>SSNS01000216.1:640754-841692 GCA_006937985.1 Aphyosemion australe
GGGGGTTGTGGGAAGGTGGTGGTGGTGGGGATCAGCTTTGATCTCCCCTTTGAAGGGAAGGGAAAAAAGGTAGTAATTGACTCTCTGCTCTTTATTCCTCCTTCACATTTTCTCTCTACTCCTTATTTTAATCAGAAAGAAAGCGCTGAAAAGTCATCTCCCTCTTCGATATGAGTGCGTTGACATGTGGGTACAAGGAGAAAGGCAAGACATGGCCTACACAACCACATCCAATCAGGTACTCAAATGTCTTGACACACAGACGCAGGGATGCTCCAATCCAAGGCAGAGGTTGAGTCATCGATGGGACATGTAAGTGAAGTGACACTCAGACTCACTCACACACACACACGATAGTGATCGGGCCTATCACTTGCAGTTTCATCACATTTCTTCACCATTGCACAAACACACTTTTGCTCTAAATGGACATGGAACAGGAACTGGTTTCAAAATGTAAGAACATAAAATAAAAAATATGTTTTAATTAAAATCATTTAGCTATTTGTCATTATGTGTCAATAGAAAGATTTGCAGGAATGCCTCAGCAGACGTACAACATGAAGTAACACTCCACATCAGGAAACTGTTAGCAGGAGCCCTCCTAACTTACGTTCCACCTGAAAAGAAAAGGGAATTTTTCAGGTACCAAAAAAAAAAAGCCCAAAAACCTGCCAGAACTTAGAGAGAGAAGGTAATCCGTCATGTGAACGGCTGCCAGAGGAGGCATTACTTCATCACTATGATGATTGAATACTAAGAACACTATTATTTCACTACTGTGGGAGCACAACCTGTCACTCTTTGTCAAGGCTTTTCTTTAGATCAAGATTTGCAACCAGCTAGAAGAGTTAGTGAGCAGCTTCTCACACTGCTGTATTTGAAGAATTTCGAAGGTTTGCAGTTATTAATAAATCCAGAACAAGGGTATCATCATAAAGCAGTTAGCAGCATCTGTGTGCTGCAAAAGCTCCAGCAGGACAGAATACTGTAATTAATATTTATAAGACAGAAATTCTCTGTGTGGTTAAAATTTAATCAGTGTTTGTTTAAACTAAGAAAATATTCAGTTTAATGTGATAAGAAATAGTTGTTTACATAGCAGATCCATGCTCAGAATACTGCCTTAACACTGGTGATAACCTACTCACTGTCTAGAATGACTGTAGATGTCAAAGCTACATCTGGTGGAATGTCAGGACCCATGATTGTAGAGCTGGTACCTCTTACAGGGCTTTAAACAAGTCCTTTATATTGGGGAGATGCTCCTTTGAGCTGCTAACAAAGCTAATCACAAAGCGAACCATTGGGTATATGCTAGAGCGAACCAGCTTGCTGCTCTAACCAACAATGCTGTTGTCACTCAGCTGACTGTGAGAGGCTGGTTTATTTGTGAGGACACACCGACACAGAGCTAAGCCGCCTCTGTTTGGTCTGTCTGATTTACCAAAAGGGAATACAGGTGGCTTAACGAGGAGAGTCTCTTTTTTGTGCTGAAATGGAGAGTCCTGTGTGGAAACGGTGACTGACTTCACTGGCTGACATCCTGCAAACATCACATCCTGCTACCAACTAATCACACATCACCACTCTGTTTTTACAATCCCTAAGCATCCAAGCTACCATACACTGTGATTTTAAAACTAGTGTTAATGCAGTTTGAACCTTCTGTAATAACTCTTCTGCAGGATCACGCTAAGTGGGCCATGCCTTTGATCCTCAAAAACTCTTTGGGTGTGTTCAACTTCATATTCAGACCACAAGTTGTTCTTCCTTGGACTTCTTTTCTGTAGATACAACAGGTACAATCCAGGAACAGACTGTTATGACCTACCAGCAAAATACTGGTTTATCTTCAGGGAAAAGCAAAGTTTTATTGAAACCAATTTTGAAAGATTTTCTGACCCATTTGTCCAGCCCACACATCTTTTTTTTATTCTTATACTTTTTCTCTACTGACCCCTTTGTGTGTAAATGTGTGTGTGAATGGATGAATGAGACACTGTAGTGTAAAGCGCTTTGGAGTCCTCTGACTCTGAAAGCCGCTATACAAGTGCGGGTCATTTATCATCATTTATCATTTGCAGATGACATAACACTAGTCATGGTAACGCCTCTTTAGCCATGATGGATGTCAAAGGAACTATTTGCATGCATTAAAATTCATGTGTAGCTACTACAAAACAAACTATTTTGCAGACTTATATTGCTTTTCTTTTGTTGATTTCACAGTAAAATGTAAAACTCGCTGCACAGTCGGCTACACTTACAGACAAGGGTCTAAACTCATCGTCTCTTTTTATCATAACCTTTTGATGAAGACAGAAGATGGTGACGGGTATCAGAAAACAATTAAATGACTGAGAGTTTATTCAGGATGATGAGCTTTGCTATTATGAGATACCTTCTGGTGAGAGAGCAGCACCTGGTCCCGGTGACCCAGCCAGCCACAAGAAAATGGTTGGGGTCCAGACTATTGTAGGCTGTTTATCAAATAATGGTATGGACAACGGTGGCAGAGGAGTTAAGTGCCCACCCTGTAACTGGAGGTTTGCAGGTTTGAGCCCTGTCTGTTGCAGTCATTGTGTCCTTGGGCAAGACACTTAACCCACCTTGCCTGTTGCTGGTGGTCGGAGGGGCCGTTGGTGCCAGTGCTTAGCAGCCTCAGTTCTGTCAGTGCGCCCCAGGGCAGCTGTGGCTACATTGTAGTTTATCACCACCAGCATGTGAATGTGTGTGTGCATGGGTGGATGACTGTTTTGTGTTGTAAAGCAGTGTTCCCCAACCCTGGGCCTCAGGGCCCACTGTCCTGCATGTTTTCCTTGTCTCTGCTTCAGCACATCTGATCTGCATTGTCTCCTCAGGAGGACTTCAAGTCCTGTTAATCACTCATTCATTTGAGTCAGGTGTGTGGCAGCAGGGAAACACTGGTGTTTGAAAGAGCAACATGGAAAACATGCAGGACAGTGGGCCCTGAGAACCAGGGTTGGGGAACACTGTTGTAAAGCACCTTGGGGGGTTATAGAACCCTAGAATGTGCTACATCAAATACAAGCCATGTATAAATGGTGCAAGGTAAATTCTGGCAAAGTCAGCGACCTGATCAAATTGGTGAACACAGCAGCCGATAGAAGGTAAGGGTCAGTTTCTCAGCTAGATAACTAACTTTTGTGAATACCGCTCTCTATGAGTCCCAACTAAATGTGCTAAATCATCCGACAAGTGAACTGGGTTTGAAATAGTAGAAGGCAGGGTAAACTGGCAAAAGCAAAAACAACAATCTCAGTCTCACTTTTGCCCTCCGTTCAATACTCCCATCACACACTGTTGACGTCCACCATGGTGGACACATGTGATCAGGTGATGCAGGTGCAAATGGTCAATATCCACCATATGTATCCTGGATACCTTACAACTAGTCACAATTTGAAAGGTCTTGAAAAACAATGATGGACGACATTAAGATGGACAGTTAGATCTAGAAGAAGTTGAAAGTCTCTGTTGGCTATTGGGTTGGTAAGTAGAAGTCAGTCAGTGCGTTTACATGCACATCTAGGTTGATCTAAAGTAATAAACTGGGAGTCTTTATCCTAGTTTACATGTATGTTAGAAAACCAAACACTCAAATGAAATTCATTCCACTCTGGTACAGTAGGTGGCGACATGCGCCCTTTCGTGTCGGCATTCTTCCGGTTAGCGAATAGCAACAAAAATAGTAAACAAACGTTAGCGGGAGTGAACCAGATGACGTAAAAACAGGATATGCACAATGGCTGAAGGAATGGACAACAACATTGCTGCAGCAGCTTATTTGGTACGTACTAGACTGTTTGATAGTGTTACACGTGTTACTTTGTGGCAATGATATTATCATAAGATCGCTTCCGTGGTCTCATCACTTCCGGAAGTCACCGGTATCAGCTCAACGGAGCCGTTTACATGCAGATGCAGTTGGTTTCCTATCTGGGTGCTTCAGCACGATTAGAACCAGTTCACCTTCAGCAAGACTAACGCGTTTACATGCATTTAAAAATCCTGCCGTCAGTCTATTTAGGGCAAAAGTTCAGTTTTCTGATGCGCATGTAAACGCAGTGAGTGACTTGTAATCATCAACTGTCTAAATGGCCAATGCAGCTGCTGATAATGAGTGTAGGGGTGCATGAACTCTACCTACTAATCAGAAACATGTGTCTGATGGGAATACACGGATAATGAAGGATAGAAGTAGCACTGAAGAGATAGATACTCTAGAATTTTCATGTAGACGTGGAAAAAGTGAGAGGAAACTATACAGATGGTCTTCTACTGTAGTGACAGAAGTGATGCTACAAATAAGGGCGAAAGCAGAATGCCATACGGCTGTGTGATGTGCGCTCCTCTCTTCTCTCTGCCGGCGTGTCTAACATGCTATTTCTCAGGGGAAATCTCTATCATTTTATCTTGTCTGGATCTCTCCTTCCCACTGCCTATCTTCCCTGCCTTCTTTCCTATCAGCCTCTTATCATCCCCTTGTAGTTGTTTAAACTGCGATTATTAAATTAATCGTCTTCAACTTGAACAAGGAGAAATTCTCAAACTGGCAGACTAGCTTTTTTTTAAAAAGATTTTTTTTAATTGGTGGCAGCTAAAAGGCTCCCCTGTAAAGAGTCTTCAAAGAGAGAGCAGAAGTTTAAATTAACTCTATTGGATTCCTCATTTAGAAAATTAGAAACACCATGTGGCTTCGAAACTAGGAGCGATAGAAAGAGAAATGACAGAAAACAAATTGCAGAACGGTTGTAATATAACAAAGCAGTATCTGAACAACAACTTGGGGCTGAAAAGGTTCATTTTGAAAAGAGGCACAATAGAGAGAATAGCTGTTAAAGCTTTAAAAAAGTTATGATAGGGAGGGAGAGAAAGCATAAAACCCTATGAGCCCTTTTTGATTAACAGTGTGTGTGCACATGGTTGTGGGTAAAAATTTAACACCGAAGAGGCTGTGAGGAGCGGCGGCGTTACAATGCTCTCTCGTTGGTGCAATCATTGCTGATTGACAGTGAAGTGCTACAAAGGTGACACAGCTGTGAGAGGGTGTGTGTAAGCTTTTGTGTCATTCAGCTGGAAATGGATAAAAAAAATCAGTAAAGCAGGGACGGAAATACGGGGAAGAAGGGTCGATTAATAACGAAGTGATCTTTTAGGTCAGAATATAGAGAGATGAAGAGATGAAAGGCTCCATCCATCCAGAGATTAGAATGTAATCCATCTTTGAATGGATTCCCTCAGATTACAACTTGTTCTCCTGTTAAATCTGTCCGTCAACTCCCAATGGTATCAGTGAGACGGCCGTGTGTGTGTGATCTTTGTGCGACTGGAGATCTGTGTGTTTTAAGCCTTTTAGACAAATCTCTGCAGAGACCTCGAGAGCAGAGGGATTGGCTGGGGGCTGAGCACACATACGTCTCTCTGCACACGCAAATGCACGCGGGAGGAGGCTGGTGTTAGATGACTGTGTATTAATAGAGTTGTCAGATACGTGTCTGCAGGGTTCACAGCCAACTAACACATATCACACTGAGACCACATACACGGCAGAGAGGAGGAAAGTTTCAGAGAAGGAAGAGGGAGATTTAGGAAAGAAGAATAAGGCAGACAAAATGAGAGGCTAAAAATTAGATTTTTTAAATATATTTTACTGTTGTTTTTTTTTTGCGGAGTTTACAAAAATAAACGGAGAGGAGAAGGTGATCGTTTGCTGATCTCCCCTGAGAATACTGCATGTGCGCGAGAGTGAGGTGAGTGTTTCTGCGTGTCACCGCGCTCATTAATGCTGCATGCTGACAGCTAAGTGTCATCGTCAGAGTGCACTTGCCTTTGAATGCCAGTGGAAAAACCACAAGCCAAGACGTGCCACACACTCACACTCCTCCTGACACACACAATGCCACACCACACCGAGAGTTACAGATCCAAGACCGTGGGAGACAGAAACAGACAACTGGAAGCAGAGAGAAGCTGGTGAAAGGTGCTTGACTGTAAATATGCATCTCCCTTCCTTCAGCTGCCAAATCTTCTACAACTCTTTGGCATCACTTTATACAAGTTTTGGAAGGAAGAGTTCAGAAGGCAGGGGAGGAATAGGAGTCGTAGCAAGAAACGTGTAGCGGTAATGGTGAGGCAGTGTGGGAGTTAATCTCTCCAGAGTGTCCAACTGTTATTTTGTTATTAAAGTTTAATATTAGTTTTGAAGCGACAACAGAAAACCCTAAAATGACATTTTGATGTAGCATTTCATCAACACTGCTCTGAATCAAGAACATGTCTGACTGCTTTATGCTTGTCTTTCTTCTTTTACAAACAGGTGAGAATAATCCTGAGCACATTAGACTGGTTTATGATCATAACTCCAACTGTTAAACACATTTCTACTCCTAAAAGTGTCTCCTGAGCAAAGGCAGGTAAGTGAGTCTGCTTGTGTATCTTGATCTGACAAATCCTAGGGCTGGGCGATTAATCGAAAATTGATCATTATTAAAATTTCTGACTCTAACCGATATCATTTTTCCCTTGTCGATAAATTCAGTAATAAAAAAATGTCCGTAGGTTGGCAATGTTCGTGTCATTTTTGTTTTTGCGCATACATGTAGTTATCGTCCATTTATCGTTATCGAGGTGAGCTCCTCAATATACCGTGCTATTGATTTTAGGCCATACCGCCCAGCCTTAACACATCTAAAATAGTGATTTGGCCTTTTCTGTTTAAATAGGCATACACCTATTATTTCAATAAATTTGCAGTGGTCTCTAGTATAAATGAATGCCTTGTGAGTCGTTTTCTGTTGAAAAAAAAAGCTCTGGCACTCCTGTTTCAGGAAGTGGAAGTTAGTCGAAGGAGTGGAAAACAGGAGGATTTGGAGTCTTACTCATTAATATTCATGATATGAAGATATCTTGCCTCTGATTGGTCAACAGCAGCTTGACACTGACTCTGTTTTGCAACGTTGATGTTTTATCTCCACTAATAACACAATCCTGAAGGAGTGTGGTGGAGCTGCTAATGCTAATGGTTAGCTTCAACTAGCTGAGACATTCTCTGCTCTCTCCTGGACGCTAAATCAACAACAGCCTTCCCTGTTGTGAGCCAAGATGGGTGACTCCATGAATGCTACTTTACAGCGGGATGTAGATCTGAGTGGCTTTTTCTGACCCGAGTGTTTCACTGTCTGTTTTCTTTTGGCGGCTATTGCAGAAAACTATTGTCACATTCAGCATAAACTCAACGTGATGGATCTCGTTTCAAAAACAAGTATTATATGTTTCCCTCATCAACATTTTGAACTGGCATTATTTTCCTCTGTAAGTAAATTTCTGTTTAAAGTTGAAATAGCCCTCAAAGCTCCCAAACATTTTGAACACATATCTAACTTTTTCTGAAACATTCTAAACATTAGTGTGCAGCACACAACAGCATGCACATAAAACCACATAAACACTATCCAGAGCATTTGTAGGTAAAGTAGGTTCTAGTGTCACCTCTAGGCCAAAACCTGTTAGTGAAGTTCACTCTTATACACTAAAACGATTTTAAAAGTGTATTTATAAATCTGTGATTCTAACCAAACTTCTATTTGTGGATGTAAATGCAACAGAAAATACTACTTTTTCACTAAATGTCTGTAATATTATCAGCAGGGCTCAAAACACAAATATAATAAGCAAATGGTTTGTTTTTTCAAAGAGAATGCTAAATTGGTCTTCCTAAAACAACCCGTGTAAGAGACAATCACATTCACTGAATGTGTGAGAATGATGCTGAAGAAAAATGTGACGCCGTGAGCCGAGGCAGGTAGTTTGATTCTGCCACCACTCTCATGACTCTCACCGCAGCACACAACATGTCCTATAGACCTTTGTCATTTTGCAGTGTACTTAAACTCTCGGTGCTCCTCTCACTGTCACCTGGAGGCTACGCTCTCACCTGCTGCTAATACAATTGCTGCTACTGTTCACTTTTCACACTTCAAAAGCCCTACCTACACCCTAAAATGTGCAGCGGTGTCTACTGAAATCCTGTTTTCTATTGGCAGGGAGCTACTGTCATCACTGCCCAATTTTACCAGGGTTGGATCTACTTTTTAATTTCTTTTTCCTGGGAAGGGTGATGACAGCCAGATCACCAAAAATCAGCTCGTTAAAATAATCAAAAGAAAAGGAGGCGTTTTCACCACGCAGCCCCAAAGCTGCTTTACACAAACTCAACAAGATGCAAACTACGACTAAAAATGGCTTCGCACCATAAAAACAATAAATATAACAATCATGTGAGCATTCACACGATGCTGTCCCGATACACTGCTCTGTAAACAGTCCCTCTAAGCACAAACTGTGTGATGTGCACTCCAGCTGTGCTCAGGCCCAGTCGGAGAAAAACAAAAGAATCATGAAATTCTAGAAATGCTTGTTTTCAGGACGATTTCATCACACATAATATTGGTTTATTTATATTTTGAGAATCTTCGACGAATAAGAACAAAGTCCCTAGAACCGAAGAGCGCTTCCCGTTATGTTCAGGGGAATACGGAACATTTTCCTGTGTAACTCCAGCCTGATGTCATGTTAGGAATGATTAATAAGTGGTAGTTTAAAAGACTGGAGGATTTTAGAGGGAGAGGGCCTCCTACTATATTAATTAGCTCACATAAAAGAGGTAATCAAAAATGGCAAACAGACCTAATAAAGTATGTGATTTAGCTTTTATCTATATTTACTCCAAAGAATATGAAAGATAAAAACAGCGAGAAGCAGCACATTAGCACTGTTCATCTTTTAGCACCACAGAGGGGAGGACGTTTAATATGCTGTCAGATGTTTTTATGGTTGCTCAAATTTCTATGACTTCTTTTCTAATAATCTTTGCTACTACTGCTGTTTGACACTATTTGAACTGCTGAATTATTTACCTTACCTAGAAATTTAGACACACTATAGCAGTACCAGAAGATTTTGTTCTGCAGGTCGGTCTAGCCTCACTGTAGCCTCAGCAGGTCTACCATTGGACAAAGCAATTTTGAGCTAATCACAGCGCTCTATGTTTGTAGAGAGACAATGAGCTAGCTTCGCACCAGAGCTGCAAGGGAAAAAAACTGCAAAGATGGTGCTCGTTTGAAACAGCTTTGGCATCAACTTTGAACTATTTAGACTTGAGCTTATCTTTAGCCTCTTTTATAAAACAATGCCGCCAATTTGCCGCAACGCCGATGCGGCATCTGGGAGCCTAAGGTCGTTTATAAGAGCTCAGACCGTGGCGGTAATGTTGCGCAATCATGTCTGTTTTATAAAAGATTACGCAATGGCGGCATAAATGAGGTATGGGGGCGGTCTCTGCACTGTCGCGGACTTCCGTGTATCTTGGACATACCTTGCTTTTTATTGCGATCAAAGCCGCGCTCGTTAAGTTTTTTTTTCCCCAATCAGCTACAGGTGTGTGCTCCACCGTCCCTGTGAGCTGTCAGATGATCTGAGCTGCAGATCTAACAGAGAGAAGCTCCCGGAGAGAAGCTCCCGGAGCACCGCGTCGCTCCAGTTTATCATCTCAGCTGATTCTGTTTACAAAAGCGAAACTTGAGCCCGTGTTTACTTTCATTTTCTATATAGTTCCTGGCCGGAGCTCGGCATTAAATCATCACGTGGTCATGACACCTCCCTCTGTTGCGCCAAGGCTTAATGTGAGTTTATAAGACCGGCGAAGCCGCAATATTACTATCGAGCGTGGCAGCACGAATGCCGCAAAATTCCCGCAACATGATGCCGCCATGGCGCGTTCATAAGACACACGTTGCGCTGATTTGCTGGCACGGTTTGTCTTATAAAAAGGGCTTTTGAGACATGAGCAGACAGAGGTACTTAAGTCCTTTATTTAGAAAATAATGTATTTGCTTCTCCTTTAACGGTGTATGGCGGACTGCCCCGTTAGGTGTGTTTCCATTGCTGGAACTTCAGGGTAAATTCTGGGATCGGGACATTTGATGTCCCAGTCCTCTCAGCTGTTGTGTCTCCATACAAACTCAGCTCTTTCAGGTCTTTGCACAGACGTCAGCAAATCATGACTGCTTTGGCAGTGAGTGATGTCACTGATCAGTGCCAGAAAGCGTCCATAGTAACATCAATAACATTAAAAGCATTTATTCTGTCAAAGTATATCGTAATTTAATCCATTCAGAGGACGAGAGCAGCTGTGTGATGTAAATTGTGGCGTTCAATGACCAGAAGAAGCTCCGTTTTTTACGGCGCTCTGAGACAACAAATTAAGTCATTGTGTGGGAATTTCCACATGTTTTCCAGTGTCGGGAGTTTAATTTTAAGCGTGATCGTTGCTTATTTTCTTTCGCTTCCATTCTGCTTGACCAGCAACTCTTCTAATTTTACTACTGCCGGATGTTTTGGAGAACGTCTGCTGATGTCATTACCTACTGAGTTACAACCAATCAGCGTGAGTTAACCAAAAGTTCCGCTCAGCGACTCCACCGGGCCAATCCGAGTACCTACCCCTGATCAGGTACTCAGTAGGTTCTGGAAAACAGCCCTTCGGCCGGCCCGGTCAAGTGGAGACGCGCATGTCGGGAAGTTCCTATAACTTTACACCGAAGTTCCGATAATGGAAATGCACCTATTGACTGATTTCTGTAGGGATTGGTCCAAGAGTTGTCCAATTGTGTGCAGAGACAGTTTGAAAGACAACTGTAGATTCCGCCCCACGACTGGGTTCTGTCTATGGATCGTGGCCAGACTATAAATTTATATACAGTATATAAGATGGCTTCATCATTCCTTTTTTATAATATGAGTATAGTTATTGCTTTTGATGTAGACAGTCCAACTTTATGTTCTGCCTTTAGATAAACTTAGTTGAATCCATCTTTACGTACTTTAGCTCCATAAAATGAGCGTTGCTTTGGTTTCAGACATCAGTGGTTTGGTTTTGATAATTAATTTTAATTAATGCCCTCTGAGCGGATTAACTTTGTGTTTTCTTGCATTTTGAACTGTCAAGTAACTTTGCAGATGATGACAGAAATGGCGACACACACACTGGTTTGACCGTTCTTTTAGGATAAGTGGTGTGTGACCTTCCATAAAGGAGTTAGCTCATCAGCTCTTATAGTTCTAACCTTCTGTCGGTATCTCGGGTTCATACGGATATTTGTTTCTCTTTAGACAGACTGAAAGAAGAGGATTCAGAGTAAAAGAGCTGGGAAAATAATGAAAATGTAAATGGGTACTTTACCTGTTGACCCTCGGGTTTTCTTGCCAACTGTCCGTCAGCCAGAGAGAACGAGACGGGGGGAAACACATTAGAGAAAAGCGTATGGAACCAAAAAGGGAGATATATAATTTAGATTTGTAGCATTTCCTCAGGGTGCTACGAAAAGACACATTTAGCAAAAAACACACAAAAAGGAAGCGAAAGAAGCCACAAGCGTTCACAAATCAGATGCCTAAAGACATCTGACAGTTTGGAGGGAAAACTGGATATGGGAGCTTTTTTATTGAGAAGCAGGAAAAATAAATATAAACTGTATGTTGGAGGCAGAGAAATAGACGGCAGGAGGTAAGAGACAGAGGAAAAGAGAGGATGCTATGTTATCAAAGAGTCCAGAAGAAGACAAACTGTTTGCAGCCCATCCATCAACTGCCAGCTACCAAAGTTTCCTGCTCATTCACTCCTTCCTCTTCCTCTTTATCTCTCCCTGTTTGTCATTCTCTCCGTATTTGTCATAAGTTTGGAGGTGGCAAAACTGTAGGCTTTGAGAAGCAGATGGAAATGACATTCTGCTGCCACAAGATCTACACTCACTATTCTTCGATCAATATACTACCACTTCCGCCTCTATTCAGCCACTCAGACACTCACTCAACTTCTGAATACTCTGTGTGTGTGTGTATGTGTGTGTGCGTGAGTGTGTGTGTGTTTCAATCTGCATATGTGATGAATGAATGTGTGTGCGGGTGAAAAATGTGAGCCAGGGCCTTAATCTAGAGTGAGGACAGCACAAAAAACTGCTAAGACAGGAAAAACGACTGAAGCAGATATCACAAAAACTTTGGGAAAAATAGGAAGAATAATATCTGAAGAATAAACAAACACTTCAAAAGTTTTTGTCATTTGTTTTGGAGATATTGTTCACCGACTTTGTATTAAACCTCAATACTTACTGGCATAAAAGCGAAATGCGTCAGCACAGCTGAATTTTAAAAAGTTGCCAATATATCAGGCCAGATTCTGAAAGTAGTGTTTTTTTTTGTTCCACTCTTTGGTTAGATTTTATTGTCAAGTTCTTCAATGGCTAATGACAAATATTCAAGTAATGATTCAAGAACATCTGACATTCCCAAAACAGGCTCTAAAAGATAATCAAGAGCTGCTCTGAGACTCTTTTCATATTTACTATGACAGATAGATGCTGTCTCTACGCTTTTATGTGTTTGAATCGCTGAAAATATGTGGTTCCAGGGTGATTGTGAAACGCCAACTTTGGCCAAAAGGTGTGTAAAGCCCGGACCACACTGTGCGTTTTTCGGCCATCATAGACAAATCTCTTGTGAACAGAATCGTGATGAAAAACGGTGAACGTGAGGGTGATTTACACCGTCCAGTGTACCACCTCTCTGGAGTCCTCACAGTGTCACATGAGCAGTCCTGTGCAACAGCCGAAAAACACACAGTGTGGTCCGGGCTTTATGTAATAGACGTGTACCTTCACGCCAGGAGCATTTCAGACGCAAATCAGTAACAAATGTGCTCCATGCAGCTGGTCCCGCGAGGTCACAAAATCACCAGAGAATTGCAAGATCACACGTGATTTTGGCAGATCACATGATAACAAGCAAGGAGAAAGATGGCCGCGTGTATCCACAAAGAGTGGAATATTTATCGGCCATGGAGGTGTTGCAGGTAATGACGTAATTTCTTTACTCGTTAAGCAACTGGAAATCTGCATGCGTCTTCCATTTTGAAAGTTGTCGTAGCTCATACGCTACTTTTGTATTTGAATTCCTGTCTGGCCCGATCTCAACTGCTGAGACGTTACGTGATGCTTACGCATCCGGTGGAAACCCGGGGTTAGCAGCAGCATTTTAGGAGGGTTGGTCTAAAAACACATACCTCTGAGGAGAAACTTGTTGCAAGAAACGTTTTGGATATTATTCCTTGTTGTCTAAATGGTGATCTTCACTTAATGATGCTCCACCAAATAAACCAGCTGCTCAATTACAACTCTCTCCAGCATTACCCTCCATGTTTATGTGAGTGACAACATAGATGATGAATAGATGAGACGTGATTGCATTTAAGACTGAATCAACTGCTAACCTAAATAAATAAATAAGAAGCTAAACACTGTTTGTAGATTTTATACTTCTTTTAACTTGTGCCACAATTCCTTTAGTAAAACTCTTCAATTAAAACAGCGAACAGCTACTCGAACACCTGGGAGCGTTTGCTGGCACACAGCGACAAAGGCAAATGAAACAGACTAATTTCAGGAAACGACAATGGCGAGGAAGTGAGAAATGAGCCACCTGCCTAACACCTAGCAAAGCTGAATGCAGGTGTGTCGGCTAAACTGGTGTCATTTTAATGATGATCACAAACCAAACTCTTGATTCTTAGATCTCTGTTTACTGCGCTACGAGTGACAAACAGGATGTGTGATTCTTACTCTAGTTTCAGGGAGTTTTGGACAAAATTAAAACACTGTTGAATAAAACCTCCAACAAAAAAACTATTTCCCCTAAAACTGACCAGAAGACAGTCGCCTATCTGAACTTTAATACTGCACAAGTTTATTCTCATAATGGGAAAGCGGGTCTTATATAGTGTCAAGGGACTCTTCACTCTTTATTTGGTAAGACTCAAATCATCTTAGGAACAATCCTTCACACCTTTCTTTGGACTTTTGTTTTTCTTTGCTGACTTATTCAATCCTCTGAAAGTTGGACGCTCTATAATTTTAGTTTGATCACTTCAGAACTTCTACAATTTTCTAAAGTCATTCCTGTCTTTTTCGGATAGTACGCTTGAGATAAACGCCTTGCTGACATTAAACCTCGTACCCCGAGATCAAAACTAATCAAGAAAACTCTTAAACTCAGAAATGCTTTGTTTATTTTACTCTTCGCCTCTTTTCTTCGTCCTGAAGATTTTCCCGTCTCTACTGCAGAAAAACAGAATAATGCTGCAAACATTAAAGATGATAGTAATGAGGTGACGCTCTGTAACAGCTTCCCCGATAAGTGATGCTGAGGATTTTGGCCAAACAGTTTCATTAATCCAGTCAGGTTTTTGTTCCTCATGCTCTGAGAAACATCTAAGTGCCTTTTGGCAAACCCCTTGCAGGCCATCACGCGTCTTTTAGTGAGTAACGACTTGTCTTTAAGCACTTTACAAAAAAAAGAAAGAAAAAGGCTTGATAGGTGTGGTGAAGCATTCATGGTTATCCTTTAATAGGTTTCCCCTAGCTTTGAAACAGGATCTCATTTATTCTGACCATCGGTTTATTGGTTGCCTGTCTAGATGACGATAATTCCAAATATTTGCCAATGTAGGATTAATGAAGAATGTGCTTTTGGGCTCCGTAAAATGCCTCAAATCTTTTTTCTGTATCCATTCTAAGGTTTTTGCCTTAAAAATGTTTTGTCCCACAACCCTGCGGTCAGTCCCGTAAAACCCAGGGCCTGGCTCGTACTCTGATGCACCACTAAAGGTCAGTGACCTTACACAGATAGATGTGGCCTTTCTTCTTGTTTTATTTTGTTAAATAACTCCAGGAAGGACAAGTGGAGCCCTCTCAAGCTGTAGAAGATTATTGACCACTGACTGTGGATGGATGAGAGCTCTGCTATGAGGGTCAGAACCAAAGGTCTCTTTATAAAAATAATAATTACATGAACTTTGAAAATTATTTTGAAAATAATACCTCCCTAAAACTACAAGCCCATTTCATGACTTCAAAGAGAATGGAACACACAGTAGTTTATTAAAAGGCTGAATTCCAGTTTTGCTTATAAGCATTTTTACAGAATAAGCATCAGGCATGGCTACAGAAGTGGAATGCAGCCCCTATTAAAGGCACACTTGGTAGTTTTGCTTGGTTTAGCACCCCCTAGAGTCCGTTATTAATTCACTGTTGTAAAAGAGAAAGTGGATCTTATCTCCTCACTGTGCGTTCGTCTTTTTAACACCTTAATCTAACAGGTGAAATATCTCCTCAGCCTTCATTAGTGTCTACAGGAGCGGTTCATCACTAAATCAAACAAATCAGCTGTGTTCACGATCTAAAACATGCTGGAAACATGCTGGAAGCAGACTGCAGCACCAGGGATGTCAGCTCAATTTTTCTAAGTCCAACAGGGACCGGACCGGCACTCCGAAGTTGCAAGTGCAAGTATTCTGGCCACAGAGGGCGGTGGGGGTCTGAGTGACATTTCATTAACCCTGTAAAGGGTCATTTTAGCACAAACTGGCTCAAGAAAATGATTCAAAAATATGAAAAAGTTGCATAGTGTGGCTTTAATATACCTGTGCTTTCCCTACTCTATCTTTTGCACAAAGTTGTTTGCCTTCTGATGAGAGGAAACATGGTAAATGGTAAATGGCCTGTATTTGTATAGCGCCTTCTTAGGGTTCTACAACCCCCCAAGGCGCTTCACAACACAATCAGTCATCCACCCATACACACACACATTCACACGCTGGTGGGGATGAGCTACAACATAGCTACAGCTGCCCTGGGGCGCACTGACAGAGGCGAGGCTGCCGAGCACTGGCGCCACCAGTCCCTCCGACCACCACCAGCAGGCAAGGCGGGTTAAGTGTCTTGCCCAAGGACACACAGCAGCATTCTCTGGCCAGAGCCGGGATCGAACCTGCAACCTTCCGATTACTGGACAACCCGCTCTACCTCCTGAGCTACTGCTGCCCAATCAATTCAGAAACATCTGAATCCGTATCAAGATGACAGCTGAACATCAGAAAAGGAGGTGTCAAACTTTCTTCAACTATGATCAAAAAAGAACCTTAGACTGAATACAAGCAAATCCACATTGTGTTGTCAGGCAGCAGTTTGTATTGCTTATTTTAAGGAGGCCAGCAAAGCAACACAAAAATGAACATTCAGGAGGAACGGAGCACGTTTCTGCGAATCTTTTCTAACAATGTGTTACTCTGAGTCATCTCAGATTCAAACAGGAGCAGAGAAACAGAACATCTGATGTTCTTAGAGCTGGAGCCATTAAACCCATTTTCCAGTAGTTTTCCTGTTCCTCGTTGGTTTAAAATCCCTTGAAACACTTTGGGTGATTTACTGTCTAAACCAGTGTATATATAACAGGAGACATGAACTGTGTGATGCAGGAGGATCTGGAGTGTTCAACCCTGCATTTATGTAAAGGTCACTACTCTCTACAGTGATCATTGTGATTGTGGCGGGTTTATAACAGAGATGTGAAAATATAATTGTGTGCCTATGTCAAGTAAGTCTTTAGGATCATTTGTATTCATAAATTCACTGTTGTGTATTCAGGTGCCTGAAGGACCCACAAACAAGCAGGTCACACTGTCCTTTGTCTGTGGTTGTCGTGAGAATGTTGTTGAGCTACAGGATGTGTGTGTGTGTGTGTGTGTGTGTGTGTGTGTGTGTGTGTGTGTGTGTGTGTGTGTGTGTGTGTGTGTGTGTGTGTGTACAAAATGTTAGCTAGGTAGTCTTACCAGTCCCTATGTGTGTGTCTCAGCAGCTGTGTGTGTCAGTGTGTGTGTCACGTCTCCAGCTGACATGTACAAACACTGACCCTTGAATCCCCAGCTGCAGGTCACCTGCTTGGTACAACACACTGAGATCTTTAATGACTCACGCATCCCAACCCATCCAACACACACACACACGCACGCACACACACACATGCACACACTAACACACACGGTTCTCGTTCATTCCCTCCATCTACATTAAGGATGTAAGAAATGTAAGAAAATATCGATACACTAAAATATCACAATATGTCATGTTATGATACTGAATCGATATTTAAAAGGAGTGTATCAAATTTTTATTGAGAATTTACATGCAAACATACTTTATTTCTTTTGTGTGGTGCAATTAAACCTCCGACCGCTAGGTGGCAGCAAATTTTACTGCCTTCATTCTGACAGAAAAATGAAATCTCACGATAATAATGGATGTGTCTTAGAAGTGTCTGGTCTGAGTTTTCCTGTCAAACGCAGTCTTCAAAATTACTAATACCGTCTATGCTGACCTCCCAACACGTAGCTATGTGGAACTAGACATCTAGCGAACGACCAAAACAAAAAAGAATCTTCAACCTAGGCTTTCTTTACTCAACTGATGATCTTTATATAGTTTTATCATCGTAACTGTAACATACAGAAAACATACATTACTGATCAATATACACACCCCGGTGTCACACTTAACAATTAGCTTAGCTTAGTAGCATGTGTACATGCATATCGTCAAATGAGTAACTAACATATCTAAACAGTTCCTAAACATATCAATACTTACAAAGACGAATGTTGTCCAAGGCACACAGCACTTTTAGCGTGTTTGTAAGCCGTGTGCTCTATCTTTTTGCACTAAACACGTGAAACAACGTCGACGGAGAAGCTCAAATCAAAGATCGGTTCGAGGCAAGAGCGTTCACTCCCTCGCGCTCCTGCATAAACAATATAACAAAGATCTTCTGCAACAGCGATGTCTCACTTTGACCCACTTTCAGACTCAAAAACATTTAAACCTTTTTAACGTGCATTTACTTTTACTTTTTATTAACTTATTAACATAACTTATTCGAATCATGAACTTAATAATCGTTTTTATCAAAAGGCATCACATCGTCTCTTTTTTTAGTACTGCGATATATTTCGTATCGCCAGATTCTTGCTAATACACACCTCTGATCTACATACAACCAGGCTCTCTTCTCCCATGGTGACAATCTATTTATTTCTGCTCAACCTCTTTTTGCTCCCATCCACGCACGCACGCACGCACGCACACACGCTGACATCCAGAGCTACATTTCCCTTAAAAGAAAAGTACTTTTTTAGTAACATGCTTTATGTTCTCTCTTGGCTGTTTTAAACCAAGAGTTCAACCTCAGACACTCTTACCATTCCAATTTACCCTGTCAATCTCATGCTCCTCTCTCTTTGTTCCGTTCTCCTGCTCTAAAAATCTCTCATGAACACACACACACAAACGCATGCACACACACCCGCACACACACCCGCACACACACCTTTATGAAATTCCTATCAGTAATTATACAACTGTAACACTCCCAAGTATAATACTGACACATTTACAGACAACGCTCTTCAACACAGTTCACTACCATAACAACCTGGATGAAGTGTTGTTCTTAGACTTTGGAAGAATTCCTGACAGGCCAAGATGCTGGAATTTCATATTTGCTCAGCTCCTGTATAAGCAGCAGTCTTCCTTTATTAATCTGATGAGAATTGAGCAGAGCTGAGAATTAAAGTTAAAGTTTAAAGAGCAGCGATCTGATTTGTGTTATAAATCTTAAGTTTCCTCCCTTATTCCTTTAATTTGAGCCAGATCTCACAATCCCCTCCTCTCTGCACAAATGCTGACTGTAGGAAGGTTACAACTTCCTGCTGTCTGCATCAAACTAAAGCACCAGTTGACCTTTGCAATTTACCATGTCAATCACAGCCTTGCCCTGCAAACCTGCTTTACACACAAACACACACACAGCCTTAAATCCATGTGCACATTAAAGTTGTGTAACACACCAAACTTCACAAGGTGTTGACATTCTCTTTGAAAAAGCATTCAAGCCCCTTTTTATCTACTTTTTTTCCCTTTGTGCAAACTCTTCCATTATTTGTTGCTGAAATAATTTGTCCTCCCCGCTCCTCCAATTCCATTTCTGCAGACTTTTGTTGTATTTGTGCCCAGATGCCTGCACTTAAATGAGCACTTGAGATAAAAACAAAACAATCCTCTGTTAAATCTGATTTCCTTTCCGCTCTTAAAAACCAAACAAAAAAGCACCGAGATGAGACGATAAGTAAACGTGCATCACTGGTAGAAAAAGAAAACAGCAACAAAACGGTGTGAGATATAACTTAATCAAACACGAGACTGGCGTGTAATAAAACAGGAGTTAAATGTAGAATTTCAGTTGAAGCTGTGAGGTTAATAATTGTTTCTAATACACTAGACGAGTGCTACTTCTGCAAGTTTGTTCAAATGATGAGAAAGAGGAGAGAGAAAAAGAGGAGAACAGGAGAAAATGAGGAATATTAAAAAGCAGGTAAACAGGATGAAATACGAGACACTGTAGGCTGAAAGCTGAAGGTTGATCAAAAAGGCTCTAATATTGTACAGTTGTGTGTGTGTGTGTGTGTGTGTGTGTGTGTGTCCCTGCCTTGTGCCCATTACCTCTGGCTGAAATACCAGATGGAGAGGGGACCACAAGAGAGAGGAACAGCAGAGCATCATTATTAAATCATGTTGTTTCTCTTATTTTATTCTTGTCTCCATCCAGAATGCTGCAGGATAATAAACCACCTCACACTCATCATCGTCATCCTTCTGCGTCCTCACAAATCTGCATATCTGTCATCATAAGTAAATGAGGATCAACTAGAAGGGCAAACTTAATTTGAAACACCTTCTTGCATTGCTTCCGTTTGGTGTGGTTCACAAGCTAGTGAGTAAAAGGAGCATGTTTATGTTTATTTATTCAGCAGATGCTTTTATCCAAAGTGGTGCATATAGCAACGCTGTTAGTTAACCTAGCATGCATGGTTTTGGAGACGAGGCAGAGAGAATTATGACAGATCAGTGAAGGGTAACAAGGCGTAATGTTTCCTCAGACCGCTCCTTGAAGGCTAAAACACGCCCTTACATAGACACGGAACAACACTAAGAATCTATTAATAGTTTTTGGAAATCAAACCCCACCACCTTGTTAAAAATGCTTAATCCTTCACCATCATAACAACTCATCCTCAGGGGTATTAAAGACCTTCCTATTTTAATTTAAGGCTCCTTCATAGTCAACATTTTTAAACGGTCCCAGTAGAATCAAACCTGCAGTACTTTACATCTACACTCTAAAACACACAGTCTTTTGATTTTTGATTGGTTTTGTTTCTTGATCAGAGGCAAACACTCAATATTCACATGATAACTACTGAAAACATCGCCTCAAGCCTGGTTCACACAAAGACAGGAAATCTTGTGAGATAAAAGGTGACTTTGAAGTGGAGGAGCGTGCTGCGCACTTCTGTCACCTCGCTTCCTGACTGACTACACATCACATTCAAACGGCAGCACGTTTGTTCAGACCAAGTCAATCCAACGTGTTTGAAAGCCCACATTTATTATCGGAAAGGTCCCAATGCAATTCCGAGGAGACTTCAAAACACACCACACAAGGTAGGATTATCTGATAAGATAATCTTTAGGAGCTTTATGGTGATCGTCAGACGGGGTGAAGCTGGTCAAAAATCGGCATGATTATCCTGATGTGTGAACTGGGCTTTAGAGGCACATAATCAGTCTCTATCGACATCACTGGTGTTTAAAAACAATGTAATGAATCAATATTTCTTGTTATACATTCTGTACACCTTTTAAATGAGAGTTAACTAAACTGCAGCGCGTTAATTAAAGGCAGGGACCTGAAATCTCACACCTGATGCATCAAAAGGTTTGCTTTACCATCTGAAGTGTTTTCACTTTGGGAAAGAAATAATTAGCAGTTCAGTTAATTAAGCATCTGCCTTTTAACCCTTTAACTTCCTGGTCAAGGACAAAGAAATTATTTTTTTTCCCTTTCTTCCACCTGTTATTTATTTGAGGTAATTAGGGTTATAATAAAACATATTAATAATATTAAAATCTTATATGATTATTAAGGTATTGATGTAAGTCCATCCTGTTTAACAGCTCCTTGTTTTTTTAAGCTTTTTTTAGGTGTGGTATGTTTTTTTTTTTGTGTTTGGTTGAGTTTAGTTGATGCATTAACATTATATGGAGCTTAAAATGTGTTTGATCACCTGCCAGTAAAAGGGGAGAAATCAACCAGGTTAAATCACCAGTCAGTGGATAAAAGCCACAACTATGGATATTGTCACGTAAATAATCCACCAGTAATGTGCGATGCTGAGCAGGTTGAAACTTTTATTTCAGAAAAATCATGAATAGAGTTTGGCTCTCTCAAGTCTCTTTCATAAAACAACAGCACCACTTTGCTGCAAAGCTGAGGCGGCATCAGGGAGCCTTTGGTCAATAATAAGTGGTCAGCCTGTGGCGGTAAAGTGGCACGGTCATGTATGGAGGTGTAGATGCTGCCTCCAAACTGTCACGGACTTCCTCCTAGCTCAGACGTACTTGTTTTTGTCCCGACTGAAGCCACGCTCCTAAAGTTTTTTCCCGAGTCGTTCCAAAAGATGGCTGTCCTTGAACTGTCCTGTGATCTGTGCTTCAGCTCTCACAACCAGAAGCTCCCACGTCTGCATCGCTCCAGTTTACATCTCAGCTGATACTGTTTACAAAAGCAAAATGGACTCTCCATGTTTATATGCATTTTCTATATTGTTACCAGCCGGGGCTCGGCGCACGTTTGACATGTGATGACGACAGCGCTGTTTTGCAAAGGCGTAATCTTCATTCAGAAGTTACAGTAACATTACTATCAAGCTTGGCAGCACAAATGCCGCAATATTCTTGCCTTTAGTTACACAAAAAAAATACTAACAATCTGATTCTTGAGATCATTGGGTCTGATCCCTGCCAAAACCTTTAGGATTTATAACAGACATTCTCTCAATTCCCTTTTCAACACGTAGACTGATGGAGCAGAGAAACTCAGGAGTGCAGCTCTTCTATCTCCTCATGGCAACAAGTCCTGGTTTGGAACTCAGCCTACATGATGTCCTCTTGTTGGTGTATTTTTGGAGGGTACTCCAGTTTCGATTCACATTGATTGGAAATTCGAAACCACTCCTAGGAGTGTGTGTGTGTGTGTTTAGCTCCATGTGATGGACTAGAAATCTCCCCAAAAGAGCACCACACCTCTCTCCCATTGACTACTGGGATTTCAACTAGCTCCCTACAACCCTGAACAGCAAAAGAAGGCATACAGTAAAACTAAATAAATGTACCGGTAGAACTTGATTCTGTAACACATTTTCACTCAAATCGCAGTAATGATAGGAACCACAATGCAACAACCTCAAGAGAGATGTAACAATTTATATAGCAGAACAGCTGCATGAAGATTACCCAGTATCCTTAAACTGCTATGGAGACGAGGCATTCAAGGTCCATTTTGCAGTGGGAGAAAAAGTTATTATAGAAGTGAATTAGAATCAATCTCTCTCTCTCTCTCTCTCTCTCTCTCTCTCTCTCTCTCTCTCTCTCTCTCTCTCTCTCTCTCTCTCTCTCTCTCTCTCTCTCTTACAACCATTAGAGTCATTTCCAAGTTGAACTCATTCAGCCATAGTTGAAAACAGCTGCTTAAATAAGTAAACTGTACAAACTATAATACCACCATCCCACCACACAGCAAAAACAAACAAAAACCTTTAAAATTTTATTTTTGCCAGAATAAACATCTAAAAAAATAACATTGTTAGCTAATAAAAACAGCTGAAGAGGCAAATCCTTCAATCCGAGAAGAAACATTTTCTCGTACCAATTAAATTCTCAAGCGCAGGAAACAAAAGCGGTGTGATAATTATGACTCAGTCTCACCTGAAACTGCTGTCTGTGTTTGTGTAAGGTGTGCTCGTTCAGCTGTAACTCTGGTGAAAATGGAAAACAAAGCCACATTAAACTGTTATGTGCGTGTGCCTCCTGCTGCACACAAACACACATCTTACTTAACAATCACACTGACACCGTGTCTGCAATTATAGGCACAGGTTTGTGCCTCTGTATATATATAAATTAATCCTTCAAGAAGACAAGATAGGTTAGGGGCTGTGTCTGATTAATGGCTTAATTGATTAAGTGGTTCAGAGATTGATTGGTTAGGCCTGGCTTTAACAGATTCATTAGAACAGTGTGATCTGGCTGCAGCTGGCTCTGGACAGCACGGCCGGATAATGGACATTATCTGTCTGTCTGTGGACCTCAATACATCCACATGCACACACTCCTAAATGTGGATGTGGCACACGCGGCTGCACACATCCTCTGGTTTCCACACTCTCACCAAACAACCAGAGCGGGGAGGAGGGAGTCGCAGGGAGGTAAGTAGGGATGAGAAGGAAGAAGGGAAAGGGTGGAAACTATTTTTGGATTAAAAGCCCTGTTGATCTATTCCTGTTTTCTGCACACTCTTTCAATCTTGAATTTTTACACTTTGCCTCTCTTTCCTGCTTTCCATCCATCACTATCGTCCTCAAAGCTTTTACCAGTTTGCATGGTGCCTTTTCTCTGACTTTTTTTATTTTTCCGGAGCAAAATCCCATTATGTTCTCATATTTTCTATGCACGGCTTCATCTCGCTTCTCTTTATTTATCTATTTTTCCTTTAAGTAACTCTTTGTGAATACTTTGTGGTGAAACTCAAAAAGCAAAGCAAGCACAAAGACAAACAGATGTGCACAAAACAAACCCACACTTACTTTTTTAATGGCTGAGTATGTGAATTTGTAAATGGATGTGAAATGCTGCAGAACTTTAGAAGGAAAATGCAAAGAGCACACTTTGGGTATTTTTATATCCATGCATCTACACATGGATGTACAAATAAATATTTAATACAGTTATTTATACTTTGGTTGAGAGTGGGCTAGTGACCTAATCAGTGTGCATGACATGTTGTCTTTGAATCGTAACACAGTTTCTGGACCACATTCTCACATAAGTTGAGTATTTGCTCATAAGGACAAAATATAGCAATACAAAACTACTTATCAGGGATAGGAGTACATGCTATATGTCAAATATTTTAATTTCTCAAGCAACAGTAGCTACGTTTACATGGGCACAAGTAATCAGAATGAATGGCCTATCAGATCAAAAATTCTTCATGTAAACATGTCAATCGGAATATTTTGATCCGATTCGGCTCCATCGGGATGAAATTTCATTTCGATTGAGAGAGGTGGTTTTGTCCGATCAGACACCCCTAGTGTCCGTTTTGTAGAACCGAAAGCAAAACCTACCTCCTCACTGTGCGTTCGTCTTTTTAACACCTTAATCTAACTACTGAAATGCCTTCCCATCCTTCCTTAGTGTCTACAGGAGCGGTTCATCACTAAATCGAACAAATCAGCTGTGTTGATGATCTAAAACATGCAGGAAACATGCTGGAACCAGACTGCAGAGCCAGGTAGGTCAAGCTGAATTTTTTCCAAGTCCCAACAGACCGGACCGGCAACCCTGAAGTTGCAAGTGGAATATTCTGGCAACAGGGGGCGACAGGGGCTGGGTGGCCCTTCATTAACACTCATACCCCCCCCCCCCCCCCCCCCCCCCCCCCCCCCCCCGAACAAGGTCCTCGTGCAGCAGAGTGTCATCAGTGGACTTTGTAGGGACCTCTGACGGTTAAATACTATTTATTGCTACAATAGTCTGTTGGAATACTTACAAAAAATCATCAATGTGATTTTTTGGCACAATGCAAATCATTTCCCACCATGAGGTTTAGACAGTCAGAAAAAAAATATATGCCTAACAAAAATGATCAGAAAATTATTAGGATCGTCATGTAATTAAGAATTATTGTAAGACTAACTCACAAAACACCAAACATGAAAACATCTGAAAATATTTCAGAATACTGTAATCATCCGTAAGTTATTGCTGTGTTCATTGCTGCTCGCAGCAATTTCCTAATGTTGTGATTTCTTGCACATATGGCCAGGACTCCCTTGAAAATGTCCCTTGAAGTTTTTAATTTCAATGGGACCTTCCTGGTTAAATAAAGAATAAATAAAATAAAATATGGCAATAAAACCCTTTTGATTCTGATTCTCTGATAAGTTGGTTCTGATTAAATGTTTAGAAAGAGTTGAAGCTGCAGGGAAATGCAGCTTTATCTCAGCTGTTTGCTTGAATACTTTAATAAACCACTGCTAAGGGCAAAATGTTACAACTCTGCTTTAGTGCTGCAGAAATGTTACAGTATTATGAAATTATCTCATCTCGTGTTTGTTCTCCAGCTTCCTTAAATCTTCTGGTGCCCAGATCAATAACTGAGTCAGGCTGTAGCATGCTGATGGCCATTTCTCACCAGAAAAAAGTATTTATGTTAATAATAGGTTTTAACGGAGTTAAATACTGGCGGTGGTTATGTTCAACTCTGAACTCGACTTAAAAAAAAAAAAAACCACGAGCCTCAGGGAAAAATCTCTAAAGTCTGAAAGGAGGTAAATCTGCTAAAGTCCTCGACAGAAAACCGTGTTATTTAGTGGTGAATTTGTTTCATTTGACAAACTTTAAGCTCAACGCCACTGCGAAGATGTTGAAAGTGAAACAATGGTGGTCATTACTCACTGTGTGAGCGCCGTGCGAGAGCGGCGCTGCCAAAGCGTCTTTTTCCGCGATTGTGATTGGTCAAATGACGACACGTGACTGACAGTGGCGGCTTGTCCATAGGGGGCGCTAGGGCGCTGCCCCACCACTCACAGGAAGGAGAAGAAGAAGATAGGAATCACAAAATATATTTAAAAAAACACAAAAAGTGAACTAAACGATCTATACACACCATATGGACTAAGTGCTGTGTGTAATCTGTGTTTAATAATGTTTTTTTTTACTTTTAACACGGCCGAATCGTCGACGTACTTGTCACGTGTCCTCTCGCGGGCGCAGCAATCTTTACCATTGACTTAATATGGGCTAACTGGCGCATGTGCAGTGGGTCCCCAAACCGTCCACAACGAGAAAGAATAGGAGAGCGGTTGGTCGCATCTTTTAGCGATCGTCGCCGCCTCACCGGGTGAATTCTGCTCAGACCAGGGGGAGGAGATCGCTGATTGGTCAGGTTGTTCACCCCGCCCTGAGGGGAAAACTTTCCACAGGCTGGCACAGTGTGGCTCCATCTGTGCCAATTTGTCACGGCAGCAACACACTACTTCCACTGAATATTTTTTTGTTGTCCAACCTTTTAGCCATCTTTGCTATAATTGTGAAATCATCAGTGACAAATAAAGTTAATTGCTTCAAAACCTGACGTAGCAAACGCTATAGTAGGTTCCAATGTGTGAAACCTCAGCCAATCGAATTGCTTGTTGTTGAGTTTTTTTCAGCTGGCTGGCTTTCGTGTTAACCAATCACAGGGAGAGAATCCACGTAAACAGGAAAATGATGAATGCGGGCGGGCAAACTCTTATATAGTCTTTGGCAAAACAATGCCAGCAAACAGTCTGATCAGCTAAGCTTTTACGTTGGGATGTAGAATTTCACGAACCGAGTGGATTATTTTTACTACACCACACGGATTATGGCCATAACCTGCAGGTAAGCCTCATTTTAGCTTTTGGCTTCAGGAAACAGCATGCTGCCTCGTTAGCGGCTAGCACCGCTCCATACGGTTTGAACTAAGTGGTACTTTTTGTTTGTGAGTCTGGGCTTTAATCTAAACGCCGGCTGCTTCTGTGAATATCTTGCGTTGTGTCACTGTGTGTTTTTCTGGATACGTGTAGCGTCTATTTTACGGCCTCACGTTTATTTACAGCTTATGGGTGTTCTGTTTGTAGAAAGTGGATTAGATTTAGCCTACTCCCCTTAAGCGTGTGTGCAGTTTGTGTAATATATGGGTGAATGGATGAATGTTTTTGTCAAAAACATGCTTAATATATTCAAAAACCTTTTGAATAACTTTGTTGCCGGAAGCGCTACTGTGACCGTCAGTTGTGTGGCGCTGATGCTTAAGAATCAATGGTAATTTTGCGTCCCCTAGTGGTGATATGTGGTTAGCGCCCCACCCAAAAAAAAAGTCACCGGCCGCCACTGGTGACTGACGCGCTAAAACAAAGATCGTTTGTGAACAAGATGAATCCCCTCCTCCCCTGATTGATTCTCATATAGTGACTGCTGAAACCTGACAGGTGACCCCCCCCCCCCCAAAAAAAAAACAAACAAAAAACTCCTCGGATCTATACGATTCACGTGAACGCTATATTTGGCTTCAAAAACGGCGATTTTCGCCGAAAAGCGACAAGTTTGCAGGTATGAACACTGTAAGGATCATTTTAGAACATACTGGCTCAAGAAAATGATTTAAAATGATCAAAAAGTTGCAAAGTGTCCCTTTAATCTGATTGAATGCTAGGTGCATGTATACTCACGGCATGATCGGATCGTTTCAGTCAGTGTCCTTGTAAACAGAGATTTGGGATTTCCGATCCACCAAGATTTGAATCGGATAGGGGAAATTTGGTGCATGTAAACGTAGCTAGTGATGACATCATGAGAAGATGTTGGGATTCAAACAAATGACACACAGGCAGCAAGGAGTCACAGCATTTCCACGAACCAGCTAAACCATTTTATAGAGGTTTAAAGTGGTAACCACTGTGAAATGTTTGTGCTTGCAGAGAAAAACAAGGGATGCAGCACATCAGAGAGTTAGCGGAAGACATGGCCTGTTGTGCGTCATCCATAAAGAAATGGTCATTCAAAGTCCGCCAATGCTAGTCTATTATTATTTGTGATTAGCATTAATCATTAATGTATTGCATGCACCCTCTTTATTGGCCACAGTGCTTTTACAGTGGAACTGCAGCTCACATCCACACAATGCGAGTCAAGCAGCCAATGAGTCACAGCCATCTTTCTGCCCCTTTACTCCACCACTGAACATTATTTCCTTTTCTCAGCACTTAATCATCTCCCCTCCTATTTACTCATCCTTTATCTTTCCTCTCCTCCGTCAATCTAATCTTCCCTTTGCCGCCCTGGACCATCATTCACCAGCTCCGGCCCCCACCCCCCACCTACACCCCTTCAAGCTTGTCTTCTGTCTTCTATGCCTATTGCTTCAAATTAACATCTGCTGACTGGCCTGCCACCGCAATAACCTGTTACATCCAGCACGACCAACCGATACACAGAGTCGATCAGTGTGTTTGCACGCGCAGTAATGCATCATTTATATTCAGGATTCTAAGAAAACCGTTAATGAAAACCTGGAACACAGTCAGTGTGTGCTAATGCAAGCTAGCATATAAAACACATATCCTAAGATGATATCAAGGTTAGAGACATTTTCAGATGCCGGTGGTCATCAACAAAGTGCTTTAGGAAAAGAGTAAGTATCTGCCTTAAGCTACATGTACAAAGCCAGAATCTAACGCTCATGCAAACTCGCTGACACCCACTCACTGTCTTAGCTTCAGCAAATGATTGACGGGATCATTAAATCAACAAGTGCCTTGCTGCTTATCTCTGCGACTGACATGAGACCCATTCAGTGTTGTATGTGCGCTAAACCGCTCAATATTCCTGAGAGAGCTCAGATAGTATACCCCTTATGTGTCAGGAGATCCAGCCTACTTTCATCTTAAAGTTATTAGACTGGGAGTGACTTCAAAGACCTCTATATACGCTGTCAAGCACAGAAAAGTGACATTTAGGTCCCTTTTAGAAAACTCAATATAGTTGGAGCTTCTTAGTAAATAAAGTTTGTTGTGTTTTTTTTATTCCCTCCTATATCAAGGCCTTGCTGATTGATTATTAGACCCTGTAACTGTTTGTCGTTTCCCTCTCATTAACCACCTTTTTTCTCTTATTTTAGTTTATTGACCATTTTATCTGTAAATGGCAGAGGGTTTAAAGACATTTGGAGAAGGTACGCATCCGCAAATGGCTCTCTCAAAGTTGCGAACATTGGTATTCATTCTAATTAGTGTCCTCATGCTGTAAAACAGACTTGCAATTATTCCAGTAACTAGGCAGAACAAGTAGAGCGTCTACACGGAGACACACACAGTTGCTTGTCACACTGACACAGTCCGCGGCTCAGTTTCCTGTCCATCCTTCCATCACTTTATCCCTATGTCGGTACACAGGGGTTTTAATTATACAAGCACAGAGGAGCCTCATTACATGGTGGAAGAGCGAGAGAGGGGACAGAGTCAGAAATTTAGAGACAAGAATAAAGCAGACAGCAAAGGGAAGAAAAGGATCAAGAGAGATTTATTTCCCCTTTGCAACTGAAACACCCAAAATAATAATTCCAGACACAACCAGCTGTGGCAGGCACTAATGAAAGCACAGGTTCATTAACTAAGCCTGAGTCTGTCTGTATGGCTTAGAAAGTATTTGTTCTGCATCTGCTGAATTCAAATGTCACATACATGGTGAGTGAAGAAAGTAACGATAAGAAAGTGATGAAGGGTGATTAGTACACCGTGGAATGTGCCCCAGCACCCCAAACCTGCAGCAGGGAAACTAAAGGGGCGAGAAAGGGTCAAATGCAAGCCCCAACTATGAAAAGGATTTCTGTTCCACACACCTGAACTGGGAGCTTGGTTGCTGAAGACTTTGCCTTCCATTCCAATTTTAACTAGAAAAACAAAAACTACAAAAATGCCTGTGGATACAGAGCAAAGTGCTCTGTGGAAATAAAATGGTACTGTAAGGTCTATAACATAAAAGCTCGGTCATGTTGAGCTTCATCAGGAGAGGGTAGAATTTGGGAAATATACGTTTCCACTATAGGAGCTCTGGGAAATTTCTTGGAGGGGGGACGGTGACAGGGAAAATACGATGGCTCGGTCCTCTCAGCTGTTGTGTCTCCATAGAAAATATGACGTCAGCACATCATGACCATTGCTGCAGTGATGTCACTAATCAAGAACATTAAAATGTTTTCTTCTGTATGCTGTAATTTAATCCATTCAGGGGAACAAGAGGGTGGCTGTGATGTAGAAAGCGTTTTTTTTATGGCGATCTGTAGGAGACAACAAACCAGTGTGGGCACTGGGGGGGTGGGGGGTGGGTGGGTTCCACAGTACTTTTCGGTGTTGGGAGTTTAGAAACAGCTATTTTAGAGCAGCGTCAACACTAGCTACTTATTTCCTCTTCCTTCCATTCTGCTTCGCTAGCAACTTTTCCAAAATTTAAAACTCTCGGTTGTTTGGCGACATCTGCAGATGTCATTTCCTACTCACAACCAATCAGAATGAGTTAATCACAAGACCCACCCAGTTACTACACCAGGCCATTTTTGACTACATCCCCAAGTTCAGGTACTCAGTTGGTCCCTGAAATGGCCTTGGGCCGGCCCGCTGAAACAGAGACCATGAAGGTCCAGTAAAATCACCCAGAAGTTCCGATAGTGGAAACGGGCCTATACAGTACAATCACTGGCTAGTTCTCACCAGGACTTTTACTGAACCTTCTATTAGAGCAGACTAATTTATCTCAGGCGGCGAGAGAAAGTCTTGGCCCCATCACCCAGCTCATCCTCAGTCTCAGAGGGCTGCAGGACTTAGCTGATAAGCTCAAACACGGCTTTATCTCAGCATGTTATTACTTATTATATTGTTTGGGTTTAGTTGGAGTTTGTGTTCTCTTTTCTGACGACAACACTTTAAAACCTTTGATGTAGAGCTGCACTTGTACCGTCTGTACCAACATGTTATTTATTTTTCTTATGCGTGTTTATCAGACTAGATGTGTTTTAAATGTACGGTGTTGACATCCGTAGACTCATGGAAATGATATTTACTCTGCATAAGCAGACGTGATGCTTGAAAGAGCAACTCTGTATGAGCTTCACTCTGAGGGGAGAAGCCATAACGGCTGTTATAGTGAAATGCTTCAGACACAGAGAGACCCTTTCTCTGATGCTTACAGCACAGACATAGATGATCAAGGTATATATAAATATATATTTTTTCAGTGCTTCTGAAGTAAAATTATAAAAATCCCCCAAATATTCTAGGATAATTCATTCTTTAGAAATGCATATCCCATCCATCCATTTTCCTCCACTTATCTGGAGTCGGGTCGCGGGGTCAGCAGCCTAAGCAGAGAAGCCCAGACTCCCCACTCCCCAGCCACTTGCGCCAGGTCCTCCGGGGGAATCCCAAGGCCTTCCCTTGCCAGCCCAGAAACATAATCCCTAGAAATGCATATTTAAGTAATAACGTACATGGTTTCTTTTTATCATTATACATAAAATTTCACAGAACAAAGAAAAAAAGACTTTTTGCACCAATCTGCAACCTAGTGTTTTCATTATTGTCTTCAGACCTTGTATCCTGTACAGTCAAAAATATCTTCTGTGATGTCATTTAAAAGTTTCAATTTGAGAGATTGATGTATTTCAAGTATTACATCTAAGATGAGCAAAAAGAAATCAAAGAAATCTCCACAGGAGCAAAAACTCAGCATTTCTTGTACATTTATCTATATGATAGTTCAGCGCAATTACAGATGTCAAAAATGAGGGCCGCTGTGCAAAAATGGCGAGCTATTTGGCAAATAGGCATGAACAAAACACAGTGCCTGAAGCCCATGTGGTGTTTTCCTTTGTCTCCATGCTATTTTCAAAAGAGCCTATTTAAATCTGCTTTCTGCACCAGGTGCTTCATCTGTCCGCCCTAAACCAAAAGAATGCTCAAATAAAAAGGACCAAAATAACCTGAAAGCTGCTTGTTGTTTCCATCCAAACTCTAGTGTGAAACATGACTGGAGACGAGATACCTGGAGAGTTTAGATACCGTTCAAATTAAGCATGACACGGACTGGAATTCATTTCTAATAATTCCCTCTAAATGACTCGTCTGCTGTTAAAACCGTCATTAGACATTTAAATCTAAAATAACACAAATAACTTCCTTCATGTTACAAAGTCACAAACATTATGTGATGTTTATGCTTCTCCTTTTGAGTCGATCTCTGTGGGGGAAAAAAGCTCTTGCGCTCCTGTTTCAGGAAGTATAAGACAGGATTTGGAGTCTTACTCATTACTATTTCCTGATATTCGGACACCTCATCTCTGATTGGCTAACAGCAAAGCAACTCTACCACTGACTCTGTTTGCTTTGCAACGTTGATGTTTTATCTCCTCAAATAACACAAGCCTGGAGGAGTTCTGCCATGTTGTGAAGTTGCTAATGCTAACGGTTAGCTTCTACTAATCGAGACGCGCTCTGCTCTCTCCTGGACGCTAAATCAACAACAGCCTTCCCCGTGGCGAGTCTAGAAGGGTGAGTCTATGAATGCTAATTCTACAGTGTGACGAAAATCTGTGTAGCTTTTTCTAACCCGTCTGTTTTTCTAACTCAGTGGCTAATGCAGGAAATAGGGGTAGAAGACTATTTTCACGTCCAGCCTGCATGTGAACCTCAGAGCGACTGATCATATTTAAAAAAACAAGTAGAAATGGTATCTTAGTGAACTTGCTCTTTACCAGCTCAGTGGCCTAGTGGTATGAGTGTCCGCCCTGGGACTGGGAGATCAGGGTTCAAATACGGTCGGGTCATACCAAAGACTTTGAAAAAATGGGACCCAATGCCTCCTCGCTTGACACTCAGCATTAAGGGGTTGGATTGGGGGGTTAAACCACCAAATAGTTCCCGAGTGCGGCCATGTCTGCAGCTCACCGCTCCCCCAGGGGATGGGTCAAATGCGGAGAAATAATTTCACCAGTGTGTGACGACTAATGGGACTTTAAACAATAAATAGAGCACTAAACATTAGTGCTGGGTATTGTGGCCAATTTCCTAAATCGATTCAATTTCGATTCATAAGGCTCTGAATCGATTAATCATGCTTCGATTCAATTCAGTCTGGTCTTGAATATTAATAATTTTTGGATAGGATCCTATAGCATTGTTGCTACTGCGTGTTGATATGTGCATTTAGCGTCTTTTTACGTTCTTTTCATTTAGCGGCTTATTGTTGGAACTGGGTGTTGCTGAGGTAGAAAACTACGTTTCTATCGTTTAGACAAGCTTCTTCCCATTAACTATGTGCAGTTTGTATATATTGGTACACTTTAATCATGTTTTTGGAATGAATATGTACCCGCAAGTGCCTGCAGATCTGGTCCCAGGTCCGTCTGGTTCAAGGGGAAAATCGATCTTAAGCCTAATGAATCGATTTTGCAAAATTTATATGGAATCGATCCAAAAATCGATTAAATCATTTTTTTTTACCCAGCCCTACTAAACATGAAAATAAAAGTGTAATTTCTAAAATTATCACCTCCTAATTCTACGTTTTTTACGTAATTCTCCATAAAGTCTAATTAAAGTCCCCTCTGACTGTAGCTTCTGTTAGCAGTTATAGTTGAACAAACACAGCAAACCTTCTCCATACAGGAAAAGCTCCTGTTAGCAAACAGAAGGAAAGTGTAACAGACAAAATCCAAGCAAATCTGTGAAATCAATGAGCCATTTTTATCTTGATGTTAAATAAAGAATACAGGCAGCTGCTTGGAGATATTGCCATATTTTCTGCCAGTAATTAATTAAGAGCAGTCATATGAGAGAAGAGAAGCAGGATTTTTTTGTCACCGTTCAGCGCTTACACCTGCGCTCGTATCACAGTGTGGTGGGCGGTTACACGGCATCCCGCTTTTGTTTGGTTTTCAGGTGTCACCGGCTGAAAAGTCAGAGTGACTATTCTGCATGTCGATCTGGTTTCTTCTGTGGTTTTACAAAAATGTCTTGGGACACATTCCCTGTCCAATCCAAGGAGCTGCAGACTGTGTACTCACTGAGAGCACACAGAGGCAGATTGGTTGTGGCATGGATCATTACGCTGCCATGTTGGCCACAGCGGTTTTTGTGGCGTTCCTTGAAGCTTACCAAGGCATGATGCAGCAAAATGCAAAACACTCTGAGCGCATAATGAGAGCTGCGGCACGGGAAACGACCTAACTGCACACCGAGGTACAGGTGATTCTCTGATCCTGCTTTTAAGCTTTTAACTGTGGGCTGGCAGGTGTCGGGGTCTGCGACACTGTGACACACACACAAACAGGCATCCCACGCACATTCAGAGCTGCAACACACACACACGCACACACACACACACAAACAAACTCAATCTTTCTCTCTCTCTAGAGAAACTAAAATACTTCCAATTAGACGCGCCACAGAGCAACTGGGATGGGACCTGAAGCAAAGACCTATACACACACACATGCATGCACGCACACACACACACACACACACACACAGCGCCACACTTGCACAGAAGAACCAGAGCAGACTCTCGTTTAAGAGCCAGTGATGTGGAAAAGAAACATCTGGAAGGGAGGGGACACAAGTGGGGAGAGAAACAAATGACTCAAAGACACATTGGTAAGCAGAAATAATGGCACATGAAAATATCAGTTTTCAGGAAGCGTGCCAAGCCCTGATTTCTTCAGAGCTTTTTCAACAAATGCAACCTGTCAGTCATGTGTCACATGCTGTTTGAAAAGTTTTCACAAGTTATTTATTTATTTAATTGTTGTTTTTTGAGTCTCTACAGCTGCTTCGCCGAATGACACGCGCCAGTTTGTATTTGTGTCTCGGGGTCCGCCGACGTGAGCGGAACGAGTTCTTCAGCCGCTAACAAACGCCACTCTGACTTGTCAGGGTCACGAGGTGACAACGGCCGGCTGGTGGAGGAATAAGAAAAGAGGACAAACTCAAAAGATGGAGTGAAGTAAAATGGCAGACACATGGGGAGACTCCAACAGGAGACGTAATCAAACTCAGACAGACATTCTTCCAATCATCAGGCAGAGGTAATCAAGCTCAGACTCCCACACCCTTTCCAATACACACACGGGGTGATTGATTAAGGTTATAAAGGAGTGTAAGGTTAATTCACTATGCATTTATGCACTTGGGAGCCAATCCCTGCCTCGGCTCTCCTCTGTTGCTCTTTCATCAAGGTCTCATCTTGTCGAGTCTCTTTCTGATTGCTTCTCTGTGTTTGTGTCCCACTCAGTTACGTCACAGTTTACGGCTCTTGAGAAAATGACTGACTACCATTTCCGCTTGTTATCTGGGTGAATCCCTTTTACAAAGAAAATTATTAATGTAGAAATAGAAAACATCTCAGACTAACTGGAAAATGTTTTAAGTACCTTCTTGTAAATGTACGGCATTCAAAAAATCCTGTTCCAGGAAAGCGTTGCCTGGAGTTTCCACCATGTTGAGCCTGACCAGAAGGCACAGAAATATGAAGAGGATTTTAACTCCTGATGAAGAAGATGACTTTAGTGGTAGGCTCTTAGCATTTTTGTGCTTTTGGAGAACACTTAAGCTTTGAAAGTTTGAGAACCATTCAGAAAGATACGTCACCTGCATTAAATTATCAGAGAGTGAAGATGAAAGTCACAGTTTTAGGCTTTTTAGGGTTTATTTTGACATTTCACTATATTTAGTTATTTATGTATATTTATTTCAGTGCTCAGGGTTTTATTTTGTTCCTGTTTACATGAGCTTTCTTAGTTATGCCAGTCTTTCATTTGTTGGTTTTTGACCAGTTGAGTTTTGGGTTTATTTGCTTCTAATTTGCTAATTTCCTGTGTCACTGTTGCACATTTGTCCCATGGCTCCCCACATTGTTGCACACACTTGTTTTCCATCTCAGGCCATGTACACACGTAGCCGGGTATCCGACAAAGCAAAGATGTTTTCCTACATTTGGCCTGTCATCCACACGAAAGTGAAAACATTTAACAACAAAAACGATTCTTTCAAAAACATCTGACCAAGGTGGAGATTTGTAAATTCTCCATTGTCAGCATTTGATTGTGGACGTAAATAACCGGGTTTTACGTCTCTGACATCACATGTGCGACTTGTGTTTGCACTCGCTTGTTTTAACAACCTCAATAACTCTATGTAGAAGACCACAGACGAAGGACAACGTTAAGGACGGTTATTGCCATTCACGTAGTTATTCAACATTGAAAGGAATGTTTTTCGGCAAAGGCGCAGATGATTTGGGGAACTACTGCCATCTACAGGCTTGGCATGCCTATAAATGTGCTTCACAATGCACCAGATTTTCTTCTGTTGAAAACAAGTTTTCCTTAGAAGGGTGAGGGAGAATATTCGGTTTTATAAAAACCCAGCTACGTGTGTACACGGCCATGGTCTAACAACTAGCCCATTAGCCCTTGCTCAACAATCACACTCCCATAATTAAATACCCCTTTGTCTCTCAGCTTCAGCATCATTTACACCAGTTGTTTTTTTGCTTTTGCTTCCATCCATCCATCCATCCATCCATCCATCCATTTTTGTCTGCTTATCCAGAGTCAGGTCGCGGGGGCAGTAGCCTAAGCAGAGAGGCCCAGACTTCCCTCTCCTCAGCCACTTGGGCCAGCTCCTCCGGGGGAATCCCAACGTGTTCCCTGGCCAGCCGAGACACATAGTCCCTCGAGCGTGTCCTGGGTCTGCATCCAGGAGGCATCCTAACCAGATGCCCGAGCCACCTCAACTGGCTCCTCTCAATGTGGAGGAGCAGCGGGTCTACTCCGAGCCCCTCCCAGTAGACCGAGCTTCTCACCCTATCTCTAAGGGAGAGCCCAGACACCCTGCGGAGAAAAATAATTTCGGCCGCTTGTGTCTGCGATCTCGTTCTTTTGGTCACTACCCAAAGCTCGTGACCATAGGTGAGGGTAGGAACGTAGATCGACCGGTAAATCGAGAGCATCGCCTTCCGGCTCAGCTCTCTCCTAACAATGCCCGCATCACTGCAGACGCAGCACCATCTGCTTCCTGCATTCATAAATTTTGTTTGCTGTTTGTTTTATTTACTTTTACTAAAGTTCTTTTCCTAATCAGAAATCCATCATATATTTTGTTTTTGAGTCCTTTAAATTCCTCAGAGTGACACCACCTTCTGTCACTTTTAGGGTTTTACATATTATTATTATTATTATTAGAGGTCTTCCAGCCTGCTGTGAATTAAGTACGTTGGATCAGCAGAACTTGTCTGCTACTTCCACCAAAGTACCAGTTTTATTTTTGTCTATTAACATGGTTGACTCTGTTGGGTGCTTTTGCAAAACAAAGACTCAACCTGAAACTTTTCAAGACTAAAATCAGTTTTATTTAGTCCTAATGTGAAAAACTCAAAGAGGACAGTTTATTTGACTTGTCTCTTTGACTAATCCTGATGCCGGATACAACTATCCGGATTATCACGATAAAGAAATCCGAGCACTCTTGGCAGATAACTTTTTTAGTAGCGGATAGATTCAGGATTAAAAAGACATTTTATGAGACTATCGATATCTGATGGTAAGATGCTATCAGCTGCTTTTAGGAAATGAAAGTCAAGACATCTTGATCTCTAATGTATTGAGTTTTCTAATCTAAGAATCTCTCCCAACTCTTCTTAAGTGAAACGCTGAATAACTGGAGCAGTCTCGTAAGTGAAAACCTTCCTCTGCCTTTTAGAAGTTCATCAGGTAATTGTCACATTACTGTCTGAAAAAAATCACACACCCACACGGACAGGAAAGCTGATGATCTACTGAGCCACAAGCTCTCATGATTATATCAACATGTATGCCTTGTTTTGTAACTCCCATTGGGTGTCCTTATTTTTATTCTTTGTCCTTCAAACTCCTAAAGTTGTAGACAAAATCCATACAATGTGGGATTACACCCCCTTTATCTCAGAGTGTCTCAGGCCATTTAGTCCTGCCGATTCGCTTCTATAAACCGACCGATAGATGCTGCTGCATTACAGTAACTCTGGGTTTCTGGGTGTGTATGTTCTGCATGTGAATGTTTGTATGTCTGACTGCTTTAATGTGAGTCCACCCCCCAGTGAGACTTCTCTTTGGGGATATTATGCTGCTCTAATGGTCTGATTTACAAATCTACAAAGACCTCCACTGCTGTGAAATGAACAGCCACAGACATGCACACAGCCTCTTCTGGGCTGCAGGGAGACTGACTGACGGTTCTAATTGACAGGTCCACACTCGTGTGTGTGCATGTGTGGAAAAGAGAAGTAGAGGGTACTGTAGGTCCGCATAGAGCTCATTTAATCAGGGGCCCTCATTGTCTGTCAAAAGCATAACCCCAAAGCCTTTAGTGTCTCTAATTCAAACACATCCAAGCCCCTTAAATCAAACCTGTAAGCTGAAGCAGCTGAAGTTCTACCCTAGAAGAGTCACACGTTGAGCGTGACCTTCACTCCCTTTAGCAGCTGTACACATCTGGTTGGATGTGTTACTTTATTTCAAATGAAATATCTCTTTTTCCCTCTCTCCGTCTCTGTCTGACTGAAACGCCATGTGTAACACCAAATGTCGCCCGTAGTGATAAATAGCCGGAGGAGCTGTTTATTTTAGAGGCAAGCTGTACTTCCAGTGATTACAGTGTGTGACCTCTCACCAGGCTGTTGAGCTGCTATCAATTGTGGCCGTTCCAGCTCAACCACGGATGACAGTGCCTCTTATTTTTAGCAGAATAGGATGCACTCAGACAATGGTGGTCAGGAACATGCAGATAATGAATCTGTCGAGTGGGTTGATCATAGGGCTGACTCTCCCTCACATCCTCTTTCTGCTTCTAAGGGCCTATTAATTAGGCAAGAGGCTGTCAGTTTAGGAGCATTTTGAATGTGACGTCCGAATGGTTAAAATATGGATGAGTTTTAATTTCTAATGCCTGGGATTGTCTGGGAACAAAAACAAAGAGCTTTTATGGACAAACGGTTTGTTGGTCGTCTGCTCAGGCTGCACCCGTGACTCACAGCATTAATCCTGTCTGCCTCTATCAGTCCTCTTTCTCGCTGCTTCTTGTCTGCTGAAAACAACGTTTGAATCACAAAAAGACAAAGAGAAAAGAAAATAGGTAGCTCATTTATTCAGGATAAATGATGAAAAGAAAAAAAACCCAAACATTTTTAGAAAATTGATTGACAGCTATGAACTTCTGCCTTCAGATCTTGTGCAGGCAGCTTAATGGAAGAAAAGGAGGGAAAAAATGAAAGCAGCAGGAGGAAATAGGACCGGAAATGTAGGAAAGTATGAAAAAGAAATGACAATGACCCAATTTATGAGTTGACTTTGTTCCAGTCGGCTCTTGATTTTAATTTAATTCCATTGAAGCATTAATTAATTTTCTGTGAGTAAACATTTACTGATTTTCGTCACTAATCTGTCAACTTTGCTCTGTACTGCTAATGAATTACATAAAAAAAACATAGGGTTGTGAGTAATCTGTTGCACACACACTTTCAAATGCTTTCTAAAGCCAAACTGAATATAAACGGCAAGACATCTTATCATTTGCAGCCAAAAGGCCTGTGTCAGTTCATTTTGAAATTTGACTAAGAAACATAATTTCTCAGCATAAACTGTCTTAGTTTAAAGTGGGCATACACTCGTTATATTTCAATAATCTGCTGTGGTCTCTAGTACGAAAGCCTTGTAAGTCATTCTCTGTGGAAAAAAGCTCTGGCGCTTCTGTTTCAGGAAGTAGAAGTTAGCTGGAGGAGTGGGGTTAGAAAACAGAAGGATTTGAAGTCTTACTCATTAATATTCATGATATGCAAACATTTCGCCTCTGATTGGCTAACAGCAGCAATCACAACTCTTCTGCTGCCTCAGTTCGCTCTTCTTATTTGGGTAAAAAATGCAACGTTGATGTTTTAGCACCACAAATAACACAAGCCTGAATGTGCTCTGCCATGTTGTGGAGATGCTAATGCTAATTGTTAGCTATACTAGCCGAGACGTGATCTGCTAGTGATGGTGCTGCTGTGACAAGTTAATTTCCCCACTGTGGGATCAATAAAGTCTATTCTATTCTATTCTATTCTATCTGCTCTCTAATGGGCTCGACACACGGGAGGCGACAAGCGGCAGCAGCCAGCGGCAAAAGCCTGTTCCAGGGCAAATAGTGAGTCTTCCGTTGTTTTGATTGGATGTCAGATTGGAGATAATTTTGGGTTATTAAAGCAGTTCAGAGTTGAAAAAGCAGTAGATATGAAGTCTCACAGGGTTTTGCTAGAGTTAAGGGAAGTCTTGTAAAGCTCTGGGACATCCGACACGGCAAGTATTAACTTTTCCTCCATGTTTACCCGGAGATGTACTGAGAAGCATCCTGTCTGGTCAGTCAATGAAACCTCCGCTGATTGGTCCTTGTCCGAGCGACAGCGACGAAAAGTTGAAAATTTTTCAACTTTCTGGGATTGCGTCGCTGGCTTGTGTGTGCACGACAGATGCACGAGCGCAAAATTTAACATGCAAGTTTTTCGCGTTCCGCTTAGCAGGAGGGAGACCTGCGATTATCGCTTTGTCGCGCTTGTCTCATTGAAAATGAATGGAGGAGAGGCGATGTCGCCTCCTGTTTGTCAAGCCCATAATGGTTGCTAAAATCAACACAGCCTTCAGGGGTCGTAAGCCAAGGTGAGTTTGTCAAGAGCTGGCTAGGACTGGACTGAAAAGACACGTGTGAGTTTAAATGTGGCGTGTTGTATGACCCAGTCGCGGAGTGAACTGACACTGGGTTTGAACAGATGCAGTTAACATAGGAACCACGGCATGCAGCTTGAATGGAAACGAGAGCGCATGGTGATTCCTGAACAAAAAGAGACGACTTATTCGTAGTCGACAGGATGGACTGGAAACGCTCGAACCGGCTATCCGGAAAGCTGAGTGAATCAGAATGCTGAAACTCCGAAATGAAGACTGAGCCACGAGCCAAGATTCTGACTTCCTGAAGTAGTCCCAGGCTGGAGATGTTGGCAGGAAGATGTGGGGCATGATGGGAAGTGGAGTCCAGAGGCTGGTTTGGTCTAAGGGGAATGACTGGGGCTGGTTCTGGCGTTCTGGAGCAGGTTTGGGTCTGAGGTTGGGAGTTCTGGGGTGATCATAACCGAGGTGGAGGTCAGGGGGCCAGGATCATGACAGAGTGAGTACATGATTGCTAATTTTACAGTGTGACGTAGAGTCGTGGGGTTTTTTCTTGACCCAAGCACAGAATAGCCATAAAAGACTATTTTCACGTTAGCGTGCATGTGAAACTCAAGAGTGACCAATCGTATTTCAAAAAGAAGATAAATTATACGCTTGTGAGTGAACCTTCGCTCTAACATGCATGGTGGCCTTTCACTGTTTTCATATTTATCTTGTTTCACGTTCTATAATTTTACGCCCCCTCCTTATGACAATGGTCCCCTTTTCACAGTTTTTATTCAATTCCTCATTTTCTCTGTTTCCCCAGCAGTAAACAGCTGAATCAAATGCATCTTTACACAGCAAAGGATTTTTATATGGGGAAACTTTTATTGTCGAAAACACACACTAAGCTAAAACCAACACACACAGATGTTTATGGCCCGGGACTGAACAGTGAAGCCTAACTATACCCTTAACATTCCTAAAAATGCCCAGGGGAGCACTTCACACTGACAGCTGTAACAAGGTGCTGTGCCCATATTTATGTGATAGTGTGTGTTTCCGTATGTGTACATTTGTTAGCAAGGATGCCAAAGGATACAGCCCTGTAAAGAGAATCTAATTAAAACACTATACAGCCACAGGGGACGGAGCGCACATATCCTCCCTTTCACTCTCGTTTAACTACGGTGAGCACTTCAACTGAAGGACTGTTAGACAGTAGAGTCAATCCTCGGGCCTCCAAGGGGAACAGAAGCATATAGAATTAAAATGATTCTTTAAAGACAGAGGAGGAAAAACACAAAGACCTGGCGGAGGCAAGGACACGCACTTGGGCTTAAATTTAGACATCAAACTTCAAAATGTGAAGCCTATTTCCTCAGAAATAAACACAAAGCTGTTTGTCAGTCACAACTGTGATCAGCTGATTGGCTAGAGGCTTTTTTTTTGTGCCTGTTGAAAATGTAAGCAGTGGTGTATTTCCCATGGTAACCTGAGGACACACTTAAGTCTAAAAGAAAAATGTAGATAAAACCCAGATAAAGATCAGCTCTTTTCACACATCACCTCACATCACAGCACTTCTGTGCAGTTCATGGTCAATCGTCTACTCAACTATCTGTTCCACGGCGAGGTCTGTATGTAAATTTTTATCATCTGTTCTAGTATGTGAAGGTCTGCCAGGTCTCTCCACAGCCGCTTTGGGCAATAATATGGAAATATTATATTTCTGGGCATCAGAGGAAAGCACTGGTCTGGCTGTAAATACTCTGCTGCATAGTTTAAGCTGACTCTTAGCAGATGTACGTTGTCCTTCTGTGATTTATGTGTCAATGATCAGTGTGCAAGAATAATTTCACATTAACCAAGATCAACGTAACAGACCCCCACCCTCACCTCAACAGCACCTCACTTCCTACCAGGGGCGTTTTGAACGTGCATCGTAGCAAAAGCTGAACTAGCGAGGTCATGAAATCACAGAGAAGTACAAGATCACGCGTGATTTCACCAGTTCGCACAATGACAAGCAAGGAGAAAGACAGCAGCATGTATCCAAAATAATAGTTAAGAAATTGGAAAGCTGCATGTTTCTCTTATTTATTATTTGGAAGTTGTTGGATGTTTTACACTGCTAAGTGTTCCACTTCCTGTCTGGCCCGATCTGAAGTGAAAAATAGACCCAAAGCCTAAGTTTAGCGGAGCGATGCAACACAACGTTTCTGGGACTTGTCCAAAACACGTCCCTTTGCGCCCAATGGAAACACACCTATGGACTATAACGGCGGTTATTAGCTAGCCTGACCAGTCATACTTATGCTTTCTTATGGGAAGCAATGGGTCTGGTAACGCTCCTATTCATATAACCCCACCCCCTGAGAGTTCCCACCAAGCCAATCAGCGCTGAGCAGCATACATCACACACCGCGACGTTCAGTTTCTCATAAACAACGAAGGTGGCGTCTGAAGCGGAGTTCGCTGCAGCTCTTTCCTCTGTTCTAAATGACTTGGACATGTCTTTAAAAACAAGAATTAGCGCTAAAAGCCTCTAAAGAAAGATGTTTGCGCTGTGCTACCCACAGACATATATACGTAGACGCCTCATGGTTTGGCACTGCCGTAGTGGCCGGGTTGGGGAATTGTGTGTAAATGAATCATTACAAGCTATGACTTCAGAATAAAAACCAATATCGTACAAATATATGTGAGAAAAGCTGTTTTAGACCGTTTGTACACATTTTTAAAAGACAACAAACACTGAGACTGATATTTGGGCAATCATAGCTAAAGTGAGGCACTCGTGCTGTTTCGTGTTATTTTCAAGTGTTGGATAAAGATGAGTCTTTACTTACACTATCAGTTATTCAGGCATCCTTCAGTTTCAACAGGTTATTTTGTATAGGGCCTAATGAAAGCAAAGGTCATCTCAGGGCACTACATGAAAAGTAAACGAGTCCAACTGAAGTCAAATTAAATGGAGTTTTCTCTACTTTAATAGAGCAGAGCTCTAGTACTTAAACAACACAGTGTGTGAGGAAGTTTCTTTTCTTATTTGTCAGATTTTTTCTCAGTCAGCTCCAGCAGCTCATCTCATTTTGAGCTTCATTAGATTGTCAAGGATAATTATGCTGCTGCAAGAAAGGCAAACATAAGAGCACAGATTGGCCTAAACGCGCGTGTGTGTTTTTAATATCGTTACATTAGATTCATATTGCTTCAAATCATGTTGGATCTCAGTTATCGAGGTAATAAAGTCAACAACAGTGACGCAAAACCAAAGAACGACCAAGCAGCAAACCCGTAGAAAACAAAAGTGTCATGTTTGGGTTGTAAACAAATTCTGATGCAGCGTCTGCTTGTTAGCAACAAGTTGTGTTTCCATTTCCATTTTGTTTTCTTAGTGTTCCCTTACCTGAGATGCTCAGGTAAACAGCGGGGCTTGTCGCATTCTCTCCTGTCATTTCGTTCACCGCCTCTACATGGTAACGTCCTGCATCCGCTGCAGTGGTTGCCAGGACAACGAGCTGATTGTCCAAAGTGATTGCTCTGTAGGAGACAAATAAGACACACAGTCAACACAGGTTTACAAAAAAGACACAACATCCCAAAGAACAACATGCTTTCTCTCCATTGTAGCTTGACAAGAACACTACTTAAACTAAGACTCTGTCAAGAGCAGAAAATTTGTTACATGGATGATTCAGGATTCACAAGAGGGAGAAGGAAACATTGAATACAAGAATCCGGAAGGAAAGAGGATTCAGGGAGCTTAAATAAATCTCTCCTCCTGTTTCAGATTGATATTTGGCTCGTTTTTAGTATCCTCTCTTATATTCTGGCCATTCTTGTTGTTTGTGTATTATCTTCTGTTCTTCCTTTGATAAACTGATCCATCCCTCTTTCCCCAATGTACAAACACTAATGAATATGGCACGAACATGCAGCGCACTGGTGCACACATAAATACAAAATCTAAAACTGTTGTCACAGCAAACAGCAGCAGGAATCTCTCACTCACGGCTGATTTAGACTTGCTGCTTTTGTTCAGGTAGGTTTAATAGGAAGAGTAGCTCTTGAGGGGGAGACCGTGTGGGAGAGGTGGTAACGAGGAAAGTTGAGAAAGATGAAAATATATATTCGTAGCACTTAGGTTGGCTTGTGTTTGAACTAGTGTCTCTGACAACAGATGCCGGCAGGCAGGAACCGCGACATGTTTCAAGTGATTCTACTTGAGTTTCCAGCATGTAACTGGATGGCACAGTCCCTCAATATTCTAACTGGAGAGTCTCTGAAATAAAATCAATATGACCAAAGGGAGAATAAAGCCATATTAAATTGAGATGCCTGTCTTTTATTCTGCTTCTGTATCTGTGCTTTCTGCCACACAGATCCTGCATAATGGGATCAGCGGCACACCCCAAAAATGTTCATATGAGGCCACATGGGTGTGTGTGTGTGTGTGTGTGTGTGTGTGAAATTTATGGGATGGCACACTAAATTGGTCCCTGTGGTAACTGTGAGAGTTTAGCCTGTAGCTGTATATCGTGTTGCTTCTTCATTCTGTGTCATTAAGAAAACAACAGGCCTGTGCGTTTAACACATTTACGTCAAATTTGAGAAACACGAACATTTAAGACAAAAGACAAAAATTAAAGTTTCAGTTATTGTTTGAAATGTTATGGTTTCAGATTTTATATAGATATAGTGATTTTATTGATGTGTTATTAAATAATTAATTGCTTAGAATTTTATAAAAATAAATGTATTTATTGGCTTTTACATTTATATCGTGATTAAAGAAGATTATTGTGAATTTTTAAAGGTTAACTTCACTCATATCTTTAAAACATCTGCAGTAGTCTCTAGTAGGAATGAATGCCTTGTACGTCGTACTCTGGGGGGTAAAAGCTACGGTGGGTCGGTTTGAGGATGTAGAAGTCAGCTGGAGGACAAAAAAGCTTCAGAGAGATTTGGAGTCCTGATATTCAAACATCTCGCCTTTGATTGGCTAACAACAACGCGACTCCTCCACTGATTCTGCTCTGCAACGTTGATGTTTTATCTCCACAAATAACACAAGCCTGAAGGAGTTCTGCTTAGTTCAATGATTTACCAGTCCATCTACGTTCCTACCCTCATCTATGGTCATGAGCTTTGGGTAGTGACTGAAAGAACGAGATCGTGGATACAAGCAGCCGAAATGAGTTTTCTCCGCAGGGTGTCTGGGCTCTCCCTTAGAAATAGAGGGAGAAGCTCGGCCATCCAAGAGGGGCTTGGAGTAGATCCGCTGCTCCTCCACATCAAGTGGAGCCAGTTGAGGTGGCTCAGGCATCTGGTTAGGATGGTTAGCCTTTCTGGGCGCGTCCAACCGGGAGGAGACCTAAAGGAAGACCCAGGACACACTGGAGGGACTATGTTTCAGAAGAAACGCCTTGAGATTCCCCCGGAGGAGCTGGCCCAAGTGGCTGGGGAGAGGGGAAGTCTGGGCCTCTCTGCTTAGGCTGCTGCCCCCACGACCTGACCCCGGATAGTAGGATGAAAATGGATGGATGGATAAATGAGAAAAAACTAATTTTTCAATGAACCTGCTCCTTAAGGTGGGTGGGAAGTAGTCCTCCCTGGGAGGGGGGCAGTGGGGTGGCCAACAATTTTCCAGGGGTGGCCATGCCCCGCCTGGCCACCTCCTTGGGTGCTCCACTGATTGTGTTCACACTAAAGACTCCTGCAGGACATCTTCTACAATAATGTTAAACACAGAACAATAGCCAGTTAAAGTGATTTTAACGTGGTAAAAGGTGAATGCTTACATGTGTACATGTTATGCAGAGAGGTGCTAAATGAGAGTTAACTTGCGTGAGTGTAGTGTATCTGTGCTGACCTAGCGCCCGATCCGAGCAGCGCCAACTGGCACACAAAACTATACATGCTGCTAATAACAACAAAAGAAATCTAACGTCTTAGGGAGCTCATTATATCTAGAAATCATTAGAGTAGATAATTTAAATTAATGATATCTTAACTGCATGTTGCTGTTTGTCTATCAGATATATTTGGCACCACTTCTCCCCTTGTGCTCCTCGGTAACAGTCGGTGCGCTGGCACAACAATATGGAGCATGAGTAGTGTGATTATAATCACACGTAGCCTAATTATAACTGTGTCAATGCATCAATGCGTAACATGAAACATGACAGTCCTCTGCCGTCTAATCAGTAACAAAGGTATTATTAGTGAACAAATGAAGAGGGGAGCTGCAGAGTGAAGAGCAGACGAGAGGAACGGACAGGAGGGGAAGATGGAAGCCACAAATAAGGTGAGCTTGTTCAATAACAAACACACACACACACATACAGAGAATTCCTCAGGTCTAATTTTATTCTGTGTGATTTCCCAGGAGAACGTCCGCAGAGCCTCAACCCCAGCAATGACACTCCGTTTGTGTGTGTGTACACTCCTTTTAGGTGTGTGTGTGCATGTGTGTGTGCTTTCAATTAGATCCACCCGCCTAAAAACAGAGGCTTAAGCAAAAACGTTTTTTCACTTTCGACTATTCTCCAGAGCGGGGATGGACTCAGCATCTTTAATAAGGTCTGTAATGAGATTTACATATTTTAGCTTCATTAACTGCAGTGACCCACAGATATTATCACATCTATTTCAGCCATAACATGCTGATTAATAGTGAAGACATGCTCCCACTTGCCTACAGAGTCTGACATGTTCAAGAGAATCCATGGCTCAGTGTGTTTCAGAATCAAAGAGTGTGTGTGTGTGTGTGTGTGTGTGTGTTCAGTAAGACTAATTAAAGATAATAATAATAATGCCTGAGTATTTGTTCATTTAGCATCACGTTTGATCTCTACATTCATTATGAATTTACTATTTACATGTGGAATTGCTTGTTCTCACTCAGACTTATTTTCTTTATTTCATCACATCTGAGATTTGTAAAACTTTCTAACTAAACTCAACAAACTCGACGCTCTAACATTAAAGGACCTTAATTTACTTTCTTGCAAAAAAAGAAAAAAGAAATCTTTATTTTCTCCAAGTAGCTGGTAGGTCTCGTTCTCTAAGGGCTCCCAACATGAGGTTTTTTATTGCGACTAAGTGTACAATGGTATTAAGATTTATAATAAAGTGATTCAACATGTGGCTCCTAACATTTAATTAAACTGGGAGAGGAAAAATGTCCTGGATTTTAATTAAACACAAACTCCGTTTGTGAAAATGTGCGTGATTCTCTGAGCTTGTGTGTGTGTGTGTGTGTGTGTGCGCACGCGTGCATGCATGTGTAAACATATGAGTCAATTTCTCCCAAAGCAAGAGGAATTAAATACAGCAACTAAATTCTATTCACTTCTCCTCCTGCATTCCTTCCTTTATCCCTCTTTCGCCCATAAGAAAAAAAACAGCCTCTGACTCATTCCCTCAAATCCCATTTTCTATTCTCACTAGATTACTATCTGTTCTATTCTTTTTTTTTAGATGTCTCTCCATCAGTATCCTTCCTGCTTATTTCATAAAACTGGTCTGCCTCTCCCCTCCCAGATGATTCCTCTGAACCAGAGCATCAAGCAGAATTGGTCTTTCATTTGAGAGTCTGGCTCCAAGTCCTAAACAAACACTCATGGGTCTCCACGCTGCAACACTGACTGCTGAACAAACACACACACACACACACACACACACACACACACACACACACACACACACACACACACACACACACACACACACACACACACACACACACACACACACACACACACACACACACACACACACAGTTACACATCCGGTGTGTGCCAACAGCTAATTAGCACACACATGTCAGGGGCCACAAAGATGGGTGAGTTAGAATCCATGTGTGTTGTTTAATACTTAAATGTGTGTCCTTCAGGTCTTAGCATCGAGTCTCCTGCCAACAGCGACCACCCTGTCCCCGTCTGCTCTCCTCCTCTATCTCTGATAGGCAACGCGCCACCTTCCTAAACCCAAACCACTCTGACACACAGAAGCTTAGGGTGCAGAAGTGTGGCCGCCAGGCCAAAAGGAGGGATCCTCCACTGTAAACAGAGTCCAGACAGCCGGCGTTTTGGCGACCTCGCCTGTAAAACGAAAGCCAGCAGGTCACTCGCACATTACGCCGCATGCATACACCTAGTCCTCACACAGGCACAGTCGGGTCCATTTACCGATTCTTGTAACCGTTCTCAGTCAATGGAAATGTGAATGTTTTCTTTGTGGGAGTCATTGATATTGAACAGGCTCATATGTGCTGAAAGCTGCATTATGTGAGCGTCTGCAGACCAGGTGTAAATCTCAACCCAACGTCTTTCAAGCTGAGTCTTTTGTTATTAAAACCATCACATTTAGTTGAGGTGTTTTTTTATGTATTCATTTCTTGAAAATTGCCTGTCAGCTTGAGTTGTGGTGCCGTGTTCTCTTTCCTGAAATAATTGGTAACTATAAAACTTTGACTTACTGCAGCCTGAGCGCCGGTCTGAATGCAAAAAAAAAAAAAAAGACCAACATATTCATCAGCATACGAGGCAGAAATCGTTCTCTTTTTGGCCGGAGCTTGCCTTTATCTGCACAAGTGTAAACAAAGAACACACATCCATAATCCTGCGATAACGAGTTGTCCTCATTAGTGTGAGATTTGCTCTTTTGTCTACTAAACATCCAACCGACGTAAACTATTTAAGATGAACCTCGACGGTGAAAGGAAAGTGTCGTAAAGTTCGCTTTTCAATCAAGTTTTAGTTTTGTTTTTTTTCGTTGGAACTTTGTTGGACTCAAGGTGAGTTTGGATGTTTCAGTTAGCTTAAAAGCACAGTGACTCACACAACGAACACAAAGCTGGTAGCTGGAGGGAGGCGATGCCTGGCAGCCAACCGCTTTCTGAGTAAATACGACACAAAGAGAAGCTGGAAACCTTAGATAAAGTAAAGTATTGAATCCCACATTAACGTAATGGGAAGAATTAGAAGTGATCCTGGCGGTGAAACAAAAAACCAGCAAAGGAGATAAAACGCTCTACAACGGTTTTACATACGGTTTTGGATCTCGGTGCGTAATGGGATTAAAGTGTCTAACTGAAACTGACAACTGGACCTCTGCCAGGATCTTTTGACATTATGTTGTCTGTAGCTTGGCACAGGCTGCCTCAGTGATTTTCCATGCATAGTTTAAACAAACTTATTGTTAACAGAGCTGTTTTACATTATATTTGCTGAACATTGTTTTATCTCCTTGTTCAAAAGTAATAGTATGAAACAATCTGGCGTTGCTGCATCCAGCAGACACACTAACGCTGGTATTTCTGTTGCAAGCCCCAAAAGGTTTGGTTGCCTCTGAAATGCTGAAAGCTTTACATCCTGGTATCTTCTGTACTTCGTAATCAGCAAAAGGGAGACAGCATAACCTTTGCAACCTCCTACATGTCTCTGCAATAAGCATTTTGGAAGGTAACCAAATGAGAGAAATAATGGAAAAGGCTGCTGATGCATTAAAAATGTGCATTAACTATTTAGAATGTCAATTCAAATCAGGGCCAAATCACTTTTGGTCCATAGCAGAATAGAAAAATAAATTTGATGCAAAAAGCACTCGTTGGGTACCTTAAATGCCACACAATTAGACCTCCATTTAGATGCATGACAGCCACTACAGGACACTCGCTAATGGTCCCAAAGCATCCGAGCACACAAATAAATCAAAATGAGTACTGAATTCTAAAACTGTTTGTGAGTTTGCAATAAAATATTGATTTACTATCTGGTCTGGGGTTTTGTACCTTTTAGTCAAAAGACTTAGTAATGGCAAGTTCTTCCTTCCATTTATCCATTTATTTTCTACAACAGGTTGGAATATGGAACAGGTAACAAGTCCAGGAGGAGAATTCCAGGCATCTGTCTCCCCAGTGACATTTTCCAGTTCCTATAGGGGATCCCAAGGTTTTCCAGGGTCAGAAAGAATACAAGTGAACTGCTTGTGTCTGGGATCAAGTTCTTGTTGGTCATGAACCAACCTTATAGCCGAGGGCTGGAATGTAGACAGACCAGTAAATCAAGAGTTTGGTCTTTCAGTTCAGAGACCATAACAAACCACAGCAATAGCCTCTTTACTGCAAACAAAACCCCAATCCATTATCTCTCATTACCTGTGAACAATATATCAAGATCCTTGAACTCCTCCACCTGGAGACAACCTCTCATTCCCAACGTAAATGGACCATTCCATTCACGTCATGCTAACAATATTCTCCTGATATGACCATAAAACGCTGAAGATTTCTTACAGTTATTCACAAAGCAAAAGAAAATGCACATTTAAGTATGTTTTACTAGAAGTGAATCATTGCAGGACATCTGAAAATGTGTTTAAAGGAAGTCCTTTTATGGATAAGTGAGATAGTCCTCCTTAAAGAGGCAGAAAAAAACCAGCGTTGTGATTGAAGAGTGTTCCGAGGTTGCTTGAGAGGAGACAACAGTTGGACACACTCTCTTGACTGAAGGCCAGGAGGAAAAGGGAAAAGTGTTTTCCTCATGGCATCATTCAGCCTGCTTTATGTTTTATTTTTAAGGGAAGCAAACAGAAATGACTGTTCTTCTATAATAACCATTTTATTCAAACGTACACATGTCCAGATGAAAATGTGCTGTTGGGAGTTTCATGCTGTAATATGTTGCACTAAATGAACCTCTTTACATATTAATGTTGTATTTCTATCCACACTCTGTTTGTCATGGCTCTGGGGTTGAGTTGGCTCTGTGTTTTTGCCCTTTCCCTCCTCCTTCTGGAGCTGAAAGGATGGAGCCGGTTCTCTGTGCTGCACCTCAGCTGTTCCTCATCGGATGATCATCCCCACTGCTTAAAGGTTCTACAGGATGGCTGCTTCAACACCAGATGGTTGTCATGTTGTCACCTATGTGTGTTAACCCAGCAACAATATTCATGACATCACACTTACGTTTTACAAAGACAACACCAAAAAGGAGAAGGCACAGTCTGATTTATCACCAGTTACCAGTGGCGTGTCCAGGATTTTTAAAATGGGGTGGCCCAGTTGGGGTACTTGCTAATGCATGGGTGGCATCAATGGTTATGCTTTTTTTTTTGAGGGGGGTATGTCAAAATAATTTTTTTCATCATAGTAAATTTGTAAGATCCAATTTTGTCATGACCAATTTTGTCTTCTTATTCTTCTTCGTCTTTGAGTTGTTTTGTGGTGGCTAGCAAGCCACTTCTTGGTTACCGCCACCAACTGGAGTGGGGCGGGGCTGGGATTCTAAATACTATTTATGTCAATATCAAAAAATAATAAAGAATAAAAATAATACAGAAATGTTCTGTAGGCCTGGAGCTGCCATCTATTGTTTTAGGGTTTGTAACCCCAAGCCTTTTGTGGGCAATGTAAAGTAATTTTAAGTGCAACTCAGTGGGGTGGTCAATCAGATTTCAAGGGTGGCATGCGCTCCCTGGACACGCCCCTGCCAATTATCAGAGTAGATGGTGAGTTTAAAAGACTTTTATTAAAAAAGTTATTTTAAAGCGTAAAACGTTAATTCTCCTGTGATTATCTCCTATATTTGCACCTGACATACTCCCAGTGTGGATTGACACACCGTTGAACACGCCACGAAACCACGCTGCTGCTGTAATGCGCCACACACACATGCTGTGATGTAGGGGTACGTTTTGCATTTCCAATGACTTTATCAGATTCCTGTGTTTTCAGCCTGGAGCTCCCTCTCTTCCTCTTCAGCCACCACCGACCTGACCACCTTCCTCCCAGTGCAGAACACAAACCAAGCTTCTCCACCACGGCTCCCAACACCACCGACCTCCTTGTCGTTGCCTGCGACACCTCGGTGTCAATCTCCACTAACAGTAAAACCAACTGAACTAAAGATCACTCACCTCTTCTCCTCCATATGTATGCTCTCTCTCTTCCTAGAACCCCTACCTGGTTCACGTCACCCTCCCAGAACTTTAGGGTTTTTTTTGTAAATAAACTTTCTTTATAGTTATTCCCGTACTCGGTGACTCCTTGCACTTTGGGTTGCTTTTAAGCCTTAAAAACACGATTCATTATTTACTCAAAGAAAAACAAACCCTTGTGTAACATCTTAGTTACACTTAATGAATCGTGGTGATTTTTTCCACTCCAGCCCCGCGTATGCACATGAGACCAATAAATGCACAGGGAACGAACACTAATGTGTTTGTAAGGATTTCAGCAGCCCTTTTACTGACTTAGAAAACATTTTCCTACCTTGTGCCCTACACACTCTGCTGCTCTGTGACTTGTAATTAACACAGTGCCTGAATCACAGCCTTGCATCCTCAATCACCTGAACGGTGCTTTTAAACAGTCAAATGGATGCAGGAGGAGTCAAATTTCTTCTATAGTCGATCACCGGCTGGTCCAGATGCCGTTGCCACCAAGGACTCATAAAACACACGCGTGTGCACACACACACACACATCTAAGACCATCCCCGGGCACACACAGCCTTTGGCCTTCAGTCAGAAAATAATTGGTATGTGCGTATGAGAGGGAGAAAGAAGGAGTTAAAAAGGGGCTGCTGGACAGACGACGTTTGTTTAATGTCCACCGGTGTGGCCTGAGGGACAAGCAGAGAAAAGTGGAAAGGCAAGTGCACAGGAAAGAAAAGCAAAGTGGGGCAAGGGGTGAGATGGAGGCAGGAAGAAGGGATGAGGCTGGATGCTGAGTAAACAACGGAGGAAGGTCTTTTTTTTTCTTCAGTCACTGTCTTTTTTAATCTTTTTGTCCCCAGCTATGGAGCTTAGTGACTCACACCCTTTCTGCTCCTATCCGTGCAGACATTCACACACTGTTGATCATCCATGCACGCAGGAAAATAAAAACTGTTCTTTCGCATGTTAACGTTGCACCAGCGGAAGACGAAACCACGTTTCTCACAAGAGGAGACTGAAAAGATGATAACCTTGTGTGAGGCAGAAAGTGTGTGTTTGCGTGTGTGTGCAGCTGCGCATTGTAGTCCCATTAGGTAGATGGATCTCTAGACGAACGTCTATTATCCTAATTAGCACTAATTATGTCTGCTTCCAATTAACCACACAACTGCTGGTGACTTCTTTCATTCTGTTTCAGTCTGCCTCTCTCACTACCTTCCTTCCTTTCAGCCACAAACACACTTTATTCTGAGACACGCTCTCTCTCCTCTTACAGAGACGGAGCAGCTGATCAGACAGCCGATAGTCTCAACACTTGAAAAAATAAAGAAATGTTCTCTAGTTCAGGTTTCTCTTGACTATTTGAACCTAAAATAAAGAGCCTGACTCTCAACCTGGTGATTTCTCCTCGGTTCTCCAGTGTCATTTTATAGCTCGCTGTTATTTAACACCTTCTGTACGCACATCAGCTGTTCCCGGCTCAGCACCCCATGCCTGAGTTCAACAGGCCTGAAATAACTCCAGGAAAGTGTTTATTTATCATTTCAAGACACAATTTTTAAAACTTTGAAAAAAAAAGATGGAAAAATTAAAGAGAATTGTGACGCAATCATAACTAAATTAATAAAACTCAAGACAATTTGTTACAATCGTGCAAATTTACACTAATAACTGTAAAATCCATCCAAGTGAATGCAGAGAAAGTAACTAAGTAAATATTGATAGCTGTAATTCATTAACTACTCTAGTCTTTGTTGTGTTGCATTTTTTATTCCTGTGCTTACTCGTAAAAATAGGTGGCATGTTTTTAAAGGACAGAGAGGTGACACATAGCTTGTTTTAGACAGCTGATGTTGGATCAGAGTTCAGAGGTTTCAAAGGGGTGACCAGATGGGGGGCACTCCTAAAACAAAAGCCATGGCAGAATTTCAGGAGTCTGCCCTTACTTTAACTCATTAACTGCCAGCCGTTTTCTGATCAGAAAGCCCCTGACTGCCAGCGTTTTGAGCGTTTTTACTGTTATCCGTTCTTTCACAATCTGTTGCCCAAGCGCTGCTGCAGAAGCATTTCCGGTTCGACGCATCGTTTTTTTCACAGCAGCGGCCCAAAACAAACTCATAATCCATTGATTTTCCGCTTCCTGATCACGTGATGTGTGACATACATGGATGGAGATCCACTGTAGACACGTGATGTTTGTTCTCACGGTGCGGGGGCTCGTTCCGACGCCCGCCCCGTAAAAAAATGCAAATGACGACTATAGTCGTCAATGGCAGCGAGCGGTTGGATGTGAAATGACGACTATAGTCGTCATTGGCAGTGAATGAGGTAATCATAGACTATTGGAAAATTGTGGCACTATAATAGTCAGAGGCCTGCCATCTTATACAAGGCTACTTTGATTATCCAACATTATAGGGATGTAAGAAAAAAATCTATATACTGAAATATAGCTTTATTTTATGTTATGATACCATTATGGAAGAAATGCAGTCACACCCATTAGAATTAGAATAGGATTTTCTTTTTGAATTTATGACATTGATTTTTGTTTCTGTGAAATTATGTAGCTGATTTTTTTTACTTGAAATAAACCAACAAAAATTTCATCCATAAAAATTTAACTGCAGAATTTTATCTTCAAATCTTCAACATCAGAAATTCAACGGCGAATGAGGTCGCCTCCTGATGACCCCAAGCCAAAGCAATCATCACTTGGTCGAGTCGACACCTCACTGGTGTCACGTGATCAGAGAATCGTAATCTGATTGGCTAAAAGCCACTCGACTCGATCGAGTGACGATTACTTTGGCTTGGGGTCACCTCATCTCATTTGTTGTTGAATTTCTGATGTTCATTTTTTGCTGATGAAATTTTTATGTTGAACTTCTGCAGTTGAATTTTTACAGATGAAATTTTGCTGGTGTGTTTTAAATAAAAATAATAAAAATACATAATTTCACAGAATAAAAATTCAATGTCATAAATTCAGTGTCTAAAAAAAGTCCTATTCTGAAGAGACTGTATTTCGTCCATACTGAATCGATATTTATTGTTATTGACAATCTACATGCAAACATTTACTGTATTTCTTTTGTGTGGTGCAATTCAACCGCCGACTGCTAGGTGGCAGCAGTTTTTACTGTCGTCATTCTGACAAAACGAGATCTCACTGGATGTGTCTTGAAAGCGTCTGACCTGAGTTTTCCAATTAAATTCAGTCTCATGCAAATACCGTCTGCTTTTAGCGTCACAGTCTATCGTATCATCTCCCCTGTGTCGTATATCGTATCACTGGATTCTTGCCAAATCACACTTGTACGACGTTACACAAGTTCTTTTGCACTAAAGCCAGTATCTCACTGGTCTGAGACTGTGGGCAACAAATTGCACAAGACATACATGAGAGATCTAGTTTTTAAATTGCTTTGCTCTCTTTTTGCAAGATTTTTGATCAAACGAGAAACTTTTGCTGGACAGATTTAAAATAGTTGTTGTGGGTATCTGAAACAATCCACTAATGCTTCTCAGGTTAGCTTCCATTAGTTAAAAGAAAGTGAATGAAATCTAAGACAACTTTGGATGAAACCAACTGACTGGAAACAATAAAAGAGTTACTGACGTTCAATAAATTGCAAAAAAGAAGTATACTTGAATGAATGCCTAATAGGTTTTGCAGTTATTTTAGTTCTGACACACAACATTTTGTTTTTTTCTTCTTAATTGTGTTGAAGTAACGTTGGAACTCATTGAACCTTTCTTTTCATCTTTATTAGATTTAAATTCACCAAAAATAACATTCATGTATAAATCTGTCCGACAGGGAATGACAGAGTTACAGTTCCCCCTCGGCCCTTAGCGGTGCATCAGAACTGAATGTGTGTCTGTTTGGAGGGGGGAGCTATTTAGAACATCACATTTAGAGCCTTCCAAAAGTGCAGCCTTATATTGGTGTTGAAAGGCAGACAAATTGCTTCCGGTAGCTTTAAAGGTCAGTAGTAACATTAGAGAGTAAACAAGCTTAATAATCCCGCTTGATTAACAACAGTAAAACATGCACACAGTCATAGCATCTCTGGTACAACACATTATTATTATTATTTATTTTACAGATACACTTGTTACTGCAATGACATAAAATCAATATCTGCAAAAATAGAAAGCATTCTGCCTGCGGGCAAATAAATATTCAAATTATTATTTCATGAAACCTCCATTCATATTTCTACAGCTGACTCAAATGCATCACCTGCCATGACCGGTAACTGTTAGACAGTGATTGTTGTTTGTTTTTGGATAAAACTGGTTTAGAAAACAAACTTAGCTGAAAAGTCTGAACTATAAATGACTACACAAGAGGGCAAACACACACCTCCCATGTGTGTGGGTCTCGACCCAATCATAAAATCTCTGTGTAGCCTCTCCTCCTTCAGCGTGCAGTCAAATATATATTTGAGTGCGCCGCATGAAAAATCTACAGAAAAGATTCAAAAAGAGCATACGTGATAAATTACTGTGATTTGTTTTGCAGCATCCTGCATGTCTCCTCCAGAAAGATTCATGCAATGGTTATAAAAGCGCAGCGGACCACCTGCTTGGTATAATTCTCAGAAACCTCCTCAGATTCAGCACCACCCACTTTGTAAAAAAGCCATTTATTTGGTGAAAAGAAATTGCGGAGAAAAGGCAAAGTAGACAGCTGACTTCAACAAAAACACTTTTGCAAAAACACAAAATCAGAGGATTTGTGTGAACCTTCCCGTGAGCGCTGGTGAGAACGTATGCATTTGTTATGCTGTGATTATCTGATGAGATGTTGGCGATAATAACAATAAAGAGCAAACCTGAGGCATGACACTACACAAGACTAGGTGTCCTACAAATAAAAAGTCCCACCTGTTCAGAACAAAAGCAAAATGTCACCATTTAAAACATAATTAATATGTTTACTGTTTGACATAACCTCCTGACTCATACACCTCAAACTCCCAAGTGGACAAACAAAAAGAGAGGTTAGAGCACAGAAAGTGAGCGTATCATTTCCCGAGAGCAAGAAACACAAAAATCTAACCTTTGTCTGTAAGAGACGGGAAACCGGTGACCTTCTGTTTATCGATCCGGCTCTGTGATCTCAGGGCTGGAATCGTTTGGCTCTGATATTAACCAGTCAATCAGCATTATGTTCTTTTTGTCCCGGTGTCCGGAGGGATTCTTGGCTTAGCTCAGGAAATCTAGAGATATACTTTAAGTACAGTGTAGGAGACGACAAACAAACAACGGATGAAGATAGCCTCTTGAAAGGAAAGTGTTTGGGAAGGAAAATTGTCTTTGCAACCTATTTGTAATTCCTTAATCCTTCCATTCATTTGTCCCATTGTCTCCTCCGTCCCTCTGAAGGTATTCATCTGTCAGCCTGTAGCAGAGTGTCAAATCCAAACTATTGTGAGTCACTCCTCAGTTTGCTGCTGAGTCGTTTACCACCTCACACGTATACTCACCCTCATTTTCACTCTCTCTTTGTTTTGTCAATAGGTTAAGAACTCTTTACCGAGACAGATGAGCGTGTGTGTGTGTGTGCGTGTGTAGACGAGGTATTGGTGTGTGGTCAGTGATGGATGTGTGTGTGGCAGGTAATTAAAAGTGTGATTAGTGGATAATTAAAAGAGGCTTCTGTCTTTAGAATATTTAACGACTTTAGACAGAGGAGACACTAATACACACACACACACGCACACACACAAGCTGGCGGGTGGGAGTGTGTTAGTTCGGAAAGTAATGGGGAGAATAATGACTCCTGCGATGATGTGAGATACACACAGGGACACACAAGTCGAGAATCAGAACAAGAAGAGTGAAGGAGGAAGACAGAAGGCAGCAGATCAGATACGGACCAACGATAATGCACCTTTCAAAGATACAATCTACTGAATTAATCATTATCAGCAAGAAGCAAGTAAACACACACACACACACACACACACATACACACTTTTCTCTCTCTCTTCTGCCTGTCTCTGAACGATCAGCTCAGACAGAAGCAGAAGATCCCTGGCAGACAGGAATAAATGAGCAAAGAGCCAGTAAACTCAGATCTCTCAGACCAACACACACACACACACATGCAGACGATAAAACCAAATGTCTCAGAGAATTAGAACCTAATTAGCATCAGAATGAGACTGCAGCCTACGCTTATTAGCAGGGACAGTATTAGAATACTTTCTCTGTACTTTGACTACATGTCATCCCAGCACAATATTTCAATTAGATCCCAGCAGATGTTTGGGTGGTTCTACAGCCCTGCTGGCAGCTCTGACAGGGTGTATTCTGTCTTATGTCACTGCTTTGAGACGAATGAGCTGATATGCACACAACGCTACTCTTTGGTGTACATTTTATCATCCAAATGATTATGTTTAATACCTGAAAACATTGAAACAGCGTGTTGTTAATAAAAACATATTATTTTATGTTACAATACTCAAAATTAGCATATTCCACTTTAGTGGAACTTAAGTTAGGGCAAAAACTTCCCAACTAAGAAGTAAAGTTTTATATATGGTGGTTGTAGGAGCCAAATAGGTAAGTTTGGATGTCAGCGCACTTGTCTGGCACTTTTAGTGAGGGGGTGTGTCACCTTTGGTGTGCGAGGTGATTTAGGGCTGCATTTTCACCTGCACAAGCCAGATGGCTGTAATGAGGATGATGGTGGGGTGAGTCTGGGAATATAACTCACATTGTGACGTTGTTGTTTTATCCATAAGCTTCAATGTCCAACTAACTGGACGTTTTGGTGCTTGAAGATGATGTGGAATAAATTAACAAAGAAATGCAGTAAACAAGTGTCAGTATCATCATCAGTATCTCTCAATGTAAGCGAGGAGGATTGTTTTTAATTCTGCTGCAATAGTGGTGAAGAGTCAGAGATACTATTAAAGCTGGGGTACGTAGTTTCAATTTATTACAGTAACTGCAAAAAGGCCTACATTTGACCATCTGACCCTGTTCTAGGATATAAAGTAGGTAATTGTTTCCCCTAAGTCCCTCCCCTGGCCTCTACAGCAAAACCAATAATTTATGTGAGCCTAGAGCGTTGACCACAAGATTTACGCAGTCTCAAGAAGGAGCTGTCAATCAACTAGAATACGGGGTGACGCAGTCAGCTCAGAATCAGAATAGTTTTTTATTGCCAAGCGAGCAGTCTCTCATTACTAGGAATTTGCTTCGGTGGAATGGTGCAAACATGCAAGTGAAGCAAGTGACATGTATTCATAAAACATATGAATAGTAAGAAACATAAAGTGACTAGTGCAGAGCTGTATAGTTACTTGGTGTTCAACAGTTAAAGTTAAAGTCCCATTAGTTGTTGGTCTCCACATTTGACCCAACCCCTGGGGGAGCGGTGAGCTGCAGACACGGCCGCGCTCTGGAACCATTTGGTGGTTTAAACCCCCCAATCCAACCCCTTAATGCTGAGTGTCAAGCGGGTAGACATTGGGTCCCATTTTTAGAGTCTTTGGTATGACCTGACTGTGGATTTGAACCCACAATCTTCCAGTCTCAGGGCGGACACTCCAACCACTAGGCCACTGAGCTGGTAAAAAGTCCTACAACAGAGGGGAAGAAGGTGTTTTTGTGGTCTAAAGTTCTGGGGCCTCATTTATCAACCGTACTTACGTACAGATATGTGCGTATTTCGTGCGTGGGAACGATTTTACGCATTGTGTGGTATTTACCAATTTGTACTTGTGCGTGAAAACGTTCCTAAATATAAGTACAGCTCTGACCGTGCGTAGGAACAGCATCTAGTGGCAGAACAAGGGAACCGCAATTCTGACAGTCTCAGTGATCCACGCGTGTTCCTCATCCACTAATTATTTTACCCAATAAATAATTATTTTGGTGGATTATTATTATTGGAGCTAAAACACCCGTGACCCACGGGAATCTGACATTGTAGAATGGCTGATTTCGTGTTATTTTGTAATCACAATGTTTACTCTTCCCATTTTTATGATGTTTTAAATCATTTTGAATTTATTTATCTATTATGTTTTAATTTAATTTAATTATTTTGACCTTGGGAAGCGCCCCGTGGTTTTTCTTGAGATTCGCTACATAAAAGATCGCTTCTTCTTATTCTTATTTATTATTGGAGGATTTAGCAGAGCAGAGTGCACTCCAGAGAGAACGGCTCTTCCGTGAGTGCAGCGCACTGATCCGATTCCAGTCCAGATTCTATTTTACAAATAAAACAACCTCCAGAACCTCCTCCGCTCCCCGATCAAACACGCGTTGTCAAGTGTCCAGTGCTTCGATCTCGCTGTCAATAAAGTTTTTCTTTTTTGTCCGAGAAAAACCCAGGGAATCCCCTCCCGATCTGAGGACGTAGTGTGACCAAATATGGTTAATTGAGGGCGTTTCTGTATGTAAATGACGTTAAACGGGCACGAGCTCCAGCAAGCGCACAGGTGGGATTTATCATCAGACAATTGCGGAGGAACATGCGTACGAGAGGCCACCGCATGTTTCATAAATCAGGACGTTGACTGTTCATACACACATTCTAAATTTCATCCGTAGGAGGGAATATAGGAACGTTTCTACGAACGTTTGATAAATGAGGCCCCTGGTCTGAATTACCTCCTGGCTTAAGGGAGCGGATCAAACAGTCTATGACCAGGATGAGAGGGGTCCACTACAACTGCCCTGCACGCCTCAGAGACCTGGAGGTGTACAGGTCATGGATCGATGGAAGGCTACAGCGATCACCTTTTCCGTCGAACACACAACACACTGTAGTTTGTGCTTTTCCCTGGCAGCAGCCCCCTGCGAACCACACAGTGATGGAGGAAGTGAGGATGGACTCAATGATGGTCGTGTAGAACTGGACCATCATCATGGTTGGCATTCTGAGTTTTCTCAGCTGCCGAAAGAAGAAAATCCTCTGCTGGGCGTTTTTGATGAAGGAGCTGATGGACATCTCCCACTTGAGGTCGTGGGTGATGCTGGTCCCAAGGAAGCAGAAGCCTTCTTCCCACCGGACGTGAAAGCGTCGCGAAATGGCCATGAAACATACTTCGTGGCATTTAGCCACCATTATAGTGAATGGGTTCCTATCCACCAGCAGCAAAGTATAATGCTCTGGACGCATCCCAGAATCATTGCATTTCGAGTCTATTTTTTACGCTCTACGCTTCCAAAACACGTCAAACTGCACAGTTTAGATCAGGCCAGACAGGAAGTCGAACATGTAAGCAGTGTAAAACATTCAAAATAAAAGTCCCGTACATCTTTTTCTGTGAAACCCCTGTAGCTGGTGTAAACAGAACAGAAAATAAACCACAGACCTTTTGGATACATGCAGCTGTCTTTCTCCTTGCTTGTTATAGTGTGGACTTCTGAAATCACACGTGGTGCAGCAAAATCTCCCGTGAATTTGTGACTTTGTGGGACCAGTGGTCATGGAACGCTTTTGCTCCAATCCAGAATTATTTCAGGTTGGAAGGGAGCTTGCAGGAAAAACGCCTCTTATTTCGTTACACGCCGCTTTCACGCCAGGTGGAAATCCAGGGTTAGAATCAAGTGTGTCTGAGCAGGAACATATCAAAAACATTACTTGTCCGTGCACGATATGAGGTGTGGCTTTCAGCTCCTTCTAGAAGGGGAAGAGGAACAGGAGTGGGAGCTATAGCCGTTCATGTTTCAATCTTCTCCTCCTCTCCTTGATGACATCATACTTTGGACCACAGCTTTCACCTACTAAAACACTGAGGCAAAAATTCATTCATGTCTGGTAGAAGTCCTGTTTAAAATCATATTACATCCCTCTGTTACTGCCCCGTAGTTTAAGAAGTTTCCATTTTGTTTCTGCTTCTCTTCATCCATCATCTCTCTGCATGGACCTCCTGCTGATTGTCTCCCTACTTTTGAGTGTGTGAGGCGGAGAAAGCCTCTGTTATTTTGCAGTCATTAAGTAAAGCCTCATAGTTAACGTCTTCTTTAGCAAAAGAAAACTTTTTCACAAAGATGTTTTTTTAAATTTTTTACTGATAGAACAAAACAGAGCAGATGCCAAATTAATGACATTAGACAGGGGTTAAACTCAGCTGATATGTCCAGTAGACACTGAAATTTTTGTCTCAGCAAATAGATCTGACAGGGATAAAGCCAAATAGAATCCTTGCATTATTCAGAACATAATGTTTCAGACACGTAGTTCTGCTTTTGATCCCAGACTTTAATGTGAAACTACGAGTTTCAAACAAAACCAAAACAAAGTGCGTTTGGCAGATTAAGCTATGAATATTCATAGTGTGACAGCAGGCCCTTAAGTGTTGTCTTCATAATGCAATTCCTTCTGACTGCACCGTCGACAGTGACTAATATGACCAGAAAATGCAATGCAATTAAACCGACAACCCCGTGCTCCCCGTCTCCCATGGCCACACATGACGCTCCTCCAACCCCGTGAAGTTCAGCGAGAACATTAAATATTGAGAGAGTGATCTAATTTCTTTACTGCAAAATTTATGCACATTAGTGATGTGTTAGAACAAATCGCCTCCAGACAGTTTGAAGCAACACCAAGTCTTTTGCTATGCAGAGGAAGAGAAACTGGACCAAAATTAGACAAAAAAGAAAAGAAATCATAAATTATACAATTGCAATCGTGTGATTGTCAGTCTGAGATTATAAAAAAGCTTTGTGAAAAATTGTTCACACAGCTGACAGCAAATGTAGACTGGTCACAGTAGACACACACATAAATATACTGGATTTGAACACAAAGACAGTGCTCATCAACGTTAAAATTCAGATTATGTCATTCTGGGGTCAAATTGTGATCAGACAAACCTATTAGAATAACAGCACACACACACACACACACACACACACACACACACACCCAAAACAATAATATGAGTGTGTTTATTCAAATCTGCTGAGCATACGACTTGTACTTGCTCCTTATAGGTAACCCCCCCACCCCCACCCCACACACACCCACACATATAAATCTGTTCTGTGCAATTATCTGCAAATCAAGTCAGAATCTGGTCCAGCCCATTAAAATAACCTGACATGATCTATAATTAAATACAGAGTCAGAGCTGCTGGGTATGAGCACGATGGAGCTCAGCACTCCTGAGCTCACGACACAAACTAATAATAAAAAAATAACAAAAGTAAATTGGAACACAAACGCAGGTGGAGATTACAGGAACTGATTTCATGTTTATGAATTATATTTACTTATCTTTCTCCTCGGTCTGCCTGCACAACTGAGGGAGACACTAGACCTTCACACCTTTACAGTAGAGATGTGAGAAAATATCAATACACTGAAATATTTTGTGTTATGATATAGAATCAATATTTAAAAGCAATTTTTTATTAATTTTTTTATTGAGAATTTACACGCAAACATTTACTGTATATATTTTAGGTGGTGCAATTCAAACTCCGACTGCTAGGTGGCAGCAGTTTTTACCGCCTTCATTGTGACGGAACAACAAGATTTCATGATAACATCAAATGTGTCTTGGAAGCATCTGGCCTGAGTTTTCCAATTAAAGGGAGACTTTGCACTTTTGGCTTGTTTTTAGCACCCCCTAAAATTCGTTAGCAAAAGCAAAAGTGAAACCTATCGCCTCGCTGTCCGATTGTCTTTTTAACACCTTAATCTAACTGCTGAAATGTCTCGTCAGCCTTCATTAGTGTCTACAGGAGCGGTTCATCTCTAAATCAAACAAATCAGCTGTGTTCATGATCTAAAACATGCAGGAAACATGCTGTAAGCAGACTGCAGCGCCAGGTTTGTCAGCTCCATTTTCTAAGTCCAACAGGGACCGGACCACCACTCTGAAGTTGCAAGTGCGGTATTCTGGTCACAGAGGGCGGAGGGTCTGAGTGTGAAAAAATATGAAAGTTGCATAGTATGGTTTTAAATTTAGTTGTAAAAATTGCAAATATCATCTAGCTTTTAGTATTGCGATATATCGCCAATATTACGCCAATACACACCCCGACTTTACAGCCTCTCCTGGACTTTGGCTGATTACTTAAACCTTCAAATAAAACTCAGGGAATTCATTTTGACTGATTTATATAGTTATTAATATGATGCCATAAACTCAAAAGCACTTTCCTAAGGAATTCAGCCATCCTGGGATTTCTCTACACAAACTACTGATGATAATTTTTACCACTTCTCATAGGTGTAGCACAGAATTTGGTCCTGGTGATTGTGGAAGATAAAAAAGGCCATAAAACTTAAAGTAAAAATAATGATACCAGCTTTTATATCTTAAAATATAATCCTAAAAGCATCTAATCTGCCAGATATGACTGTAAGCTGAACATAATAACAGTAAATAAACAACATCTTGAAGTAATCTCAGAAAAAGCAAACATTTTTTATATTGCCCACTGGGATCGCCAATTACTGAATAAAGAAACAATTACCAATAATTAAGCGTTTCAACCAGCAGAAAATATAGATACATTAAACACGTAACGATTCAAATCTTTTTAGGAGCTTTAAGTTGAGCTAAAATGAAGAAGAGTATTAAGAATGTTTTCCCCTTAAAGGTGGATCAAACACCACTAATGCTGAAATAAGACAAAACAACAAACCCATATCAATTCAAAATAATGAAAGAAATATAAAAAAAAAAGGAAAAAAAAGAGTTTTCTGAGGAGATTTTTTATTCTGCTATTTGCCGCCACATTAGGGGACCAAAGGAGCAATTCAATTATGGAATGGGAGGGAAAGGGAGAGCAGGAGGGAGTGGGCAGTGGAAGTAAATTAGAAAATATTAAATTCTGGCACACAGAAAAGAAAGAGTCCCTGCTGCATCATGTCCTACCCCTAAAATAAGTAAATGTAAAAACTACAGTGTCAAATCCTCAAAGCTCCTTTCTGTTTTATACTTGTTTCAGTTTCACTTCACACAAAAAAAACATTAGTAGAGGTAAATGTTTGGGTTGTTTACAGAAGAAAATCAAGTCCACAAACTTTAACAGCAGCAATTACCTGATCCATCAGTTTTTAAACCACGATTATTGTAATTGTGAAAAAGTAGAAACATTCACAAAAGTAAACCCGCCAAGACTTCTTCTATCGATGTAATAATAACAGGAATGATAATTCTGCCTCACTGATAAATGGCACTAATAAACTTTAATCACACACAGGCAGAAATTATAGACATACATGGAGATCTTACTGAGAAACAAACTGTCAAAATCTGTAAATGGAAACAAGAAAAGGCTTCATATTAGAATCAATAAACTGTCACACAACTTAACATGACTGGTAAAAAAAAAAGCCATTCAATACATTAAAGCTGTCAGCTGACCTGATTTTACACACATAAGCTGCTTAATGTGAACCTGACCAACACAACCAATCTCAGATCAAACCCCCACCCCAAAATCACTTAAAGGAGACATTTTATAACTTTTTTTCTTAAGTTAAAATAGTTCTTTGGTCGATACAAAACATGTTTACGAAGTTCTTTACATAAAATCCCTCACACATAAAGCCGTTTCAGCAGCTTTATTCTTGACATTTTCAGTACTGTCCAGAATGAGCTGTTTCAGTGCTCTGTCACTGCTTCTGGCCACGCCCACCCATCCCCCGCTCAGGCTGCTGTAAGCTGAGAAGCTCCAATACCTGGAGGGGTTCCTCCAGCAGAGAAGTGGTTTTATTTCATGTGGGCGACGGTAGCTCAGGGGTTAGGCATTTGCCCTGTAATCGATGGGTTGCTGGTTCGAACCCAGGCCTGCTGGTGGTGATCGGAAGGACCAGTGGCGGCTGTGCTCAGCAGCCTCTCCTGTCAGTGCGCCCCAGGGCAGCTGTGGCCACAACGTCCCTCATCACCATTGTGAAGCTCTTGCTAGGACTGGACTGAACAGACACAAGCGTGAGTTTGAATGTGGTGTGTTGTATGACCCAAGCATGGAGTGGACTGACACTTGGTTTGAACAGACACACAGTTAATATAGGAACTGCGGCGCGCTAGCCTGGCAAGCCATCCTATATATGTGTATATATAGTCTGGCCACGACTCATTGACGGCCCTCAGTCGTGAGGCGGGATCTACGGTTGTCTTTCAAAATGTCAGCATGCAATTGGATAGCGCTAGGACCAATCAGAGTAACGAACAACGTGACGTAATCACAGCAATGGAAAAGCGGGAGGCAGCAATGGCGTCTAACATTTGCTAACATCAATGATTTCTGTCGTTTTTGTATAAAAAACATGTGAATATCAGGTGTACTGGGACATTCCACTACTTTGTTTGATAAAAATAAGAAGCCGCTAAGTATAGCCGACAGACTTACGCACGTTGGAGTCTAAATAATCCAATGTTGATGACAAAGCCGTTTCAAAAGAACGTGTCTCCGGCATTGCCGCCATCTTGCTTGGGTTCGCGGCCGCAGCGCTGACGTCATCGGCTACTCCCGCTCTGTGATTGGCCCAAAATATAGAGCGCTGTGATTGGCCCAACCAAAACTATAGCGAGCTGTGATTGGACAGCCACAGGCTGCGAGGGTTCCAACGAAGCGTGCCTAGACCAAACTCTGCAAAGCAAGAATTGGTCTAGTTCACTAGGCTAGCGGCGCGCAGCTTCTGTTCCAGAATAAAGAGAGACGGCTTGCTGGTATTCAACAGGACTGGTGCGAGACTGGCTGGTAGGGAGCTCTGGGAAAGGTTCAGGTTAGGCATGAAACGCCGAAGCGGAACAATGACTGAGCCATGAGTAGGATTGCCGACTTCCTGATATACCCCTGCGCTGATGACGTGGGCAGGAAGTCCAGTGTGGGGCATGATGGGAAGTGGAGTCCTGAGGCTGGTTAGGTCTGAGGGGAATGACTAGTGGGATGAAGGCTGGTTTCTGGTGTACTGGGGCAGGTTTGGGTCTGAGGTGGGGGGTTCAGGGGTGATAAGAACTAAGGTGGAGGTCGAGGAGCCAGGATCGTGACAACCATCAGTGTGTGAATGTGTATGTGTGTGTGGGAGAGTGACTGACTGTAAGGTAAAGTACTTTGGAGTCCTCTGACTCAGAAAGACGCTATAGAAGTGATGTCACAAACGACTTGTTATAGGCACAATATCCCTAAATCCAAGCACACATAGAAAACAGATGGATGGGTGTTTTCCATGTTTGGAGCGTTTATAGAGGCAGTGGAGACCCACATGGCAGCACTAAAGGATGCAAAAGGTGAGTTTTACATAATACGTCCCCCTTAAGTTCTCTTTGCATTGTGCTTGTGAGGAAATGTTACTTCTACTTTCGACTTTTTTCAAAACTGTCCAAACTTTCTTTTTCAATTATCATCTTTCCAGATTTTAATGATGCCATGGAGTTTTATTTATACTACAGTATGGTGATTTAAAGGACTTCCTTTGACATTTTGGCACCTCTGAAACAACTTTTCACCTTTTCCACAACCTTTTACAATCATAGTTTACACAATAAGGCCATTTTCTGCATCACTAAGGGTTGACTGATGAGGCTGTCAGCTAAAACAAATGAATCACTGCAGTATGTCTCCAAAGAAAGGCTCAAACAAATTTGCGTATTTGAATGAAAGCATTGATATTTTTTGGACAAGGAGGCAATTTTCAGATGAGTCCTCTTAATACCTAAGTTCCATGTTGAGCCTTTGTATGCGCGCAATCATGCCGATTAAAATCACTCGGCATTTCACTTTGCTGCTTTTTCCATTTACAAAATGCATTTTTAATATTAACAAGAACGTTCCAAAATAAGTTCCAAGTTCTGTAAACAGCTACACCAAATGACCACAACAAGACTTGAACAGTTCTTTCTTTGAGAGCCAGTTTATTTTCAAATCAAAAACCCCGACAAAGACAAACAGGTTGTATAATAGGACGTGTGAGTGAGTGAGGAGAGAAAACCTGGCACGTTGCCTCAGTGCAGCCATATGTCTTGAAATCCTACATGTCTGGGATTTTTTTGTAATCCTCAAAAGTAACTAAATCATATCATTGAGAAGAAAGTCACATACAGTTTTAAGCTTCTGGTGGCTCCAGAGATTAAGCTCCAGACACAAAGGATTGAGATGAGCTTAAACTCCTTACTGCATACTCATTTCCTGTTGTTTTTTCTTTTTTTGAACGTCTTCTTCTACCTTTCACTCCGTCAGTTTGATCCTCCCCTTTGGCTACCACGAGGAACTGAGTCATTATGAGCTGCAGCAGCGCGGCTGTTTATGGAGGACCTTTCAAACGGTCGGCTGTATTTTCAGCATGTGGTGGGATCCAAGCCTACACATTCTTTGACTAACCATCCAAATGATGGTCTTTTTTTTCCTCTTGACGCTGCTGCCTAATAGACAAACATGGGCACACACACCTCTTCACTGACACAAACACACACAACATCTGCTCGCTCCGTTCAGACACCGAGAAGGTTCCTTCTGTTCAGTCCTATGCTGTGTGTGTGTGTGTGTGTGTGTGTGTGTGTGTGTGTGTGTGTGTGTGTGTGTGTGTGTGTGTGTGTGTGTGTGTGTGAGATGGAGGGATGCAGAAATAATGAATGGTTCCCTCTGTTACAGTGGTGTTTGACAAATTAAAATAAATGAATATTGCAAAAGAAAAAAGAGCGCTCATATTCACGGCATATGGAAGCTTAGGACCTCTGTGAGCAAAACTAGTTCCCATCAGACTTGTACTATCAATGCTCTCCAAAACCACTCAACTCCCCAGTACCAAGAAACTTAGGGATTCAGCATCTATTCTGCCGTTCCTTTGCATAGATCACTCCTTCTATTTGATCAATCTGGGCTTCTCGTGGCCCTGACAGTGGAAGAAAGGCGAGTTCTAATTCTCCTCATCCCGCCTGTCCTCTTGAAGCTGCCGGTTATCAGAGTCAATTCACGTCCATCTGCCACAGGCCTCTGAGCTAATTAAAAGCGGCAGCTCACTCCCCTCAACCTGGGCTGCAGGTCACAGCTAAAACACATATCAACATCTGCAACGCTGAAGGTGCCAGCTTTGTGCCAGAGCTCCTTTCGTTGCTTCTGGACACCAGAAAAGGAAAACACACTCAACACGTCTGTCGTTCAGAGGCCATTTGAAAACAGCAGAATAAGTGGAAGAAAAACATTTTCTGAAGGGAGGGAGAAGGGCGGTAAATCAGAGAGATGGCAAAGCCGCGTGGAGATGGAGCGGACGGGGAACGAAGGGCTCTATTAGATTAGAGCAGAGAGTGTGAGAAGTGACAGCTTGTAAGTTCTTTGCTGGCCAGTTTGAGGGCTAGGGGAGTTTGGGAATGTTCACAGACGGGCAGGATGTGTGCAAGGATGGGCTGAATGTAGACACACAGAAGGACAGACTGTGTGCGCGTTGGCTATGCAGAGCAGAGTTAGGGGGCAAGCACGTGGACATAAATTGAGAGCTATGGGAGAGGCAGGAAGACAGACAGCGAGATGGGACTTGGGACTCTGGGAGCCATGCATATCGGATCAATAAACTTCATAAACGACATCATCAGCTCGGTCACCACGAAGACAGCCAACCGCCAGGCACCATCTGGCCAAGTCTCACCAGACTGCGGGATCAGCCAGCATAACCTCGCACACAAACACAAACACATCCTGACACAGACTCACACGATGAACTGAGCAAATATTCACTGCACTCAGTCTGCCGTGCATGAGCGCGCACAGAGACGCTCCAGCCAGGTATAGACGCAACTGAGATTGGTCTGCAGAGACAGATTATGCTCATGTGTGCGTTTGCATGCATAAACCACAGCAGTTAAGCAGTTTATTCAGGGACAAAGGTTTTATGGGCTCTGTATAACACTATATGCTGCAGCATGTTAATGACTGTAAAATGGTTGCGTGTGAGAGGGCAAGCAAACGATGAGAACAGGGTAGTATGTAAAAAAATATTTTGGAGGTAGAGAGGAGCTAGAAGGAGAGAGCATGGAAGAGAGATTTGGTAGAGAGGAGAAGGAAGCTGTGAAAAAAAAGGTGCAAATGAGTCTTTTCTATGCTGGTTCAAAGGAAGTGTTGTGGATGAATCCTTATCACGGTATGCATATGTGGGCTGCAAGCAAATTAGACTCTTTCAATTCACACTACAGAGATAAATGTTTAGATTCAGATCAAATTAACACACTAAAATGAAAAACTTCTATTAGCTGTGTTACTAGTGTGTGCACTGTCTGGGAAAAAAATTAAATCATGACTGAAAAATAAAAACAAACACTGGTAAAATGTTGCTGCATTAAAGATGTGTTTCCGGGGGCTACTCTTTACCCCTGTGCATGACCACTGCAATAAACACCAAAAACACTCTAGATTCGCCCCCCAAAACCTGCCCTGGTGGAGCATTACCTCGAACATTCAGGGTGTGGGGTAGCCTTAGACCAGAGGTCAGCAATCCTGGTCCTCGAGTGCTGCCTTCCAGCATGTTTTCATTGCAACGCTCCTGATTCAGTGGTTGAATCACCTGTTCAGCAGGTCATCAAGCTCTGCAGAAGCCTGTTAATCACCTGCTGATTAAAATCAGGTGTGTTGGAACTGGGAAACAGCTAAAACATGCAGGATAGTGGGTTAGGATGACCAGGATTGCCTACCCCTGCCTCAGACCCTGTTAGTTGAGCCTGACCAACAACCATCCATTAGGAATGGGAGTATGAAAGGACTGATGCAGCTTCCTGCTGCCTGATTAACACTAATCTACCCAGATCAGACCTTAAGCCGCGTTTCCTCAATAGGAGTTCTGGGAAATTTCTGGGGGGGTGACAGGGAAAACACGACGGCTTGGGCCTCTCAGCCGTTGGGTCTCCATACAAAATCAACCCTTTCAGGACTTTGCTAAGGCATTAACATATCGGGACTGTTTCGGCAGTGAGTGATGTCACTTATCAGTGCCAAAAGACGTCCACGGACATTAGCATTAAAAGTTTTATTCTGCCAAAGTACGCTGTAATTGAACCCATTCAGGTGACAAAAGGAGTGGCTGTGTAACCTAAAAAGGGGCGTTCAATGACGCAGTTTTTTATGGCGCTCTGTAGAAGACCACAAAGCGTTATGGGGGATTTCTGCCACATTTTTTGGCATTTAGAAACAGTGATTTTAAAGCAGCGTCAACAGCAATTATTTCCTTTTTCCTTCCTTTTCGCTTCACCAGCAACTCTTCCCATTTTACAAATGCCATTTGTTTTGCAAAGTCTGCTGACGTCGTTTCCTACTGAGTTACAACCAATCAGCATTAGTTAACCACAAGTCCCGCCCATTTCCTAGTACATACTCCAGTTCAGATACTCAGTTACTCAGATACTAAAATGGCCTGAGAAATGGTTCTTTTGGGACAGCCCAATGAAATGGGGACATGCACTTGCTGCAAAGATTTGAAGTTACCCATAAATTCTGATAGTGAAACGGGCTTTTAGTTCAAATGCAACAAACCAGGGCCAAAAGAAACCTGATGGTTCAGGGATACCTAGAGTAAGGCTGGGCAATATGGCCTAAAATCAATATCACGGTATATTGAGCAGTTCACCTGGATAACGATAAATGGACGATAACTACATGTTTGTGCAAAAACAAAAGTTGTCCACTAGATGGGGCAGTCACGTGTATTACGTTGAGTCACAATGTCACATGACTCGAGGTGGTACAGCTTCTTAAAGGGACATGAACGTCACTAATAGGGATGTAAGAAAATATCCATATGGCAATATGTTGTGATATTTTTTCCCTGCGACATTATATCGATATTCAAAAGCCATGTATCGAATTTTTGGAAGAATTTACATGCAAACATTTGTGTATTTTCTTTTCTTTTGTTGCAATTCAAACGCCGACCACTAGTTGGCAGCAGTGTATCTGCCTTCACTCTAACGCAAAAAGTTTTATTAAAAAGTGTTGCATTTTGTGGTGCACAGTGCACTTTTTTGATTTGTATTTAGAATCAGAAACTACTGAAAGTGATATTGTTTACATATTTTTTCATGTTAAACAAAATACTAAATATTTAATTGAAATATTTTTGTGTTTGATTCTACAGAGACTGCCATTTTGTTTATTTTTGAAATGACTTCTGATAATGCAGATGCTAATTACTCCATTTATTTTCTACTTAAAAAGCAATGGGTTTTGTTTCCACCGTTGAAATGTGAATACGGTTCAGATACCTCATGTTAAACATGTTTTTATCAGTTTGGACTGTTTATTGAATTTTCCTACAATAAATTCAGTCTAAAAAAATCGCTAATATCATCTGGCTGAATGTATCGCAATATATCGTGATATATTGTATCGTCTCCCCTGTATCGTGATACGTATCGTATCACCAGAATTTTACCAATACACATCCCTAGTCACTAACCTACACAAATCTTTTTAATTTTTTTTATTACCAATTTTATTGACATGGGAAAAATGATACCGGTTAGAGTCAGATATTTCGATAACATTTTCGATTTACTGCCCAGCCCTAACCCAGAGTAAAAAAGTTCTGGGTCACAATAGTGAAACAAAATAACATTTACTTTAAAATATTTTAGAATTAACAAATAAAGTCTTCTTTCACCGTGTCAGTGTAAGATAATTCTGACTAGAAAAGAAACTAATAGTAAAAAGTGAGATATTTTTATTGGTTTACTACATGTGCTCAACTGAACACGTACTAACGCTGATAAAACTTCCCAGTCATGTCGGGGTTAATTCTCAGAGGCATGACACACTCCTCCTTTTAAATATAAACTACACATCCAGATGATTACTGTCTGGCTTTTTGCTCGGCCCAGAGTCACACGAGACATCTTACAAATGGCCTTCATAGACAGCCGCTGCGTGATTCTGGACTCAGACTCATTAGTGTCCTTAAAGCTAAAGAACTAAACTAGAACTCCTTAGAAATGTAATAAAGAGATTTAAGACAGCATAACACTGGAAAAAGAGAGGCTTGGACAGCTTTTCTCAGCCCACTGTCATGTAGAAAACAAGCCTTTATGTAGAAGAACATAAACCTGGATTACATTTGTTGAATTATAAATTGTTTTAAATTATTTATTCTGGTTTTAGTAACTTGTTTAGTTTCTTTATTGTTTTGTCAGGAAGTTTAACAAACTACGAGCGGCTCGGTCTGAGATGTAACTTTTGTGAGTTTTTTGAGGTTTTCTGGATGAACTTAAAGGGACGTCAGCTCTAGGAAAGACTGACAGCTGCCCTGAGTGTTTTCCACTTGGGAACATTTTTTTGTCACTGCAGAATGATGGGCTCCAGATTGTTTTGAAATGACCTTATAACTCTTCCTAGATTGATGGCAGCAACAATCACTTCTCAAAAAATCATTGGTGATGCCTTTCTTTCCCTTGACATGGGCCCCAAAGCCCTTCAGCCAGACCTGAAATGTTTTTGTCCCATTTCTGTGTTTTCTGAAAGAATGGAGGCGATATGGGGGGTTGAAGGAAACCCATCTCTATTACATCTCACAGCAACGAAGCAAAGTGGTGACAGAGTAGTAATGGTTGATACATAAAAAGGTGAACAAGTCTTGCATCTTGATGGTATGATGTTAGTGATGATGGGCGGTCTGTGTGATTTAGAACAGAAAATGTCCAATACAAGATATCAAGAAATCAAATCAAGTTGAACTCCCTGTTGGTTCATTTATGAAAACTCGCATCATCCTGGGGATAGAAGCAGATCAAAGAGGGTCTCATTTGGTGAAAGAGGCTATTTGTGCTAGAGAGGGCACCAACACTTCTTTAATGATATCATTAATCATGGAATCAAATATTTGATTAGCAACACCCACTTACCTTCCTAATTCCTATTGAAACAGTAAAGATGAAATTGTTTTTTTCAACAAGTAGCATGTTAATTCAGCTTTTTTAGGAATGTCCTGATCATATTTTTTTGCCGTCAACTCAGAGTCATTTGATTTTGAGTATCTGCCAATACCGAGTCCCGATCCCATACTTCAGCAATGCATTAAAATAGGATCCAAAAAAGTGTTTTTTGTTAATTTTTCTGTATTTCTTTATTTCTGTATGTCCATTTTTTTAGTTAATCTACCAAAAAAAACATCCCTCTTTCAGGAGATACACTGATAAGAAACATGTTAAAGACCAAATTCACTGAGAAACATGCAGAGGTGAAAATAGTCTTCTACCCCTATTTCCTGCATTAGCTTCTGATAGAAAAATGCTCGGTTCAGAAAAGCCTGACAGATCTACGTCACGCTGCAGTTTTGGTGAGGATTTGAAGTGTAAGAACATATTTATTTTTGATTCTGAGTCGTTACTAAAATATGTAATAATGTTATTAAAAAATTTGACTAAATACAAGAAATTATCTTTTGCTTTTGCAGCAGTTAGCACACCTAAAGGAGGCTTAAAGGTGGAATATGGAACAATTTAATAAAAAAATATATTTTAAAAAAATACTTTTATGGGGTGTTTAGAGGTGTAAGGAATGAAGGTACAGTTTTTCCTTTAAAGGCTATATTTAAAAAAAAAAGAATAAAAATTTTATTTTGGCGAGCACGACACTGGGTTTATGTTTACATCTACCAGCCACTAGTGGGCACCGTTGCGGTAAAAAGTCTGCTCGTCAAGGCGAGGCTGGGACTGTGGAAAATGGCGGACTCGACAAGTCAAGCAGCTGATTCTGAGCCCAGAAGATGTTCTAACGGTAAATACTGTTGTAAAATAAATTTATTAGTAGAAATTAATCCTTACCCTGTATGATTCGTCACTGGACATGGTGCTGGCTGGTCACTTCACGTATCAGCAGTGAACCAACACCCCGACGGCTGGAAAATGTGTTCTGTTGTTGCAATACCACCTCTAAACTCTAGATGTCCCTATAGTGTCCGTGTTCCATATTCAACCTTTAAAGGTTTGTAGTATTTGTGTTCAGTCAGTTAACACTTTTTCAATGAAGACAGCAGCAAAATAACCGAGGTCCACCATCATCCGGCCACAAGTTAACAGGAGGAACTTATCCACATTCATCCATTTTGAAACGAAAGTCTAACTTTGTGTCAGCCAAACATAAAGAAACCTGTTAGAAACGAGACTCTTCAATGCTTTTTCAAAAGCACCTGTGTGGAGGTGGTTCACCATTAAAGGCCAGAGACCACCTCTCTCATTAAACACACAGAGGAGCGGTTAATGCTCTTAATGGGGAGTTAGTTATCTAAGATTATGAGCAAGAGCTAATAAAACCAACGAAGGTCTCCATCTCAACACCCACATTCACAGATGAGTGGTATCAAAAACATACAGCTTCTAAAATAATCTGTCTGAAACCACAGCAAACTGTTGAGAATGCCTCTCGCAGCAGGCAATTATTTCTGTTACGAATGCCCAAATTATTAAAACACTGTGATTATTATTCTGAATAATGAGACTGACAAGATATCTGTAGCAACTAAGAAATAATATGCAAATTGGGGACATTTCAAAGAGAGCCAGACAATAGCATCAAACAAAAAAGCTGCAAAATACAGCTACACAAAACATCTAAGGACCCCCACATCTCTGCTGCTCCACTAACACAAAAGAACATCTTCCCTGCACCTAAAATTACTTAATAAGCTTGTAGATTTGATTCATTGAAAATTCTCTTTTATCTTTTCCTGATAATGTTCTTAGTCATTTATAATAAAAAGGGTCAGTTATCTAAACAGCTTATTATTCATGACAACTGCCGTCCAGTGCTTTAAAAGAACTTTTATGCCTTTAGAGCACACTAATTAATATACCATTGTGAGAAGTGAATAGCAACATTTAAATATTATCTTAAGCTGGTCTGTCGGACCCAAATTGTACGTCTAAATTCACATGTCCCAATATAAATATGAGTAAAGGGTGAAGAGACAAAAGCCAAGAGAAAGGTGTATGGAAATGCACCTACATTCGGTTGTCGGGGATGATTTTATGTCCGTCTTTGTACCATGTGACCAGGGGCTGAGGAAACGACGTGAGAGGAGGCGGGCTGATGATGGCTGCTCTGCCTTGTGTCGCCGTCTTTCTCTGCTCCTCAGCAGAGAAACGTCCCAGAACTGGAGAAAGGAGACACAGATAAAACACTAACATCTGTATTCACACAGGTGTGTTCAATTGGGAAACTTTATGCAATTATGAAACCATTATCTTTTAACCACCTTCACCTCATCTCTGTGTGATTATTTGATGTCTCCAATAACTTATCATTAATAACCAAAAATATTAAAGTTTCCTGTACTTTGTTCTGTCAGGGACATCCTTCAAACCAATAAGGGACTGCATAGCATTACTACCTCACCTAGTTTCAGTTGAGAGGCAGGCTGCAGTTTCCAACTGACAAGCATGATGACCTCCATTAGTGCAGAGATGCCACTTAGCTTACTACAAATGCACTCTCAGATCTGGGCTCGCTCTCACCCATGAGTGGCATGTCACCACCACACGATGCTAACGCTAACCGTCTCTTGTACGTCAGCTCTCTGCTCTTTGAGGAAACCTGGCTAGCTCACAAATATGGGGGTGGGGAAGCATTTAGCAAAGTGGTGTCCATGGATATCTCCTTGATGGAAAGCGGGGCTCTGTGCGACAGCGTGGCGATGAGGGGTGTCTGGTCATCAGTCCAAATTCCACGTCAACTATCTAGAGATGCTACCGGCTTTGCCAAGTTCTGATGGGCCATCGTGTTCTGATCAGATCTGACGTCCCTCCTGCAAAAATGAAAGGAGTTTGTTCTCCTTCCCTGTTACAGTTGTGCAACATGTGTTTTCTGTCCAGGCTTGCTGTCTAGTGTGGCAGTGGAGGCTGCACCCATCAGTGGAGGCTCAAGAGTGTCAGGAGTTCAGCAAGGCCCTAGAGGATGTCTTTGCCACTGGAGCCAACACCTGAAGTCTCTGTCAAACGACAACCGCTCTTCAGAAAGCTGGTCTTCACCTCACGCCTTTGGTTTTACGGTTTAGATGTGATTGCTCCGTTGGTGGCTCGCTCCGTTCTTTCAGCTGGGGCTTGGAAGTCACAGTAATGCGCTGCACTTGACCCAAGCTTTGATGGCTGCTCCGAGGGTGTGTAAACATGTCTCTCATACTTCTTGTGTTGTACTGAGTGGATTGACTGAAATGGAACACGATGTTATGCATATAACTACTGTTCCCTGAAGGAAAGAAACAAAGTACGCTCGCTGAAGAGCGGCCATCAAATTGAGGGGTGGCCGTGATGTCAGGTGTGTTTTAGTGCAGGTGGGGTCTACTGCCTGACATCATACGCCATTTGCCTTTTATTAGTTAGTGAAGCGGCGCTATATTCCATATTTCATGTGTTGTACCTCATTCCTGTTTGTCAGGGAACAGTATTTATCTCCATAACATCTCATTTATTCCAATATTGTTTAATATTAAAATATTTTAGCTCTTTTTTACCAGAATCCAGTAGTTACAGATTACTCACTATTATAGATAAGAACTCATGTACCCAGCTCCTCACCAGCCGCGACACAACAAAATGACACTGCTTGCAGAGTCTGGGTAAAATTAGTACAATGCTGCAAAATTACTTGTATAAATTAAGAAGAAATGGCCATTATACCATTTATATGCGGCTTCCATGTAATATTTTCGTCAATAATGACTCCCTCACCCTTTCAAGATCAACTTTTTCTATAGACAGTGACATATCAATATCTACTCCTCTTGGACCAAACATAAAATGAGTTTTCTCCAGATTTAGGGACAATTAATTTATATTAAACCACTGTTTCAGTTTTCTTAATTCTATCTGAATCACTTCTCTTATATGTTCTATATTGTCACTTGCGTACAAAAATGTTGTATCATCTGCAAATAAAATACAATTTAACAATTTGGATACCTTTGTGATATCGTTAATGCAGAGATTAAAAAGTTTGGGACCTAAAATGGACCCCTGAGGAACTCCACATGAGATATTGCATATGTCTGATTTCACATTATTTATCTGAACATATTGTTGCCTGTTCCTCAAGTAACTCGTGAGTCACTGAAGTGCTGCTCCTCTGATACCGTTCTTACTGAGTTTTTCAAAGAATGTTATGATCTATAGTGTCAAAAGCTTTCGTGAGGTCAATAAAGATACTAACTGCATCGTTTTTTCTGTCTTTTTCTGTGGAGATGAATTCTATTAATTCCATTAATGCCATTGATGTTGAGTGATTTGCCCTAAATCCATACTGACTACTGCTCAAGATGTTCTGATTATCCAGGAATTTATCCAGCCTTGCAACAAAAAAAAATTTCCAATATTTTTGAGAATTGTGACAGCAGGGAATGTTAAATGGCCATTACATGTCTCATGCAGTATACATGGATCTGCTAAAAGATGCACAAAATATAAAAGGTTCAGTCCACAACCTGCTTCTAAAGCGAATACATCTTTACAAGGCAGATAAAACTAGGTGTGCATTTGAAAAGTAAAGAAAAAAAACTGTAAAAGAAAATGTGCAAATGATTAAAAGTTGCTATATTTTCACCCTGCCCTACCGTCTTTCATATATTTGCAGAAGGAATCAAAATCTAAATTAGGGGTTTTGCAGAAAATTGTGTTCTGTTCATATTTACATTTTGTTTGTACTTTGCAAACAGGTTTGTGAATTTAAACTGGCAATCCGCTGAATGTGTCGAGACAAAGATAAAAACAGCTTTTAAACAGTTTTTTTGTTGTTTCAGAACAAAGCAAGTGTTTGTACTTACATGCCACATGCACGTCTGTTCTCCTGTGTATTACAGCTCCCATCCTGTTCCTCACTATACACTGATACAGTCCAGCATCGCTTCTTTTCAGAGAGGGTATGGACAACCTGAAGATGGACATTCAGAGGGCAGCAGTGAGAGCATGTTCATCCTCATTGCACAGTACTAATAACTAAACATGAAGGAGGGCATTAGCTACTACAAGTGATTCCTGGAGACCCATCAGACAGACGGCGGAGAAGGTGGAGGTATGTTTGTCCATATGCATTCATGACCTTGACCTGAGAAAATGGATAGGTTATATGGACGCCAGAGGTACCCCAAAGCAGAAGGGGATGCCGAGTGATGAAAGCGTAAGTGTTGTGTGTGTTTGTGTGCAGGAGTTAGCTGAGTATGAGAAGGTTTTGACAGTGTTTGTGTAATTCTTCCAGAAAGGGATTGTTAATGGGGTTTTAATGCACAGTGCTTCACTAATGGGAGGCTTGGCATTGGATCTAGGTTTGTGCCATGCTGGACAACCACACCAGTGCAGGCACGCACACACACACACACACACACACACACACACACACACACACACACACACACACACACACACACACACGTGCACGCACACTTAAAACCGGATAGACACAGTAAAACTGGACATCGCTTTGGGGCTCATTATGAATACCAGGACAGCCAAGTACTTAACTCCCAGGCTGTCAGCGAGCGCTGCCAACGTCCACAAACACCAACGCGCGCACGGACAAACCAGGCACACATGTACATCAAACGCTCACAGACAGCACTGTTTGAATCAGAAATGACACATTACGCAGCAGATTTGATCCAGAAACAGATTCTGAAATTGGACGCTTCCTAATGCTGCATCTCTATTTCTGCCTGCATTCAATGATGGGTCTAATAAGCTGGTCCACACGAGTTTATAGAGTGGACGACTCAAGACGCTTCAGCCTTCAAACACAACATTTATTAATGATTTTGTTTGCTAAGATTTAAGATGAGAGTAAAAAAGGATCAACTTTCTATTTTAATGCTGCAGAATGCAAAGTTTTGTTTGAATCAGTCTCAGCAGATGGTTAACATGTGGTTAGATGAGTACTTTTCCTCCCTTTGCCTGACAGTGGTCACACATTTTTGCCAATCTGTGTGTTGTATGGGTATAAATGTGCATATTAAGTGTAGGTTGATCATTGATGTAACAAAAAGTGTGGTTTCTGCTACTTTACAGGACGACAAATTTACTCTTATTATTTCCTGTTGCCTTTATGAACTAATTTCATATTCACAATTTTATCCCATAATCACTATAATAAACTCCCTTCTCAGGCCAAGTCATGCCTGAGGACTCAATGCACACACCTCACAAAGAAAATGATGCACAATCTGATATAGGAGTCAGGTTTAGCCCAGCTCAGAGATGACGTCAGTGCCTGAGTGTTTCAAGCAGCGGCGTTCCAACTTCCTAAATCTCGTTAAGCAGGAGCTAAAATCCCAAATTGGTGAATTAAAAGTCTGGCATTTCTTGAAGAAATGCATATTGCTAGCCAATTTTTGTCCCAGAGTTTTAAACTGAGATCATCTTATGTGGAGAAAAATGAAGTTATAATAGTTTAAAGTGACTGTGTGTATTTTCCCTGGCGATAGGGGGCAGTACATACCTAAATCACTGCAAGCAAAGCAGTATTTTTGTTTTCGAGTAAGACCTTACCAATGGATGGCCATTAGCAGAGGTGCCGTTTGCGGGCAGGCAAGACAGGCAATTGCCTGGGGCCCCCAGGGCAAAGGGGGCCGTAACTGGTTTGAACTACACATGAGAATAGGAGGCCGTACTTCTGACTCATCAGCCAATAGTTAAAGACTTTACCACAGCAGAGCAGGTTGTGACCCTTCACCTACTGGATCAGGTGAGACATCAATCAAACGTTTGAAGCTAATATGAGGATGCTAGTGGAGGTTTTGATGAGAAAGATGCATCTAAAGGAAATGTTTTATGTTTTCAGTGCTAGATTATGTTGGAATGTGAAAGTAAGGCATGTTGAGGACTAACTATCTTATTGGAGTACTTTTACTGGATCCTTGTGGATTTAAAAAGACCTTTTTTGTTTGAGACGACTCTGTTCTGTCATTAATATGATGCTTTGAATGGAGAGTTCGACATTATTTTCAATTTCCAAGTTTGATCAAGGGGTAAATTCCAGCTGCCCAAAGTGAAGCCAATGCAGAAGTGACAAAAATTGCAGTTTCCCCCTCATCCACTAGGGACTGGATCCAGTAAGGAGCAAGTTCCCATTGACTCCTATGTAAAAAAACGCCAACTTTACAACAGAAATAAACATGTTTACAGCCTGGTTCAAAAAACATTTTAGGTTTAATCGGTCTAGTTTACAGTCATGACAACTCTGAGGGGGTTGAATTTTTTTGTAACTCGTCCGTTTAGATGAAATAAAAGATTTTAATTAAGATTAATTAGTGGTGTTTCCTTTTGATTGGCAGGCGTCTGATAAGGCGTCAGCGCTAGCGCTAGCAGTAGCAGCTTGCACCCCCCCTCAGCTCTTCACAAACGTACAGGGTGGAGGGTTTGTCCATTATATATAGTCATTGGGTTTGACAAAGTGTTTAATGTGTCTACAGGTATGGTTGCATCCTTGATTGGTATATGGGATATCACTGGGATCACACAAATCCTAGCTCTCTAAAGATTTATAATATGTAATTGTTCACAGAAAGAGTGTTGCAAAAAAAAAAAACACATGCTGATCTGACCTGGAAGTCATAGATTTACATCCAGTGATTCATTTTATTTATTTAGTTTATGAAATGTTAAAATGTCTGATTTGTTAACTGAAAGTAAAACTAATTCAGTTTTAAGACAGCTTACTTCTCAAGATTGCTCCTATGCAGTTTAAACCTTAAAATACCTTTTCCATTTTCAACAGTTACAACGATTCAAAGGCAAAGCCTCAACCAAAACATTTTAATTAAAAAGAAAAGAAAAGTTGTTTAACACCTTGGAACAATAAAAAAGCCAACAGAAAGTGAGATAAATAAAACAGACTGGCCATAGTTTCCATGGCTGATCACAGACTGGCCCCCCCACACCGTCTGCTTGGAACAATTCTGGCCCTTGAGCACATTTTGTTGATGGCCTTTCTAATCCAAAGGGAGGAAAGCCACCACAATGTGACTGAATAAACAGAGTTGTGTCCCTACAACATGACTGCTATAAACACACACATGCACACACACACACACAGTCAAGAATTAACATGAATAACTGGGGTTTGACGTTTAATATAACCGACGTTCCACACTATGAGCCTGGCTTTAGGAACAGTAAAAACTGTAAATGTGAAAGCTATAAAGGTCTAACAGGCTTGTAATTCCAGGATGGCACATGCTCACACACTCTCAGCGCCTCGGTAATTCAGCATGAGCCTGATTCACCAAACTGAAGTAGGCAGAACACTGAGAGCAGTCCAGAGCTAAACAACGCCTCCTGCCTCGTGCAATTGTCAGCCTACAAAATGCTGGCTCAACCTCTTTCTCCCTCTGTGTGTACACGCTCCCAAGATTCCCTCTGTTTCTGAATGATGCGAAAAACAATTTTGCTTCACAGCTGCAGTTTTGCCGAGAGGCACTGCTTTGCTTTTACCTCCAACACACACAGGGACTCGGAGAAAGAAGGAAGAGAGGTACAGAGCGAAAAGCACAGAAAAGGCTCAGATATATTGATTGGTTCTGCTCCTCTTTTCCCAAACCATATTTATATTTCTGGTGTTAATGCAACTGTATCAATCTCTTTGGCACTGTTGTCTCAAAGCTCAGACCTGTTCACAACACACAGCTAACTAGCATAAGGAGATAATCTGCTGCAGCCGTTTATGTATAAATAATAATCGCTCGTCTAAAGATCACAGAGAGATCTGTGGCGTAATAAACAGCCAGTGTGTGCTAACTGACCTGTACTGTGATGTCCAGTCAGTGATGTTGCTGTTGTTGAGAGTCCAGCGGTACTGCAGGGGCCAGCTGCCTCCAGCTGGGCAGGTCAGCACCAGTCTGTTTCCCTCCAACACCACCTGCTGCCCTCGTCCACCTCCTTGCAAGTAGGGAGCCACTTCTGAGAAACACAGAGACAAATATGGAAAAAGATGAGCTGCTTGTTATTAAGATCTCCATTAGTCATTCAGGACAATTCAGCGAATTTAAACCGCATCTGTCCAACACAGATATAGAAAATACATAAACAACAGAACAAATTAAAGAAAAATATATATGTATATATGTTGACCTTTACACAAAAAATTGGAAGAAATCCAAGACATAACTATGATTCACTCCTATTTTTTGCAGATGGGTCCTCCCTGGATTGTGCAAATTCTGTAATATTTCCAGGTGATATTTGGCTAATGTCAGAGCAGATAAGAAAACTAATTTACAGGCTTCCAAAATGACTTCAGGCATCAAAGCAGCAATAAAAAGATGTTTCTGCATCTTGGACTGTATTTATTTGCAACTTGCTCTGCCCTGCTCTTGTTTTTTAGACTGTCTGGAAATTATTTTGTCAAAACCTTTGGGCATAACTCTTCCTGCAGGAAAAGGTCAAAGTCTATACAGTTAGTTGTTTCCCTGCAACATTTTCATATCCCAGTCATGACACGTGAAGTTTTAAGTTTTCTATATTTGGAGTTTAAGATAATGAATTAAATTACTTTATCTAAGTAAGTTCAGACAAAACTCTCCTCGTCAAAACAAAAAAGAGGTCTGCAGAAGGCAGAGTTGCAAAACTATTTACATTTAGGGTTTGTTTAAAAATCACAAATCAAATCGAGATGCACGTTTTTGGACAAACTCCAGTCAGGACAGCCTGAAAAACCAGGATTCAAACCTAAAAATTATTATTACTTTTTTTTTTGAGCAATTTCAAATTTTAAGATTTGGTCATTTTTCTGCATAAAGACATAATTTTAGTTCACATCAATTTTTAACGCAAATTTATGAAAATGACACCTTCTTTTTCATTTTTTTAACCTGCAAAGCAGGTTTAATAATGCATGCTAATTAGGTTGCTCACTCAAGCTTGTCACATTCTGTCTGAATACTTTCAGCCTATTACCCGGTCTTGATGATGCATCCCCAGTAACAATTTCTTACACTTTATCTGGAAATATGCAGCTGCTAACAGTATATATTGCATGTTGTATTGCAAAACAACCTAAAATTCAAGAACAAGCCTGCACAATACAGCATTGTAGTCACTCGGAGGACAGGGGCTGAATCTTCTGATAAGCATGTTGAAATCACTTGGCCGGTCTTGCAAGGTACATGTGCAAAACGGCTCAGCTGCAGCTGCTGTCTAAACAATGCTATCAAGTCTTTAACTTCTGGCCCAGGTGTTCAGAGCTGGCTCGCCATCACAGGAGCACAGAGGCATCCAGACTAAAGAGCTTGTCTAGATGACCAAGCTGCTGGCCCTCAAGATGTGGTAAGCCCACCACCTCCAACTATACCTCTCAAAAACCGAACTGCGTGTCTGCTCAGCCAAACAGAATCAAACAGTACAGTATCTGCATCCAAACTTAATCCCAATCCCTTGTTCCATTGTGCTGCATTGCCATACATAATAACCCAACAGGCAACCCAGCTCCTGGTTCAGTCTATGAGTAGCTCCTGACTACTGCAATACCCTCCAAACTGGTCCTGGAAACAGGAAACCCCTACAAATGGTCATCAATCAGTGCACATTACCCCATCTATTCACTGAGCTCCACAGGCTACTCTTAACCACCTGTATCAAATTAAATTACTGATGTTAAAGACCAAGACTTGGTTTTTCAGTACATTTGCCGTGGTCTCTAGTATAAATGAATGCCTTGTGAGTCATCTCTGTGGCTCTCGCGCTCCTGTTTCAGAAAGTAAACATTAGATAAATGAGTTGGGAGCAGAAAACAGCAGGATTCTCATTTCCTGATATTCTGATATCTCACCTCTGTTTGCTCTGCAACGTTGATGTTTTATCTCCACATATAACACAAGCCTGAAGAAGTTCTGCCATGTTGTGGAGTTGCTAATGCTAACAATTAGCTTCTACTAGCCAAGACATCCTCTGCTCTCTCCTGGATGCTAATGTAGGAAATAGGGGTAGAAGACTATATTCACGTTTAACCTTCATGTGAAAGTGAGTGAGCGATCGTAAAGTAAAAATGGTTTCTCATTGAACTTGGTCTTTAACCTACAAGATCCTGAAAGGAACGGCTCCCATCTATTTGGATCTTCTTGCAAAGACTTTTGTCATGACTTGATCACTTTGGTAATCAAACAACTGTTGCCCGCTAACTGAGCCTACACCAGGGGGAGGCATTCCTGGTCCTGGAGTGCCACTATCCAGCATGTTTCAGTTTTATCCCTGATTCAGGACACCTGATTTTAATCAGTAGGTGATTAACAGGCTTCTGCAGAACTTGGTGAACAGGTGAATCAACCATTCAATTAGGTGTGTTGGAGCTAAAACATGCTGGATAGCGGAACTCCAGGACCAGGATTGCCTACCCCTGGCCTACACCATGCTCAAGAAAATCCAGACTCTTTTCCTGTCGTTCCACGATGGTGGAATGACCTACCGAGTGCTACCAGAACTGGGAGTCCGTCTTCCAGAAACGCTTGAAGACCCATTTTTTCAGAGAGCCTCTCCTACTACAATACCTACCCTGTACTTCCCATCCCAGAATTTATTTTTATTTTGTTGCACTCCCTTCTAAGTTTGCACTTTATTAATACAATGTCACCCTTGACAGAGCCTGACTAGTCTTCCTACCTCTAAGTAGTGTACTACTTAGAGTACTTAGTCTAAGTAGTGATTGTTAGTCACGATGGTAGCTGTTATACTACATTTTCATTTTTAAGTCGCTTTAGCAAAAGAGTCTAACAAATACATAAACAAAGGCTAGTTTAAATGCCGATGGGTGGAAAAGTGCACACATTCAAGTTTTGCTTTATAAGATGAGTAATATCAAATGGAGAGAAAGAATGGTGACTCTTATATCGTGATAAATACTCCCTTGGATGCTCTTGGGAGTATGTTGCTAATGAATAAAGTGTTTTTCCAACTCTGTAAACAAATGAGCAGAACGACAAAAATTCTTGAAAAAAGGAGCAATAAAGACGGTCCCTGAGGCAACGGTTTCCCAAGTGTACTGAAACGGTTTTATCCCTCAGAAAAATGTTTGCTTACAGTAAAAAATACCAGGTTGTTTGTAGAAGTGAATAAAATTGTCCCTTTCTTCACAGAAAATCTTTCTAGAAGACTTTCAAACAAAATCTTTCTAAATAAGACTACTGCAGTTATTTAGGTAAACCAACATTTTCCTGTTTTAAACACGTTACAAAACAATAAAATGATTTGTTCATTAGAGGATGATTCTCTACGTCTCTTCTTTCACGTGCCAGCAGAAGCCTCGTGGGCCTCCATCTCTTTCATCCCAAACTTTCCATTTTTCCCTCCGTTCTTTCAGATTGATGGCTGCCTGCTTTGTGTGCAAGAGGGAAGTGTTCCATCCAAGACAGATTTATATGGAAGCTTGTGTTTGAGAGTGTGTGTGAGTGTGTGTCCATGTGGGTGTGTGTAAGAGACAGAGACGTGGGCCATGCATGTGCCCATAAGGATTTATTTGGAATATTCAGTTTCTACAGACGATGGCTGGCACTGCAAACTCCAATGTCATACTGCTGACCAGCATTATAATTCACTTCTGCCTGGCTGTGCATGCCTGTGTGTGTGTGTGTGTGTGTGTGTGTGTGTGTGTGTGTGTGTGTGTGTGTGTGTGTGTGTGTGTGTGTGTGTGTGTGTGTGCATTTATGTTTTGCGAGCCCAATTTGTCAGGTTACACACCCGCATTATGAGACCATTTGGTTTATGAGACCATTTTTGGTGGTCTCGTAATTCATGACTTTTAAAGTGCTGCGAATTTTTATAAAAGTAAAATCTAAATGTCGTTAGCTGATTAATACTGACTTTGTAACTGCTATTATCATTTTATTTAGTTATTTCAGCAACTTAAACTTTCTTTTGGTTTTCATGGCCAATTTAAAATTGGTTTCGTAAACCACGTCGCGTGTGTGGTATGCAGACCTCCAGGGTCTCATAACGCCCTTAGAATGTCACAGATGATTGTGTGTATTTTTTGATAGTTTTTATTTTATTTTTGAAGTGAGGCTTTTCTTCCATGGGTAAAATAGAACATGTTGACATACTTTTTGTGTTCACCAGATGCAAAGAATTCGTGTGTGTGGGATACAAACCACCATGTTGTCATGGTCTCATAAACCATTCAAAATGTCATAGTGGCATGTATGTATGTTCTGATAGGTTTTTCTTATTTTTTAAGTGAGCATTATCTTCCATGGGTAAAATAAAACATGTTGACATACTTTTTGTGTTCACCAGATGCAAAGAATTCGTGTGTGTGGGATACAAACCACCATGTTGTCATGGTCTCATAAACCATTCAAAATGTCATAGTGGCATGTATGTATGTTCTGATAGGTTTTTCTTATTTTTTAAGTGAGCATTATCTTCCATGGGTAAAATAAAACATTTTGACATAGTTTTTGTGTTCAACAGATGACCTGTTTATGAGGAAATGTGTGTCCCCATAAACCATCACCAAGTCATAGTGGTTTCATAAACCATAAATGCACACATGTGTGTGTGTGTGTGTGTGTGTGTGATGAAGAAAGACAGACCTTAGGGATGAGAACTTTTTGGTAAAATGAAAATATGTTGGGCTATTCTCAGTCTGCGAAGCATCTTCAAATGACTTCAGAGGCTTAGAGTTCATTAGGGTTTAGGTTTAGGAGTTAGTTTTGAGTTCAGTCAAGTTCTGACTCTCTCTGTAGTTGGACAGGTGCTCGTCTCGTTTTAGACTGTTGAAGGTTTACACCACATGACTAATCTTCAACAGGTCAGGCATTTTAAAAATGTTTTAAATCCGACTCCCGAGTTCTCTGACCAACATTTTCAACTCTCATACAGCTTGTGTCAGTGTACAACAAGTATTGTGTCTACACAACATAATCCAAGTATTGGTGGGTCTGCCTTTAAGTGCACAGGAACATTGGTTATCCATTGTTTTTTTATAGGGTTGTGCCACCATTTGCAGTTCTTTGCTTCCTACAAAGGTTGTTGAGTTTTCATGGGATTTTGAACCATTGCTCCAGAAGAGTATTTGTGAGGTCAGGTAACTGATGTTCAATGAGAAGGTCTGGCTCACAGTCCCCAGTCTAAATAATACTAACCAGTTTTTATCAGGTGGACTTCAGTAATGCACGGTGCAATCAGTATACGGTTGATATGATGTAAATTTAGCCACCAGTAGAGATTTTGACTCTACCGTTCAACCGCGAGTGTACATGAATGTTGCCAAGCTGCAGTGCAAAGCGCATGAATGAAAACATGTTCGTAAAGACGACGGGGCAACGTCGGTTATATGGACGGGTTTGGGTTTAAGAAGTCTGATGATGAGCAGAAAATCATCCTCAGTAAAATATTCTGTAATTTAGTTTGAACAAATTTCCCACCATAGTTTCAGTTTTTCTCCCATTTAGAAATAAAACATGAGTCGAAAAGCAGCTAGACTCTCTTTCTCGCTCGCTCACTCTGTGCTGCACACAGTGACCACAGATCAGCTGATCTGGTCTCAGCGACGCTCAACAAAAGGGAAAGAAATTGGATAAATCTCCATCCTTGTATCACTGTAGTCGACAAAAACGCAGCAAAGCGTCAGTTATTCACTACTGAAGCAACACTTTACTTCTATGAGCAAAATAACAACATGAGCAGGAAGACATTTTATTTCTGTTTTAAAATGTTTACTTCAGCTCAAACTATTTAGAATTTTGTTTTTTCATCACATTTAGCTTGCATTTTTCCATTTTATGAGAATTTTTGTGTTGCATTGTTTGGAAAAAGAATCATAACAACATAAAAATTATATTATTGAGATGTTTTGTATTTTTTTAAGTTTTGAACATTTTATACTTTGTAGAACTTGTTTTGACATAAAAAGAAAAAATATATATATCGTGATTTATACTGTTACCACACATGCTTCAAAATATATCGTGACATAGATTTTAGGCCATATCGCTCATTCATTCCTATTGTGTATCTTTATGCCAAACACTCACTCACCAACTCTTTCTCCGGGAACACTTCAAAAACCTTTAGGATGCTAAATATTTACTCGGCTGAAAGCCCAACGAAGTCACTTCAAAGTTTTTAGAAGCGACACAGGGATCGATGTCATATTGGACTCAGGCCTCAGACATCTCATCAGTGACCTTCAGTTTGTCTCTGGCTAAAAAATTAGTCATAAAACCTCCTGGTGTGAGCACTAGGCGTGTTTTAGTGACGGACCACATCGTTTAATGAGAGGATAATGTTGCACTTTTCTACCAAAGGGGTAGAACGATGTGTTTATATGAGAACTAAAGATCAGGACTCAATCCATGTCAGCTTTTCACACATCATATCTCATACTGCAAGAGTCCTACCCCCTCCCCCGACCACTCTCATCTTCTTAGCTCTTTAATCTTGGCTTCTGCTTTAAAGTCAGTCCATTAGGAACAATAGACTGACAGTGAAAACCACATCTGAGAGCATTAAGGTCAGCTAACAGCATGCTAAACTAACTGATGTTGGCTGTCTTTCGTCTTTACTCCCTGTCTGTCTCTCTGTCACTCAACGTCTACATGTCACCGTCTCCCAAAAAGTCTTCCCTTTTTCCATCTCACAAGCTGTACTATTAAACCACCTGTCTGTCCATCAGAGCCGCCTCCTTTCTTCTCTTGTTGCCCCTCGGTCTGTCTTTGTCAAAGTGTGCAGCAATTCAAGGTCTGCTTCCTCTTTGTCTCCTCGGGAGGAAGGTTGCCTAACAGACAGTTTGGCCTTCAAATGTCACAAGAGAGACAAGAGGCAAACATGCACTATTACACACGCAAACACACACTTCTTTTCGTGCAGTATCGCACGCATGTCTTTCCACTTTCAAACCGGGCTCACGAAGCTGCTTAGGCAGATTCTGGGGAGGAATTCAATTTGCCGGGGAGATGAGCGCTGTGATAGAGGAATGAGGGAAGAGAAGAGGATAAAAGGACAAGAGGAGGAGCGGAGGAGCGGGGTTACAGCTCTGGGGCTGATAGTCCACCAAGATCCACCCTCCCTGCACTCCTCTTTGTCCCTCTGCGCTTTGCAGCAAGTATATGAGTGCTGCAAAATAGGCTCTAGATGACACTTCTTTTACTAATAGGCCAGAAAAACCATTACTCTTACACTGTGATGTATTAAACATACCTAAATTAATCCTGAAACTCTCTGCAGGAGTCATGAAAAGATGTGAGAATTTTTTTTATTATTTCTGGCTCAACATGGGGTCAAGGTGCTAGCTAAAAAAATGAATCAAAGTTATGATTTTTTTGAGAAGGAAGTTTGAAATGTTGTCCAAAAAGCCTATAGGTGGTCTGGTTTGCATTCAAATATGCAGAAGGAACCCCGTGGTGTAAACGCATTACAGAGCACTGACATAATAGCATGAGAAACGGTGGCAGGGATGAAAGAAAGATTGAGCTGTGGGTTTCATTCCCGCCTGCTTAATTATTGGATGAGTGGAGTATGTATTTGGACATGTACAGTTTGGCGGTGTATGTGCGTGTCGGGTCAGAATCAGGGTCAGTCGTTCCAGAAAAATCACTTTATCTTCATAGAACTGAACCCCCGCTGTGAGACAGGGCTGGCAGGACTGGCGATAGTCCATGAATACTGATGCACTGGTCGCCACCATCTCACTCTCAGTCACACACACACACACACACACACACACACACACACACACACACACACACTTCAACGTGTCTTTTTGACGCGCAAGTTTGAAGGGGAGAAAATAACTAAATCAGTCTGTTTTATAAATCATTTTTTCTATGAATAAGTGGTCCAAATTGCATGACTAAGCATTTTTCCCCCCACTGTAATAGGAGTCTATTTGATTATGAGGGTGCAAATGAGTTCTATTCCTATTTAATCTAATAAGGCTGCCTGCACTTGTTTCAACAGGCATTTAAAATCACTTAATTGAACTGACAGTGTGTGAGGCGAGAGGAAGAATTATGAGTTCAGTTTTTGGCATGTTGCTACCAGTCGGAGGACAAAGTTTAAGAAAAGAGCTAATTAATTAAACAATGTAAAGTGTATGTATCCCCCCCTCCCTAAAGAGTTGAAAACTTAATTTATGCATCAGGATTCTCAAAATGCAAACTGATTAAAAAATGACTATTGCTGCAGCCTAAGAGGTCCAGATAGTCAGACATGTTGCACAAGTGAATAAAATTAGGGATAAATACACTGGATATGATTTCATATCATTAGTCAAGCTTAAATTTTCATGGAAACCGAAAGATGCAAATAAGGAAGAAAAATATGAACACAATAAATGATGCGTAGGCTTCATCGAGTGTCAGTGTTGAGCAAAAAAAAATCACACGGTTAAGATGAATGCCGGGTTAGCGGAGGTTCTGACCCGAATTCTGATCAACTGGATAACAACTCCAGAGTGAACTTTTTATTTTAATTCCCTCTTTCTGCTGCTGAGTGATGTAGACAGCCCTGATTCTAGACAAGAAAATCCAGCATGTTTGAAGTCAGTTTAATGAGAACAGCGTGCTGCAGCTGGGTGAAAAATCAAACCGTTAATCTCATTAAACACGGCCTAATGCACGGTTTTTGTCTGGTAAACGTCAATGTCAGCTGCTCCGGTAAATCTTGGTGTAATCACTGATGGTGTCCACCACAGCTACAGCGTCTGAGACCTACAGACCTCCGATCAGCAGCAAAATGAGGGAATCTTAAGAAGTGAGCGGCTGCTGCCTTTGATGACGATGAAATCAAAGTGACTCGGACTGCAGCTTATTCTCTGATTCCAGGTGGCCTCGGCTGACCTGCAGGACAGCGACTGCAGACAGAAACAAGCTATAAACATTTCTCCAAGGGACTCACCAGGAAGCTTCCTCTTCCTGAAGCAGAGCTTATGGGATGTAAAAGCACATCTTTGCTCGGGAGTTTAACTCTTGACTTTCTTTTAAAAGTTGGCAGCTGCTTTAAATTACCGCCCAATGTCAGAGCACCTGCGAGAACATCTCGTTGCCGACGAGACAACAACCCCATGACCTCTCTTCCTGCTACGACGGCCAATCAGAGCTCTGACCCCCCCTTCAGCTCATTCCTTGCCTGCTCCAATCACGGCTGCCTAAAGCTTTGACTGATGGATGTCTGTGAGGAGCTGGCAGATGACTGACTGCTCCTGATGTGCTGATTGGCACATGTCAGACCAGGAGACACGTTGCCCACAGCGTCGCACGCGCACACACACACACACACGCAAGGGGAAAACCGTCAAACCCTGAGAACAGAGAGGAAAGTCGATGTGCTTGACTTTGCCCGTGTGTGCTTCTTTGTCCCCAAAAGAACGTCCAAACCCTCGGTTTGTCACTGACAAACACATTTAGAGACTGTTTTTGCTCTGGTGTCAGTTTACCGTTCTCCTCTTCTGGATGCAACTACAGCAAAGGTTAAAGAAAACAAATATATTCATAACCATATTGGTTTTGGCCTTTGGCCAACCTGGCCTTTGTCCATTTAATGATCGTCCAGCATGCTGTTCTCCTTAATACTAGCGCGACTGATTTTAATCAAATTTGTGATTGAGCATTTAAAATGTCAGTTTACCACTTCCTCTGGCATTTCATAATGTCAGCGTAACGATGTAAGTATATGTGTCCGTGTGTGTGGAGAATGTAAGTCTCTGCAGGACATCTGGCTGAAATGCCACTTTGAACGCTTTGCACTTGATTTGATCGAGAAGTTTATTCTGTCGCTGGCTTTAGACGAGACATGTGTGTAGTCTGTTGTAGTAAAGATGAAGGGGTTCGAGGTGGTGCAGGTTTGTGTGTTGGGAAGAGAAGTGGGGTAACAAATGGGGCAGAAGAGCTGAGGTGGGAGCTGGTACGGTGGGGGAAGGTGGGGTAATCAGGTGGAAGAGACTGTGATCAGTGACATTTAAAAGGTGGGCCACACTGCAGGCCACATCTGTCGGGACACACACACACACACACACACACACACACACACACACACACACACACACACACCAACAACTGTCAGCTTCTATCTCCTGATAAGCAGAGAGGAAAACAACAGAAACGAGGACGCGAACGGGAGCGTTGAGACCCGAGTGAAATAAATACCTCCCACAGAGACAGCAGCCTCCTCTGTCGCTCGGAGGAACGTTGTGTACATAAGACGCATTAAAACCACCTTAAAACTTCTGAATGACACACACAAACAAACACAATTATTATTATTCATCTGCCCTTCTTTTTATTCCACCGCCTCCCCCTCCCTTCCGCTTTCCCTCAGCGCTTTACATCCGCTCATTAGAGACCAGAATCTTTCTGCAGGTGAAAAAAAACAAACTTTTATTGTCACATACGATAAATCAGAGTTCACAGACAGAGCTGAAAAACTGGGCTGCCAGTCGTACCACCTTGTAGTAATGGGTGGGGGCAAGACCAGTTTGTTGAACCTGTCGGACAAAATCAGTACATCACCTTTGCATCAAAGGTTCTGAGCTTCAAACGCACACACACACACACACACACACACACACACACACACACACACACACACACACACACACACACACACACACACACACACACACACACACACACACACACACAATATAACCCAAATCCATCCCCACTGATGCCCTGATCCTGGGAGATTACACAAACATAAATTCTCGCGGACATGTGATCGTCTGACAACATGACTCAAGGCTCCATCCTTCTCACCACAATCGATACCCACACTCATGTACACAGCATGATGCAGACACAAACTTATAAACGTTTATTTTTGAGAACCGCAACCACTAAAATCCATGTTTTTCTCTGACAGCTTCTAGCGATCCTTCTGCCCACCACCCATCTTGGTCTTCCTCCTACTTTAATATCTCTGCTCATGTTCTCGCCTTCAGAGGCGCCAACTTTCAGTCTGATCCCCCCTTCCCCTAACCCTCGGTTCTCCCTTTCTGTGTGCGTGTGAGGCATCTGCCCCAAAGTCTTGCACACACCTGTCTCTGCTAGCTGTCATCCCCACTGACAGCTGCCACTGTCCTGACCTTGGGCCATGTGGGCTACATGGTTTTGAAGTGATTGACGAATTGTATCCTTTCATTCATTATTGAAGGCGGAGATCAAAACCGCTGCACTCAGGTATCACTGTGACAGGCAGGCAGACCAGACAGTGGTAAGGAGGAGAGGAGGCAGCAGCAGGAGGAGGATGTGAGGGGGGAGGTCATCAGAGCAAAGACGTGCAGGTGAGGAGTACTTGGGTGGGTGCACACAGGGAGCGGTTAAGTTGGGCAGATGAAACGTGGCGCATCCTAAACAGCAACATATTCCCAGTTTATTATGTGTCACTTTGAACTTGTTTTTTTCTGCGTAAGGATCAGTTCAAAGGTGTTTTGGTGCATTCAGCATAGATGTGCATTTCATAAATGCTGCAGGAATAATGGCAGACGGAAAAATGTCAGGAGTGAAAAATTCTTTTAATGATTAAAATCCTTCAGCTAAAATTCTACTTCTGTCGCAGTAAAAACCATAATGGACCTCTGCCATTAAACTTGAAGTTTTTTTCTGGGCTGATTTGTTTGTTGTAAACCAAGCACGTCTGAAATCTTGAACATGTTTGTGTCGCTTGTGTCAGACGAGAAATCTCACGAGATAAAACGTGAATTCTAAACAAACATGGCAGAGGAGGAGCGTCCTGCGCACTTCCGTCACCTTGCTTCCTGATTGGCTACACGTCACATTCAACAGGCAGCACTTTTGTTTGGCCCTGAAAATCAGACAAAGACAATCCAACATGTTTGAAAGCTCAGATTTATGATTAGAGCGGTCCTGACGTCTTTCCAAGTGCACCAGAGCGCTCATAACACACCACACATGGTAGGATTATCTGATAAGATCACCATCAGCCGTTACGCTAATCCTGCGCAACTTTAAGATCATTGGAAGGGTCAATCAATATGATTATCCTGCCATGTTGTGTTGTAGATTATGTTTCCGTTAAAAGTATTACCCACTGTGCAAAGACCTACTTAATACTTCCTACAGATGTGATCTAGACCGACGGACCCAACATAGACATGATCTGCACACCCATGCAATGTTGACTGTTTGCAGGGTAAGAGCAAGACACTTCATTTTATAAAACTGTTTGTTTTTCACATTCTGAGCATCTGCCCTCCCTGCAGGATCTAGTACGCTGGCAGGACCAAGAAAAGGGCAGAGAGCATCATCAAAGATCCCACACACCCTGCATACACTCTCTTCAACCTCCTCCCCTCTGGCAGGCGCTACAGATCCCTGCACAAACACCAGCAGACACAAGAGCAGCCTCTTTCCCACTTCCATTACTCTCCTGAACGGTAGATAAGTTGGCCACCACCAGCTCTACCTTTTCAGACTTTAACACTGTATCTTGCCATGTTTTTGCACTGATTTTTATTATTTTAATCTATTAAAATTTTTACTATAATCTGATACTTGCAGATAACGTTAGGTGGTTTTTGTCTTCTGTTTATTGTTTTGTTGAAAGGTAGGTGCCTTCCTTCACCACGGAATGTATACTTGGTTATTTGTTTAGAGAGCTAACATCTACCAAACTCAAATTCCTTATATATGCAAGTACACTTGGTAAATAAATCTGATTGTGATAATCTAAATATGAACCCACGCATGCTAAATCATCCTAAACACCCAGGTTTAACATTGACTTTAACAGCTGCCGCCTCGTGACCTGTATGAGTCATTCTTTACCTCAGCAGCTCTTATGATGTAAACGAGGAGAAAGTGTTGAAGCAACTGAAATTCAGTGTAGAAATGAGCCTAAAATAGACTTCCAGGACACACGTCGTTATTCTGTGCAGAAAAAAAAACATCTAAATCAGGGAAATAAACAACAAATTCTAAAACTAATCTGCATCTGAGGACTTTAGATTGAATGCTACTGACGTCAGTACTGGTGATGGGTACTTTAAGCTCCAGGTGATTGGTATTTTTGCCAAGGAAAGAAAAAAAAATTGAAAGATGGGTCTCCAGTGTGCATCCTCGCCACTTACTGTGAACTTTGTCCCACAGTCATCATCGTTTTATCTCCTATTCCTGGCTTTTATCAAACACGCCTTCATCAGCCCCCACCATCATCGCCTTATGTTCACTTCTATCATCGTTTCATCTTTGCCCTGTAGCATTGATTTGGAGCTGGATTGAAGCAAAGCTCTGCTAAATAAAGGAGTATCTGTGATGTTCTCTGGAGATGATGTTAAACTGTTACCTGAGTGGGCATAAAGAAATAATAATAAAACTTTAGGATTCACTTCTTCGGCGATGTTAAGTCCTTCACGATTGTTTTTCTGCCCTTTTTCTGTATGCACACCTCATGCTGTTGTTGGATCTGTAGGAACTGTGCTCATGTTGCGTTTATGCCTCACTGTGCATGAATCCTTATGCTCCATCACTGCAAGTGTTCCAGCGCCACTATAGAACTTTATTTCTCACTCCTCCTCCTCTCAGCAGAGACATCTGCCGCCAATATACCATGTTTCCCCCATCTATTTGATTTCCTAACTTCCCCCCATCCCTCCGTTTCCATACTTCCTGACAAGGGCAGCTCAGTGACACGTCATCTGAAGGGCAGACTGTCTAGGTAAACACTCGTCTAACACTCTCACTGACTTAAATTAATTCAATAACTGACAAACGTCCTTGCTGAGATACAAAATGACTTTCTTTTCTGAATGTTTACCTGCTTCTACTTTTATAGACATATGCAAGAGCTCAAACATGACAACATCTGGATCCACCAGCCCAGACACGTCTGCCACAGCCGAGATGTTCCCAGCTATGCAAACAAATCAGTTGGTAATGATTAAGAGAGCACAAGCGGAGGAGGATTTTATGCATATATATCTTCATTGTTGGCAAAATAATTCACTGGTAAGCTTTTCACATTCTTTATGCGCTGGTGAGCCGCTGAAGCAAGTATTTTTAGATGTCTTTAGAGAATAAAATAGCAGAAGTTTGCTTCAAAATATCTTTAATCATTTCGCTGTCACAAATTCTCACTAAGAGATAGTGGAGTTGTGCTTGTTTGCCGGTATACCTTTTCTGTTTTTTAGTAAAATCTTATCATTATTTGCCTGTTTAACAAGCAAGAAGGTGGGCGAGCTAGTCGGCAGCACATCCCGATGGATGATTAAAATCCATACAACAGCAGGTGAAGCACAAGATGTATAAATTAATTCATGTTAGTTTTATAGAAATCTTTAAATTAAAACAACCCTCACATTAAATAACCCCAAAAGTCTACAAACCGCCTCTTGAGTTGGGCTCAAACCAACAAAAAAACATCTGTATCCTCACACAGATACACAAAAAACACTCATCAGCTCATAATGTGAAGAGACAGGACGACTCATTTAAACTCCACATCACCTCACTTCATATCAAGGTTGACGCACGATGAATCTACATTTTTGTGTACGAGCTAGTGAATCATTGGACTAAAAGTAAAATAGGACACATGGATATGATTCTAGCCTAATTTCACCTTTACTTTTGTGCTCCTTAGTTTTTCCAACTTTGCTTTTTAAAACTTTGATTTGTTGTATTTATTTTAAAAGGAACTGATGATTTACCTGGGAAATTTTAAGAGTACAGTTTAGTCCTCATTTACACTGCTAGGCAGAAAAAAAATAATCATTCAAAATTGTTTGCAACAGAATTAATTAATAAAATAATATGGTTCAATAAGACGAGTGGAACATTTTTATGGCTAACTCATATTTACAGTGGATTTACTTTAAAGGAGCAATATGTAAAAATTCTACAGTGAAATAATCACCAAACAGTCTAATGTCTCAATCATGTTGGAAGGAAGGTTACTGAAACAGAGTTTCAGTATAAAGTGTCGGTTTTTCTCTTTTAAAAACAACAAAAGGAGGGATGTAGTTACTGTTTACACTCTGCTGAATCTGCGCCGAGCTAACTCTGCAGCACCGGCATTTGTAATTCAACAGGCAAAAAGATCCAGAGATGTTTAAAGAACTGAAGCCAGTAAACAGGAGCGACCCAGAAGTTACTTCTTGTACCCCTAAGAAGCCACGGCATCTGTTTGTGTTACTCTAATATAGGTGAAGCAGGCTAGAGGCTAATGTTGAGCTAACGTTGAGCTAACGATGAATTTAAAAACATAGTCGGCTCTAAAAAATATCAAGCTATTTTTTCAATTACCAACAACTTGATATTACAGTGAAATTAATGTGACATGAAGGAAAGTCCATCGTGGCATTTTACTTCCTTTAATGAGTCGTTCAGAACCATAATTTTTTTTTTTTTTTTTGGTGTCTTATTGGCCCTTATTATTATTATTATTATTTTTTTTTTTTATTTATTTATTTATTGTTTTTTAAACCTCCTCTTAATTTGTTTTTATGCATTGTTCTGTTGTTGATGTTAAGTGTTCTTATCTTTAATTGATTTGTTTATATTGATTTTAAACTTTGGTACTTGTGTTCATGTTTTATGTTCAGCGACCTTGAGAGTCTTGAAAGGCGCTTATAAATAAAATTTATTATTATAATTATTATTATTATAACAGCACGCTAACACTAAGACGACAAATAGCACTTCCTCTAATGCCAGAAAAATATTACCGTAATAAATGTAGTAAGTGCTCCCTACTGTAAAACATGCAAGAGTGCTAACACATATTTATCTACTTAACTTATGACTCGTCTTTGCTTGCCATCTAAATCTTCTGGTGCTGATCCATAACTGGCAACAGCCATGAAACTCACTGAACGGCAGTGAGAAAGTGTCTTTTTGTTTATAAAAATGGACTGCAGTACCCAAATTTGACCACTGGATGTCATTCTAACTTTATTCTTACATATTGCATCTTTATAGCCTGGCAAGCCATCCTATATATGTGTATATATAGTCTGGCCACGAACCATTGACGGCCCTCAGTGGTGAGGCGGGATCTACGGTTGTCTTTCAAAATGTCAGCACGCAATTGGATAGCGCTAGGACCAATCAGAGTAACGAACAACATGACATAATCACAGCGATGGAAAAGCGGGAGGCAGCAATGGCGTCTAACATCAATGATTTCTGTCATTTTTGTATGAAAAACATGTGAATATCAGGTGTACTGGGACATTTGCTTTACTTTGTTTGATAAAAATAAGAAGCCGCTAAGTATAGCCGACAGACTTACGCATGTTGGAGTCTAAATAATCCAATGTTGATGACAAAGCCGTTTCAAACGAACGTGGTTCCTGCGTTGCCGCCATGTTGTTTGTGTTTGCGGCCGCAGCGCTGACATCATCAGCTACTCCCGCTCTGTGATTGGCCCAAAATATAGAGCGCTGTGATTGGCCCAACTAAAACTATAGCGAGCTGTGATTGGACAGCCACAGGCTGCGAGGGTTCCAATGAAGCGTGCCTAGACCAAACTCTGCAAAGCAAGAATTTGGTCTAGTTCACTAGGCTAGCACCTTTAAGCTGATAACAACAATCTTATTTAACTCTTAGAACAGACATCTTGTAAAACAAATTTGAGCTGCCAGCAATCAGGAGTTTGTTTGCATCTTTACTGAGCTCTCTGATTAGCAGCCATCAAGTGAGAAATCCAGCTTAAGGTGAAAAGTTACAGCTTTGGGCCAATCAGAGAAGTAAAACCACAAAATACAAAAGAAAACAATACAAATAAACTGGACTGAGATACATTTGAAGTGATTGATAAATGAATGTACCTGTCACCCATCAAACCCAAACAGAGGACGTGTGCCACACATCGGATGACCAAAAGATAAAATGCCGTGGCTGACAGATGAAATCTTGTGTTTTATCCTCTTTTTAAAGCCATGACATGGTTTCTGTGACAGATTATGACAGAAACCACACCTCCTCTCATCAGGAGACAAGCACGGGGTGAAAGAGGAAGGTGGTTGAAAACTTCAAAGCAAGTCGAGTTTCAGAGTTCAGAGTTTCATCTCCTCTCGTCTTCTTGCAATTTGTAAGTCAATGTAGTGTGTGTGTGTGTGTGTGTGTGAGAGAGTGACTGAGAGAGATTATTCCTCCATGTTTTTATGCAGAGAGATTAAACCAAAAGCTGCAGATTGCAGGTATTTTGTAGACTACACTGTTGTTTGATTGTTACTGGAATCTTATTTGTATACCTGCATTAATATGACTTAATAATTATCACATGAATTAGAAAATGACCTGTTGATGAGCATATCTTTTAGTTAATATTTAAAGGAATTCACCTGAAATTGCACATGTGAATGTGTTGAAATTTAGATTTTCTGTGATTTTCGTGCAGCTTACTAGGACCAGCTCTTGTTTGCTTGTCATAGACTTCCTCACGTGAAATTTTAGATTCAGGTCACTTCACAACAACTTCACTGATTAAGGTCAAAACTTCCACTTGTTCATTCCAAAACATTGACTTATTCTTCTTTATCCACCGTTGGCTGAGCGACTTGTGACCTCACGGTCACTGTCTTGCTGCATAACCCACTTTCAGGAGAAAGTGGGTCAGACGTTCAGGTGCTTCTTATCAGAACTCACTGTTATGAGAAGGAATTCATTCTTCCATCAAAGATGACAAACTCTCCTGACAAACAGAGCAAAACCACCCCCATGTTTCACAGACAGGCCCAGGGTTTCAGGCAGGAATGCACTGTTTTCCTTTTGACATGATTCACTGCTGGTGGATTCATAAACAGATGAGTTTTGTGAGGGAGCTCTTTGTAAGTGGATTAGAGTTTTCTGTTAGGACCTTTTCCAGCCTGATGAGAGTTATAAACTCTTTCTGAGTCGATCTTGTGTATCCAATTAACAGTATTTGTATGTGCAAAATTTTGTAAAACTCACCTTTTACATTCTTTTGTTCTGCCATGTTTGTCTCTACTGCCTCGATTAACACTCCAAACGTGAAAGAAACCTGTTCATCCGTTTTTTTGTCAGTGTCTGGTTTTAGGAATCATGTGCCTAAAACAAGCCGTTTCAAAAAGTCCCTGATTGTGACATCACAAATCGGGAAATTAGAATAGAGCCACCTCTCACGTGCTACTCTGAGTCCCTCCCATATATCGGAGCCTCTCAGCTTTTAGCAGCCTGAGTGGGGGATGGGTGGGCGTGGCTAGATCCAGCTTGTTTTCTTAAAGTGACAGAGCCCTGAAACGGCTCATTCTGGAAGGTACTGAAACTGTCAAGAAGAAAACTGCTGCAATCACATTATGTGAGAGCGATTTGGTGCAAAGAACTTCATAAACATGTTTTGTATCGACCATAGAACGATTCTAACTTAAGAAAAAAGTCATAATATGTCCGCTTTAGTTACTTTTTGATCATTTAAAACCAAATCTAATTGTCTCACTTGTATTATTATAATCATTAAAACTGCTCATGAAGATGGAGCGAGCACTAGTTTGTCCATGCTTTAGTCCAGTTCATTTGAGCAACAGATAAAACAGGACAAGTGATTCCAGGTGAGTTCAAACACCCCCTCTCACCTCCCTCCCTTTCTTTTTCACTTCATTTAACGTCCACTCGCTTCTTTTCGATCCGTCCTCCTCCACAAGTTCCACCGCCTGCTGCTCCCGCTCCTACGCCTGCTGCTCCGCACTCTCACCCGCTGCCCCTCCTCTGCCTTGTTCTTTCACTGGCATGCTGTCATTTAGCACTGCAGCCCGAGATGGAGCGTCTCATCACAGCTCCCTTGCACACACGTGGCTTTTATTCATTCATTTTACCTTGTCAGTCCCTCAAGGTTTCTCTTCTTGTATTATTTATATCTGCTTTTATGAAGATGATGACAAAGGGTGAGCCCAGAGAAACACTGAACATGCACAACGCGTAAACACCGATGAGTGCACGTGGGCTTTTGTACCACAGTGTCTCGGTAGCAAATGTTCAGCTCTAAGACACATCCGCAGCTAATCCATCTTCTGCTTCAGCTGCACAGAACAAACTGGTGCAGGTCGGGACCTGATTTAGTCTATTGACGAGATAAACAATCATCCTATCTATCTCCCTCCTTCTGATGACATCACATTCTCGTATTAAAAATGACACTCTCGGGAATCCACATTCAGTCTGCTACTGCACCTCCTGAACGCACCAATCCAGGTACACAGACCTGAGTCAGGAGAGCTCATGAATAGCTAATGGGAAAGACACAACAGCGCTCTGATTCACAGAAAATGGTCTTTACACCATCGGCTTCACTAGTGGCTACTGGTAGAGAGAGACGAGGGAGATTGATTGAACATAAAGGGTGAGAGAGTAAAGCAATAAGCGCCAGGGAGAAAGAGTAAATGAGTGTGAGTGTGTGTGTGGAGGAGAAACAATCTGTGAATGTATAAGAGCGAGAAAAGAGAAATGAAAGATATCATAAGAAGTTATTGGAAAGCAAAAGAAAAAAGTAATTTCACACACAACCCATCTGCCAGTCTGTCTGAAAAGCTTATTGGCATGCATGATAACAAACATGATAAAAGGACACATAAAACTGTTCTCTCACAGAAAAGCACACTGCATGGGCTCTGTGGTTTGTGACTAATGCAAGTTAAAAAAAAATCTAGATTGAAAAGAAAATATGGGACTTTTAAAATTCTGGCTAAAAAAACAACCAAAAGGGATATACGATTATTCAAACCCTGAATAATCTCATCGGCAGAGGCGCCGAACTTTCATGAGGTGGCCAGATGGGGCCAGTGAAAATTTGGGATGTGGCACACAAAACTGGTCCCTTACTCTGTTTTTAAATGGTGATCCTCAGTGGCATACATTTATATTTAAAGTTGTGAATCATTTGTTTAATCAAGACATTTGCAGTGGTCTCCAGTGGCGGCCGGTGACTTTTTTTTTTGGGTGGGGCGCTAACCACATATCACCACTAGGGGACGCAAAATTACCATTGATTCTTAAGCATCAGCGTCACACAACTGACGTTCACAGTAGCGCTTCCGGCAACAAAGTTATTCAAAAGGTTTTTGAATATATTAAGCATGTTTTTGACAAAAACATTCATCCATTCACCCATATATTACACAAACTGCACACACGCTTAAGGGGAGTAGGCTAAATCTAATCAATAGAATCCACTTTCTACAAACAGAACACCCATAAGCTGTAAATAAACGTGAGGCCGTAAAATAGACGCTACACGTATCCAGAAAAACACACAGTGACACAACGCAAGATATTCACAGAAGCAGCCGGCGTTTAGATTAAAGCCCAGACTCACAAACAAGAAGTACCACTTAGTTCAAACCGTATGGAGCGGTGCTAGCCGCTAACGAGGCAGCATGCTGTTTCCTGAAGCCAAAAGCTAAAATGAGGCTTACCTGCAGGTTATGGCCATAATCCGTGTGGTGTAGTAAAAATAATCCACTCGGTTCGTGAAATCCCAACGTAAAAGCTTAGCTGATCAGACTGTTTGCTGGCATTGTTTTGCCAAAGACTATATAAGAGTTTGCCCGCCCGCATTCATCATTTTCCTGTTTACGTGGATTCTCTCCCTGTGATTGGTTAACACGAAAGCCAGCCAGCTGAAAAAAACTCAACAACAAGCAATTCGATTGGCTGAGGTTTCACACATTGGAACCTACTATAGCGTTTGCTACGTCAGGTTTTGAAGCAATTAACTTTATTTGTCACTGATGATTTCACAATTATAGCAAAGATGGCTAAAAGGTTGGACAACAAAAAAATATTTACTGGAAGTAGTGTGTTGCTGCTGTGACAAATTGGCACAGATGGAGCCACACTGTGCCAGCCTGTGGAAAGTTTTCCCCTCAGGGCGGGGTGAACAACCTGACCAATCAGCGATCTCCTCCCCCTGGTCTGAGCAGAATTCACCCGGTGAGGCGGCGACGATCGCTAAAAGATGCGACCAACCGCTCTCCTATTCTTTCTCGTTGTGGACGGTTTGGGGAACCACTGCACATGCGCCAGTTAGCCCATATTAAGTCAATGGTAGAGATTGCTGCGCCCGCGAGAGGACACGTGACAAGTACGTCGACGATTCGGCTGTGTTAAAAGTAAAAAAAAACATTATTAAACACAGATTACACACAGCACTTAGTCCATATGGTGTGTATAGATCGTTTAGTTCACTTTTTATGTTTTTTTAAATATATTTTGTGATTCCTATCTTCTTCTTCTCCTTCCTGTGAGTGGTGGGGCGGCGCCCTAGCGCCCCCTATGGACGAGCCGCCACTGGTGGTCTCTAGTAGGAATGAATGCCTAGTAAGTTGTACTCTGGGGAAACAAAGCCCTGATGCACAATTTTCAGGAACTAGAAGTGAGACACATTAGAGCTGAGCTGAACACGGCAGGATTTGGAGTCTTATTTTTGATATTTGGACATCTCGCCTCTGTTTGGCTAACAGCAACACGACTCTACCACTGACTCAGTTTGCTTTGCAACGTTGATGTTGCAAATGTGTGGTGGAGTTGCTAATGCTAACAGTTAGCTTCTACTAGCTGAGATGTTCTCTGTTGTTTTCTGGATGCTAAACCAACAACAGCCTTCCCCATCGTGAGTCAAGATGGGTGAGTCCATGAATGTTAAGTGACAGTGTGACGTAGGTCTGTCAGGATTTTCAAATCCTAGAGTTTCACCATTTATTTTCTATCACAAGCTAATGCAGGAGATAGGTGTAGGAGACTATTTTCATGTTCAGCCTGCATGAAACAGAGTGACCGATCGGAAATAATAATAAAAAAATGTTTTTTCAGTGTTCCACACCTTTAACTCATTAACTGCCAGTCGTTTTCTGATCAGAAAGCCCGACTGCCAGCGTTTTTGAGCGTTTTTACTGTTTTATGAAGAGTCACAGAACATTGTGCTCTATGATCATATAAACGCCAAAACTACCAAAAGAAAGAGTAGACTCACTTTTTACATCAGGAAGAATCGCCGTATTTCTAGCGTTATCCGTTCTTTCACAATCTGGTGCCCAAGCGCTGCTGCAGAAGCATTTCCGGTTCGGCGCATCGCTTTTTTCACAGCAGTGTCCCAAAACAAACCCGTAATCCATTGATTTTCCGCTTCCTGATCACGTGATGTGTGACATACACGGATGAAGATCCGCTTTAGACACATGATGTTTGTTCTCACGGTGCGGGGGCTCGTTCTGACGCCCGCCCCGTAAAAAAATGCAAATGATGACTAAAGTTGTCAATGGCAGTGAATGAGTTAAATTGTGATTTATTAAGTAAATTAATAAATGTATTTATTGGTTTTATCATTTAAGCCTTGATTAAATAAGATAAATGTATGGTCTTCTGCAGGGTGTGTGTGTGTGTTGGGGGAGCTAATTTACAGGGGTTCCTTGGGAGCCGCGACTGCTTATCGTTTTATTTATTTGTTTATTTTTTCACTTTTGTTCTGCACTCTAACCATTTCTCTGCAAAGACTCGCAGGACTACTTTCAGTTAAAAAAAAAAGTTGACATTTTATTTCTGGTTTCTTGGCTGTGACACATCCGGCTCTTGAAATGGTTTACTAGCAACGAATAGCTGACTCAGGTGGTTTAAAGAGAAAAGGAGTCAAAAAAGTGTTGTGTTTCTAGAAAACACAGAAGAACTTTTCAGTTATAAAAGTCAAAATTCAAACTAGTATGTAAACTCATGCTGATACTTAGTTTATTAAACACTGTCAGTGGAAAAACAATCTGCGTTGTGCTGTTTATGGGAGAGTGATGGGAATAAACTGGGGATGTTTACGCAGGAGAGTCGCTAAAGCAAACAAGGCACCGGGATGCAAAGTGTAACAACTGCTGTTATTACTGGGGGCCTCTTTGCATACAAACTCCAAATATCACTTTGATAAAGTCTGGGCCTAATTAATCAAGCTAATCAGCAGGAGGCCTGGCAGCAAGTCCTCGCTGCTCTGCAGTCTCTCACTAAGACTGGGGCTCTGCAGCACTCCACTCACTGTGGAGAGAGATCCTACGACTCAAGAGCTTTTCTTAGACTTCTACATTTAAAGCAAAATCATGAGCAAACTGTATTTTTCCTTATCTACATCACATTTTAGGCAATAGAGACTTTTTAACTAATAGGTGAAAATAAGACTGTACAAGTGGCTTGTTTATACAAAAATATTGCTGAATTGATTTTAACTGTGGTTACATTTGGACTATTTGAAATACAATGCAACAGCCTCTGAGCAAAATATCCAAATATGGGGTCATTGTGGTATTAAAGTGTGAAAGATGAGTTTAATTGTGAAAAGCGTTGTGATTATTAAGCTGCTGCCGAGCCACTCTACACCCATCTACTTTGTTAGGAAGTGTTGATGGGGAAAACGCACAACAATCCATTAAGCTGCTGTGTTGTATTTAAAAGTCAAGTGCTTTCAAAATGATTATTTCAATAAATAAAAGCATGAGAGACTGGAAGAGACTGGTGAGATGCAAGAACCAACTAAACATACTGGCTAGAGACACAAATATCACTTATCACAAAAAAGTGCTGGGGAAGGTGAGGCAGCATTTCCTGGTGCAAGTTAAAGGTGTTCAAGAACAATGGGAAGCTGTTTGAGCTTCTGTAAAGCACATGAAACGTTGTTGACCCGGGAGCCCTGACAAACGGGCAATCACAACTCCATATTAAAGCTGCAATACCGAGTTTTCCCCTTTCAGAAATCATGTATGATTTTTTTTAGAAACCCATAAAAGTGATCGTCTTATGCACTGTGATATAATGTAGGCAATACATCTTTTTTTTCTTTGCTAAGCCACATGCTGTGGATCTATCTGGTGTTCATTGTCAGTCTGGATATTCCCAGTACATCCTGGAATGTGAGTGGTGCTCCGAAAACCTTTGTTGTTTTCCTCTCGAACAACAAGGATGCTAGCACTAGCTCAGACTAGCATTAGCAGTAACATGGCTAGTGTTAGCACTAGCTCAGACTAGCATTAGCAGTAACATGGCTAGTGTTAGCACTAGCTCTGGCTAGTTTTAACAAATTCTTCACCTAGCATTGTTCTGCAGTTAGCATTACTGCGACCAACGTTTATTTACTGCTGATGTGGAAGTGGGACATGCAGATGTAAGGTGGTGTGTCTACGCTTACGTTTTAAAGCAGTTTTTCTCAGAACGAACCGTTTCTCCGTGGCCATTACAACATGACTAATTTACACAGGAAAGCAGGTCAGAGACGGTACATGCTAAACTAGATGCAACAAGCTGTCTATATTCAATAACAACAACAAAGGTAAATGTGGTTTTAAATTCTAGGACGCCTTTAATCTCTGTTGCTTGGGAAACTTTTTTTTAATAAATTAAAACAAAGATGAATATAATAATATTTACTTTACCTGAGTGATCCAGTCTGAGTGATTCGACTGTAACTTATGGACTGTAACTTGTTCTGAACCCACTGTCCTATTACAGCTTTATAATTAGTATTAATTGAACTAAAGTCAAAGATGGACAAATGTCAAACCTGAACAAAAATGTTCAATTGGAAGGTTAAATGGCTTTTAAATGGGTTTTAACATGCCAGATGCTACAGAGGTGCAGTTCCTCTGCCTCTAATGATAATTTAAACGTTCAAATGTTCAAACTAGCTATGATTAAATACAAATTAATATGAGATTATGTTACAATATGTCTGCTTCATCTCTACGAGGGTTAGTGCCACGAAAGAGCTTGTTATCATTTTGACTGAAAGTCTTTTGATAAACTACCTTTTACCAAAAACAATAGGTGGTGATCAAAACATGTGCCCTTGAGCCCTGAAAAAAGCATCCTGTGTACTAATGATATAAATGATCATTAAGGCACTTTCAAGTCCGCCCTCAAAAGCTCAAAAGCTTCAGCGGCTACCATGGTAACACATGTCTAATTTGCTATTTGAAATGCTATGAAATGTTCTTATTCTGTTAACAATCATAAGATATTCTTAGACAAGGACATTTACTCTTCCATCCCTGCTTTCATCTTTCATTAGCAGAACTGGAGGTTAGACAAAGACACAAATATGCGGTCAAGTCATTCATCTGAATACAATCGGCGATGATTTGATGAGCTGACCCCAGACGCTGAACGCCGCTCACATCAAACCTTCAACAACGATTTCATAGCAACTGCATCCTGAAACTCCAGTCGAACAAAGAACAGTTGGTTACTAAGTTCCACGACGCTGTGCAGGTTAATCAGGATGTTTAAATAAAGCTCGGGCGCACCTGCCTCTCCTCACAGATCATCAGAAAGGTTATTTATCTTCAGAGGTTGTCTTGCAAGTACTGGAACTTATATTTGCAGCTGCTTTGGTGCATGACACCTCATGCAGAAAATATAGTTTATTACATTATTATTCTGCAATTACAGACAGAGAACTCCATTGCAGTAAGAGATTGTTTCAGTGGTGAACAATGTGAAGTGTGTATCATGTTGTTGTGAAGAGAACACAGAAAGACTTGCGTTTTGTTCACAAACAAAAAGGTGGTTTGATTTATCCCCGAATCAATCCTCCTTTAAGGTCTAGTCACTGAAAAGCATCATAATGACACTCGTTATGTGTACGGTTTAAATCTGAAGGAGCAGAGAAATGTTCAGATAAAGACAGAAAAGCGACTCAACCTTGGGCCATGTGATCCATTTTCAGTCTGATAAAAGATTTCATGTATTTCCCCCTGCAGAGGTCAAACATGACCTCAGTAAGTGTTTAACACACACACACACACACACACACACACACACACACACACACACACACACACACACACACACACACACACACACACACACACTCATGGAGTCATATCTTCTCTGACTAGAGATCTGATGTGGAGTCATACCACTGATGCGCCGCTTAAACTTTTCGCGAGTCGTCCCGTCTCCTGGGATCTTTTCAGCAGAGGCTGGCACACACACAGTAGGAATGTCGCAATCACTCTAGCTGCGTAGCTGCACAAGTCACAGTGATGGTGACAGGGACAACATTTATTCTGCACAAGAACACAAATTCAACGCCTCCAAAAATGATTTATTTTCCTTTGCAAGACTCAAAAATGCAATTCTCTTCTTATTCACACATAAAAGACCTTAAAAACAGATGAAAGACATACGTTTTAGATGTGTTTTCGAAAAGCAGGAAGATTTTTGACTGAATATGAGAACGGAATTTATAGCATGAGATGGGTTTCTGTTGTTTATTTGCATCAGACGCTCTTTAGACCTAATCTGTGTGAATGCATGATCACCACATCAGACTGACACCAGGACTTTCACTTTCACATGTGACATTGGGTCATTTTGAGTTTTTTAGTCACTCTGTTTCAGATTTGCTGCTGTGTTTGTGATCATTGTCCCGTTGTGTGACCCTGCTTCGATCAAGCCTCAGCAGCTAGGCACTTGCTCTCACATCTGACTGGAATACTTTGGTTTTCAGAGGAGGTCATGGTGAAATCGATGACTACAAGCTGCTCGGGTCCTGTGGCTGCAAAACAAAACAAAATCATCCTTCTTTCACCAACAGCGCTCGACAGTTGGTTTGAGGTGTTTGTGCTGATGTGTCATGTTTGGTTTTCACAAAACTGCGTGCTACGGCCAAACATCTCCATCACTGGACTTGTCTGTAACTCCACTGGTTCTGTCCTGAACTTTAAGATTTAACAGCCTTCCGTGTGTACCGTCGCGCTTAGACTTTTTCTTTTATTTCTCAGAGTGTTGCATGGTCTGACCTTTGGATAAACTAGCGGTAACATCGTCTCCTGGGAAGATTGGCAGATGTCTTAAATATTTCCCACTTGTGAATAATCTTTCTCACAGCAGAACGATGGATTTTAAATTGTTGGGAAATGGCCTTATAATCCGTCTCAGACTGATGGGCAGCAACAGTTGCTCAAAGATCACTGCTGATGTCTTTCCTTCTTGGCACATCTGAATGCTCCGGCGCAGATGGTGTACGTTCTTTTTATTATGACCATATCTGGCCGTGGTTTAGCAGTGACTCTCAGAAAAATGAGGTTAAATTTGATTCTATCTTTGTAACTCTGAGTGTCTGAATGAGCTCATATGAAACAGAGTCTGCAGAGAAAAGACTCTAACCCTAACCCATGAGAAGACAACTACTACAATAGTTTGGTGTCACTTTGCCTCACATGAGGTAGGAGCTGTCACTTCTGAATGCGATAGGACATTACACAAAACCGCAGATAACCTTAAACCAGACCGATATAAAGCATGAATGCAACGAGGGAGTTTACAAGTCAGTGAGTGTGAAATCTGTGATATGGGTTTATTAACGGGTGAGTTGTCAGGAATTATCATGTGGTCAGGTTGAATCTGGGTGTGATTCAGATGTGATCGTGTGTGACTGGTTTTGCTAGAGAGTTTTTAACGTGCAGCTTTGCTAAATTAGAACCATGCAGAGAAACATCCTGAAACGGGGTTGCTTCTTTTAATGCGCAGCATCCCGGAAACCACCAACTCAAACTTCAGCAGGTAACATCTGTTTGAAACTTTGGTAACAACATACTGATTAATCTTTGAAATGACTTGATCCTTTCAAAAAGCTTCTTTTCACTTCATAACAATAACAGAAACCACAGAAGTCAGTGAAAATCAGCTATTTTAAGGTGAAAATGGTTTCCACTCACCACCCTGGAGAATAAAAGCAATCCTTCTAAAAGCTGCAAAAATGAAACACATATCTGTCCGTTTTCTATGAAATGGTTTGAAATGAATAAACTTGGCAGTGCAATGTCACCAGAGGGTGGCTGCATTGTTTGTGGGTTTGATCCAGAAGAAAGTATTATTTGTAAGGGAAAGTAAAAACTGCTTGTTGTTGGATATTGTTTCTGGTTTAATGTTGAGTTTACTCTACAAGCTCAGACCACAATAAGACTGTGTGTCATGTCAGTTTAATCTTTTTGTGTACGGTGTTCTTTTTCCTATTCATCATGTTCTTTTCCTCTTCCTTGACCATAACAGATGTTCTCCCCCATTGTTTCCATCTACTCATTTTTAAAATAGGAGTACTATTAGACCTGTTTTAGAACTTCCAGAACATTTTACCAGACCTTCCTAACGTGTTCATGTCTTCATTTCACCAAGCTGGCCCTAAAGAACCATTTTCTGGGTAATTTCAGGGATCAACCTGCCTTGGGGTACGTACACGGAAAAGGCCCGGTACAGTCGCTGGGCGGGATTTCTGGTTGATCAGTAGGAAATTATATCGGCAGACGTCGCTAAACAACCAGCAGAGTGGCTGGTGAAGAAATGGAAGGAAAATAAAATAAGCAGCGTTGATGCTGCTTTAAAAACTCAGTTTCTAAACTCCCAAAGTCAAATAATGCTGTGAAAATCCTTACTCAACGCCGCAAGTTACGCTGTTTGGTGGTCTCCTACAGAGCACCACAAAAAATGGTGTTTCTTCTGGTCACTGAAAGCTACTGTCCCTGTCCCTTAAATGGATTAAATTACGTAGCATTTTGACATAGTAAAACTTACTTAATGTTATCAAATAATGATAAATGACCCACACTTGTATCCTAGGGCTGTGACAATATTGGCAATATCGCGATATCGTCATAATAAAATGACCACAATATCGTCGTGGTCTTCTCACGGTATCGTACAGTACGTCTTGAGGTAAAAATAACACTTTTCAGTCTGCTCCACCGGAGCATAGCAAAGAAACTACATAGACCATGATCCTTTGCTTCCGCGTCATTGGCCAGTTCGCCAATGGGAGTGCGTGCAGCCCACACAGCAAAGATAAACAAACATGGAGTATGGAGGCTACAGCGGTGAACGCAGCACGGAGGATTCCAGTCTATGTATTTTATCTTGTGAGCCTCCCCACAATATTGCAATTAATATTGTATCGTGAGATTCATATCGTGATAATATCGTATCGTGAGATTTGGATATTGTTACACCCCTATTGTATCCACCTTTCTGAGTCAGAGGTCTCCAAAGTGCTTTACACTAGAGTGAATCCTTCACACACACATGGTGATGAGCTACATTGTAGCCACAGCTGCCCTGGGGCACACTCACAGAGTCGAGGCTGCCGGATAAGCGCCATCGGTCCCTCCGTCCACCACCAGCCAGCAAGGGGGATGAAGTGTCTTGCCCAAGGACACAATGGCTACGACAAATTGAGCCTGGCTTGAACCACGGAACTCCTCTGCCGCAGTTACCCCAAATGTCCGTGGACGCCTTTTGACACTGATCAGTGTTGTCACTCACTGCCAAAACGGTCATTCTATGCTGACGTCTTAGCAAATTCCTGAAAGGGCTGATTTTGTATGGAGACACACCGACTGAGAGGACCAAGCCATCGTATTCTCCATGTCATCTTCACCCTCCCAGAACTTTCCTGGAGCTTTTATAGTGGAAACACAACTATTGACTGACCTGCTGATGGAGGAACACACCTAGGAACAGTCCTAAAGTTCCATCAATTCTGTTTGACTATGTTTAGTAATCTTCAAAAGAACCTATCTTGAAAGAAACAAAGCCCAAGTCGGGGTATAAATGACTCATGGCACATGAGATTCTCAATACCATAACATCTGAGTGGTTCGACCAATTCCAAATCACTTCTGAAAGCAAACATCTTTTCAACGCTATACTGCACATTACAGAAGACCTTATTTTAAAGATAAATCCAGGTCATCAGAGGGTTAAAACGAAGCACCAACCTGTTATCAGAATCAACTGGAGGTCTGATGTATTTTCAAAGTGCACCTTGGTCTGTGGGCACACAACCGAGCCACCAACCCTGTGATCTCTTCACAACCTGCTCTGCCATCCTAAAACCCTCTCTACAGCCTGATGAACTGTGAGTACCGGCGCCACAGATGTGCTCGAGTATGTGAGTACAAGGGAGTAAAATCTATTTTTAAACTGCACAAATGCATTCAAAAGAAAATCAATAAAACGTCCCTTCTTACAGCAAAAACTATTCTTCAACACTGATATCGAATCCCACTTTTAAAACTGAAATTAAAGCAGTTTTTCCCCCCTTTTTTAATCATAGTATATATTTATAGAACAGGAGGCTAAATCTGGAGCTAATACATTGTAAAGGAAATGATAAAATGTAAAATCTAGACAAGCAAAAGTATATATAAACAGTTTATCGCCATCATTATGCAGCTGTGGGTAGCAGTCCTGTGGCCACCGCAGCATGAGAGGGGTCGTCGCTGCTGTGACCTCCACTCAGCAGCTCCCCGAGCAGCAATATCCAACGGCCGTCCCTTGGGACTGCCCCAACAGAGACAGGTAATAAGCTACAATCTTACTGTGAATGCTGGAGTAGAGGCAAGACAGAGACAGATGGTACAGAAAAAATACATCCTGCAGACACACTCATCCATGCACGAACAGAAGCACACACATATTTACACTAAGATGCCTACAGAAGAGACACAAGAACACTGCTACAGCAGAACTGGGACGGTGTATTACTTAGTATAGCCTAATTGGATCATTCACTATTGTTACACTGGATTACAGCATTGTCCCTGATGCTATTGTCCTTTTAGTGTGTGTGTGTGTGTGTGTGTGTGTGTGTGTGTGAGACACACACATTATGACCAAACCTCAGATAATAAATAATCACTTCTCAGTTTTCGGAAAAGACTCTTGACTTTGACCTTTAGACCATTTTCAATCAGGTTGTCACAATCCTGACTGCTTGACAGACACAGGCACTTATCAGTGTCTTTCTTCCTTTTGCATTTGCACACACACACACACACACACACACACACACACACACACACGCACACAAAGAATCTGTCTTCAGCTGAAAGGGTTTTATATCAGCCATGACATCCAGCCGCCCACAACCAACGTCGGCCCCCTGCTCTGACTCTGTAATCGTGCTATAATGAGAGCTAATAATCATAATAATAATTGGTACTTTATTGATCCCATTGGGGAAAGTATTTTTCTGCATTTAATCCATCCCTGGAGATCAGTGGGGACAGCACCCAGGGGGTGAGTGTCAGGGTTCAGTATCTCGCCCTCATGGGCTCGACACACGGGGGGCGACATCGCCTCTCCTCCATTCATTTTCAATGAGACAAACCGACAAAGCGATAATCGTGGGTCTCCCTCCTGCTAAGCGACACGCGAAAAACATGTGAAATTTTGCGTTCGTGCATGTCGCATGCACACGTGAGCCAGCGACGTGATCCCAGAAAGCTGAAAAATTTCAACTTTTCATCGCTGTTGCTCAGGCAAGGACCAATCAGCGGAGGTTTCATTGACTGACCAATGAGCGGACAGGATGCTTCTCAGTACATCTCCGAGCAAACATGGAGGAAAAGTTAATACTTGCCGTGTCCCAGAGCTTTACAACATTTGACTTAATTCTAGCAAAACCTTGTGAGACTTCATATCTACCGCTTTTTCAACTCTGAACTGCTTTAATGACCCAAAATTCCCTCCAATCTGACGGCCAATCAAAACAACGGGAGACTCGCTATTCGCCCTGGAACAGAGGCGTTGCTGGCTTTTGCCGCTGGCCGCTGCCACATGTCTCCTCCGGTGTGTCAGGTTATCAAATCGATAGCGATGAGTTTTGCTGATCGCCTTCATTTGTCGCCTCCCGTGTGTCGAGCCCATTAGACCCATGGTCCTGCTGGGGCCTGGGATTGAACCGGTCACCTTCCGATCAGTATTCAACCACTCTTCCCCTATGATAAAACCATCTTCTCTGTGACAGCTTCACACACACACACACATTAACATTCACACCCACAAATCCAGAGATTGCAAACACACCCCTAAATCAGACACACTCACTGTCTGATCGTACAATGATAAAGAGGGGGGAAGGTTGCATGTAATACGTGCTTGTGTCATATGAAAGACAGTGTGTGCATATCACAATAAAACAATTGAGGGTGCGGGTCCTTGTGTGTGCTTGTGTGTGTGTGCGCGTGAATGCGTGCGTGAGTGTGTGTGTGTGTGTGTGTGCGTGGAAGCCTCTTAACTGAAGGCTTTGTAAAACTCTTGTTCATCATAACTGTGATGTTCTAGCCCGAGGGCTTAGCTGCATAAAGCAATTTCCCTCTCGTTACACCAGGCGTATATTAACCCCCAGTAACCGTCAAACACACAAATACAGACTTACACACACACACACAAACACACACACACACACACACACGCACACTACTCTCTTGCAATTTATCTATCATGTCAAGTATAGCAGGGGCTATTCTCTTGAGTAAGTTCTTTATAATGCGGTTATGTACTTCCTTATCAGTGTGATGTGTCACTGTAGGCTCTGTGAAGGATGCGTCTGAGCAGTTACTGAATGCAAAGTCAGACATGAGGTAGTTAAAGCAGTTTAAACTATCTCCTTGAGGTGTCAACACCTTTAATGATGAACAACAGGGATTATGCAGCGGCATGATGCCAGGAATTATCATATAATGGCATGATCTAAAAAGGAAGCATTCTCGAAGATAATAACAACGTTCGAGGCAAATTAATTTTTTTAAACGCACTAAAAAGAAAGTGGAATAATTGTTTCGTAATGACTTTAAATTTGGTGCAATTTAAATGTAAAAAGGAGCTCCTTCGGTACAAGGAGATCTTGTTAATTTACTGCTCAGACATTTTCAAATGAAGAAATATAATGTTTTATAGGTTCTGCATCATAAATCTGCTTCCACCTTTGCTTCTACATTATTTAAGCTACAATGAAAAATTACAATGCCACCAAAATAGAGGTAAAGGAGGAAGTGTTTTTTGATGAAAGTCGTCTAACACAGCAATCAATTACAGAAAATTAAACATTACAAAGAAACCATTATTTATTTATAAACATGATGTATTATTGCTACAGAGAAATACGGGTAATTTTCCTCTAATTCATCAAATAAAGACATACAAGCCCAAATATAGACTGTAGCTATAAAAACTGTCAATGCATTTGTATATGAAGATCATTAGAAAGAACCTATACAACCAGCCTGTATTCATGAAGGGTGTGTATTGGCATTAATCTGGTGATACGAAATATATCACAATACAGGGGAGACGATACGATATATTAGGTGTGTTTCCTTTATCAGAACTTTGGGGTAAATTTACCAGAATTTCCCGACGTGCGCTTGTCTCAACTTGACCGGGCCAGCCGAACTGCCGTTTTCCGGAACCTTCTGAGTACCTGATCAGGGGTATGTATTTGGAACGCCCCGATAAAAGGCCCGGTGAAGACGCAGGGCGGGAACACCGCTGATTGGTTGTAACTCAGTCGGAAATTATGTCAACTCAGGAGGAAATAGGAAATGCATATATGAGGCGGGAACCATTATTTAGGAAAACACAAGTTGTTAGAGAGACGAGCGATGGAAGCCATCACTGCATATAACAACATAGCAAACATAAATGTGCCGACTATTGTTGCTTCCTCCATTGTGTTGATCTTTGTTTACTGCTTTTCGCGCGTTTTGCGCTGCTCGATGACGTAACTCACTGCACAGCGTTCGCGATGTGCTGACGTTTCATCAAATTCCTTACAGGGCCAAAAATATATGGAGACAGGACAGCTTAAGAGGACCGGGGCTTCACAATCAAATTTACACGGAAGTTCCGATAAAGGAAACACACCTATTGTTATACTGAAAACCAGAAGATATTTGCAATTGTTAAAACTGAATTTAATTCAGAAACTCAAGCCAGACACTTCCAAGACACATCCATTGTTATCGCAGGATCTCGTTGTTCCGTCAGAATCAAGGCGATAAAAACTGCTGCCACCTAGCGGTCAGAGTTTGAATTGCACCAAACTAAAGAAATATAGTAAATGTCTGCAGACAAATGTTTGTTCATTCTCAATTAAAATCAATACACTGCTTTTAGAAATCGATTCAGTATCGAAACACAAAATATCACGTTATTTCAGTGTATCAATATTTTCTTACATTCCTAATGTAAGAAATGCTAGAGTAAGGTATAATATTAACTTTTTGTTGTAGCCAGTGATTCACAAGAATTATATTTCCACACAAACTTTTAGTCAAATGTATAAATCAATACACTGTTTTTAAATATCGATTCAGTATCATAACACAAAAAATCAGAATATTTGACTGTATTGATATTTTCTTACCTCCCTAGTATTCATAAGTGGAGCTGCTTCTAAAACCAGGACCATGCACAGCATCGTCGTGAATGTTTTAGGTTCCCATGGAGCTGTAAACCAGCTCTGGTGGATAGTTAGTTTTTGCATCATGAGTTCGTCTCCGTTCACAGCAGCTCCGACCCAACAAAGTCTGCTAACTCCACAGCTTCATTTGAACTAGCTCTCGTTTAGATACAAACCTGACTTGTATGATTTATCCCAGTAATTGTGAAGAACTGACCTTCAACTTCCAGCTCCCACAAAGGGTTTAATTTTCCTGTAAAGTTGACTTTTTCTACCTTTCACTGTTTTCTTAAACTCTTTCTCTCCCGTCTATAGTTGTTTGTCTCTTCTGTTTGTTTTTATTTTCTCCAGAGTCTCAACTTATTATTAGTTTCCCAGCATCACTTCAGCTTCTTTTGCAAAACAACAGTTTCCCGCTGAACCCTATCCCCCTCGTCTGTTTTGTTTCTTTTTGTTTTATACAAAATGGAACACAGGATTTAAACCCTGCTGTATATAATGAGCTGCAAATATGTTAGAATGAAGAAGATTTTGAACGCTAGATGAAAACAAAGAACACAGGAATGAAGGGAGGAGAGGTGTCCGGGTTAAACACAGTAATAGCTAATTATGGTTAAATCTGAAGGAGGTAAATAGTTTGTGTTTTCTGATGACGAGGAGTCAATCAGGAAGAAATGTGAAATAAAAAATACATGGTGAGGAGCACGGAGGGGAGGAAGAGCAGGAGAAAAACACCTGTCTACAAATGTATGACCACAGGATGGTTCTAAAATAATGCAGCAGCATCCTGTAGTACACAACAGGAGCAACAAGAATACATATTTAGACCCAACTATCTATTTAAGCATCAAGTACAGAATCAGATTTGAAATAATTTATATTAGGGATGTCAAAGTTAACACGTTATTATTGTGTCACGCATCGATTAATTAACGTCAGTAATTATTTTATCGCAGGTTTAAGCCATTTTTGTAAGGTCATTGCTTGCTCGTTTCCAACACAGATTCAAAACTCATGAACATGCATTCTGCCCGAGCACATTAAACACTGAGTGTGTCAACGTGATACAGGAGAGTATGTCATGAACTCGTGAGTCAAAATATACACTGCAAGAAGTAGGGCTGGGTGATATGGCCTAAAATCAATACCACGATATGTTGAGGAGTTCAGCTCGATAACGATAAATGGACGATAACTACGATAACTACATGCATGCGCAAAAACAAAGGTTGTTCACTAGATGGGGCTGTCACATGTAATACGTTGAGTCATGTTGTCATGTGACTCGAGGTGGTACAGCTTCTTAACTCATTCACTGCCAGCCGTTTTCTGATCAGAAAGCCCCTGACTGCCAGCGTTTTGGAGCGTTTTTACTGTTTTATGAAGAGTCACAGAACATTGTGCTCTATGATCATATAAACGCCAAAACTACCAAAAGAAAGAGTAGACTCACTTCTTACATCAGGAAGAATCGCCGTATGTCTAGCATTATTTGTCGTTCACAATCTGGTGCCCAACCGTCGCTCCAGAAGCATTTCCGGTTCGGTGCATCGTTTTTTTCACAGCAGCAGCCCAAAACAAACTCGTAATCCATTGATTTTCCGCTTCCTGATCACGTGATGTGTGACATACACGGATGAAGATCCGCTTTAGACACGTGATGTTTGTTCTCACGGTGCGGGGGCTTGCTCCGACGCCCGCCCCGTAAAAAAAGGAAAATGACGACTAAAGTCGTCTTTGGCAGCCAGCGGTTGGATGTGAAAAGATGACTTTAGTCGTCAATGGCAGTGAATGAGTTAAAGGAACATGAACGTTGCCAACCTACACACATCTTTTCATTTTTTTTATTGCCGAATTTATTGACATGGGGAAAACGATATTGGTTACAGTCAGAAATTTCAATAATGATAAATTTACAATTTATCAGAAGCAGAAGCATCTGCTTGTGTGACTGTCAACCAAATTGTGCACACAGCCTTGGACACGGCAGTGACATGTGAACAAAGCCAATAGTTGTCATTGTGGGGCGATGGTAGCAGAAGAGTTCCTGCTCTGTACCTGGATGGTTGCAGGTTCATGCACCGTTCATTTGGTTACAATCGTGCCCTTGTGCAAGGCACTTCAACCAACTTAGCTGCTGGAGGCAGTCAGAGGAATGGGTGGCGCCTGTGCTCAGCAGCCTCGCTTCTGTCAGTGCGCCACAGGGTAGCTGTGGCTACAATACAGCTCATCACTACCAGTGTGTGAATGTGTGTGTGAATGGACGAATGACTGATGTGTTGGGGGGTTGCTTAACTCTAGAAGAAGCTATATAAATACAGGCCATTGATCTGGACTGTTGAAATAAAAAAAACATACATTTCCATAAAATAAGTACATTTCTCTTCTCATTTAGCTTAAAGTAGCATCAGAAACATGAAAAATATGTTAGGGTACATTTATAATCTGTAATTAGTTTGTGATTAATCATAATTAATCGCAATTAATCACAATTAATTGCAATTTAACTGTGAAACTTGTGCAATTAATTGCAATTAAAAATCTTGTTGATTGACATCTGTACTTTTTTTTTAAGATTTCAAAAACAACATTGTATAAATGGGAAGTTATAGTTTTACTCCCAATAGTTTATTTTACTTCAGTTACATGACAAGAACTTTATTTATTAGCATGTCTGCTGTTTATTTTTTTATCGTTTTTCTGTATTTAACCCACATCTAGCTTACTTTATCTTGAAACTTTGCACTGAAATGTTAATTATTGAGAGGAATTCATAAAAATGTTTACCTATTGTATGAACCGAAATAGCAATTTCAAAGTGAGGAAAAGCTATAAGGAGTGTATCTGGAGCCTAAGACAGAATAAGGGCATAAAATAAAGAGATTTTTTTTTTTCAGTTGGAATCTGAGAGCAGGTTATTCACTGAGTCTTTGTCAATCTTTAGTTCAAGTCAGAGACAAGAAAACACAGTGAAGAAAGTATATTATGAATTATTATGAGAGAAAGGTGAGGCAAGACGTTACTTCAGGCTACAAGTGATTCTACCTTTGTTCTCTGCTGCTGTCATGTAGGAACCAGAATATCACCTTACATCTGTCTGGGACTCCTGGTACGCCCTCCTCCTCCATCTGCAAACACACCAAACCGCCAACATGCTCCTCCTGCCAGCCAGCCGTCTCAGGCTGATGACAAAACACACCTTAAGGATCAACAGCATCACTTTGTATTGGAGGTTTTTATTCAGGAAACAGTGTGACCTTTTCCTCGTTTAGCCTCCCATTACTCCCCCTTTTCTCCCCTCATCTGATCCATTCATCATGCTGACAAGCAGTGTGTTTTAACTTGTGTTTGGTGTCACTGGAGGAGCGGAGGAGGAGGTGGTAGATAGGAAAGGTGAAGAAGATGGAGATGAGACAAGGAAGAAGAAACAAGGGGTAGCATTAGTGGTCAGAACATCTTCAGAGGAGTTCATGTTAAATGGCAGCTTTTACCTCATGAATTTTTAACCTTCTGAGTTTTCCTTTGATTTGTTGATCTCAATTCAACACTGCAGCCTATTTGATTCATTTTGATGCTGCTTTAATGTCTTCTCTAACAAACATCAGACGTGGTGTTGCTTTTATCATCCTCTCACAGCTTTTAACTAAATTATGTTGAGCTAAAGCATCAGAAAAATGGTGGCAATAACCCGTTAATATCAATACCTCATAAATGTCAAGTCCTCTGCACAACTAAATGTGTGAAATCTTTGTTATGTGTTTGTTGGGACTGCTGTTGTGCATATTCATGCATATTGAGAAAATGTTCATTTTCACCAACTCCTCTGTGACTCATATAACTCTGCACCACTGTCCTTCCTCCGCCCGTTTGTGTGTGTTCTGAGTGCACGCGTGCAGCTGTGTGTGTTTGCTGTGCACCATAAGGGTGTGAAGATTCCAATTTGCTATTATATCTGACAGCACCTCCCTAATTCCCACAGAAGGCAGAGCGGTGGGTAGGAGGGAATTACTACAGTTACATACTCGCCGAGCTGATTACCTATCGACTGGTCTAAAACCTCCCAAAGCCTCACTGTGTGTGTGTGTTGCATATATAAGAACATACCACCCAGAGACGACGATTTCTGTGACAGTCCCATGCTTTCTGTTCCTAAAATATTTATTTCTGCATCAATAGGCAAAAAACAAGTGCTTACACACACACACACACACACACGCACACACACACACACACACACGGACATTTACCTGGTGGCTTCAATTGGAAAGATTGGCCGAGCAGCAGTGCATCTACAGCGATCAATACAGTGACGAGAGGATGACACCACGAGGTGACATGAACCGGGGTTAAACACTTATCAGTCCAATCAGGCGCTCTGCTGAAACTAATGAAGAGAGCTAGGCAGCACAATGATCTCAGTCTTTGATTAAAACAAATAAAGTCAGTTCTGGTGCTAAATATTATGTTTTATTCGGTAGGTGTATGAATTCAATACAAATGGCAATTTGGCCAAAGCTTGGACTGTTATTAATTCATCTTTTTTACATAACAAAGGGTTTGTACTTTTTTGCCTAAACTGACTTTTTGTTACCAAAAGGAATAAATCAGAATTTGTTGAGTTGCATGACATTAATCAGCTGACATATAAGAGACACATTAAACCAGCTCAATGGCCTAGTGGTATGAGTGTCTGCCCTGGGACTGGGAGATCGGTGTTCAAATCCCAGTTGGGTCATACAAACGACTTTGAAAAAATGGGACCCAACGCCTCCTCGCTTGACCCTCAGCATTAAGGGGTTGGATGGGGGGGTTAAATGGTTCCCGAGCGCGGCCGTGTCTGCAGCTCACCGCTCCCCCAAAGGATGGGTCAAATGCAGAGAAGAAATGTCACACACACCATTGTGTTTTTTGTTTTTTTTACTTTTTATCATTAAAATACTTTGAACCATAAAAGTTGAGCCAGTGGCATCCATTTATTTGCAAAAAAACAACAACAAAAAACCAGTTTCTTATTTTACATTTTCTCCACAACAGAAACTTTCTATTTAAGAGAGTAGATGTGAGCTGCTTCCTAAAACATCTGGCAAGAATACAGGGGAGACGATATACTGAAATACTAAAAGATATTTGCAGTTTTTAAGACTGAGTTTAATTGGAAAACAGATCGGAGGCTTCCAAGACATGTTTACTTCACACAACTTCACAGCAGAAAGAAACGGTTGTGGAAACCATCCACTGGGCTACAATTCAGCTCTTCAAACACCTATATACATATTATATATGCCATCAATGGGTAAAACTGTTTATAAAAGCATCAATAAATCTCAAACATCATGCTTTTCACTGATTTTGAACTTGATTTATACTTTCCTGTGAAATTATTTAATTTTTCCAGCCTAGTCTTGAAAATGATCTATGTCCTGCAACTATCCATCCATCCATTTTCTATACCCTTGTATCCACCCTGGACAAGTTGCCAAACCATCGCAGGGCAACACAGAGACACACAGGACAAACAACCATGCATGCACTCACTCACACCTAAGAACAATTTAGAGAAACCAATCAACATGACAGTCATATTTTTGGACTGTAGGAAGAAGCCGGAGTACCCAGAGAGAACCCCCGCATGCACAGGGAGAACATGCAAACTCCATGCAGAAAGACCCCAGGCTGGGATTTGAACCCAGGACCTTCTTGCTGCAAGGCAACAGCGCTAACCACTGCGCCACTGTGCAGCCCATGTCCTGCAACTATGACACAAACATCTTTTCTAGCTTCCGGGGTTAAATTATACTGACATTAGTTTACCTCTTACCAAAGCCTCATGATTCATGATTTTGAATCCACATAAAAACAAACTACAAAAGCAATAAAAAAGAAGCAAATTGTTGCTAGTCAAAATATTTCCTGAAACTGAATGAATTAAAAAGGTAATTCAATGACTCCAGGAAGGAAAAAGACGAGGACACACTAAAAATAGGAAAGTTTTATAGCTGAACAGGGAGAAAGAAGTCCATTAGCAAGTGGTGAATTAACAGGGAGCAGACGTCCTTCCATTCTGATGATTCTATTACCTATTATACGTAACCCCCTAACAACAAAACACACAATTTACTGCAGCATTAGCATTTAGTATTAAATGGGCTGATAAATAGCAGAAAAACAAAACACCCCTCCATCCTTGAGTGTGCGGAAGCATCAAAAACACACAGAGGAAGACACGGAGAGGACACGCTCGAGGTGGAGGCCAAACAAACACGAAGCTTTTAAAAGGTTAAAAAGAATAAACCTTTCGTTTTGAAGTCATCTCTCACGCACCAGAAAATGTGTCCGAGCAGAGACACAAACGTGTGTGCCCACTGGATTCAATCACAGCACCTGCCATTACACTGGGAACACGCAATGAATCATGGGATTGATGATGCTGCGCCCTTGCAAGGGGACAAGTAATTTCTACTGCCCAGGAGATGAGATGAGGAAGGAATGGATGCAGAGAGCAGGGAAACGGCAGGAAAAAGGGGCAAGAGCTGGAGGTGAAGGGGTAAGAGGATGTGTTGCATCATTGGAGGGGCCTGGGGTCCGCACTTCTCCTGCGCTCATCGACCGCTAACAAGAACACAGCACCTGGAATGGTGGAAAAGACAAGTAATGGGAAGGAGTGGTGGATGAGGATTATAGCGCACGAGGGCTCCATACATCATTTATCCTCTTTTTTACCCCAACAAGGTGTGTGTTTGCTACAGAGGAGATACACAACTCTAAACAAAAAGACAACTCTCCCCATCTCTGTTCTTGTGCAACGTCCTCTTTCTGCAGCACGGAGAAATAAAAATTCTGTACCACGCCATTGAATCCTCTGATATATTCAGACCAATATCTCCCAATTTCACACAAGTAAAAGAATGTGCACGCAAGCATGCACAAAGCAGCTCATGCACATGCAAACTCTAACGCACTTACATACACAAGCTCGGAAAAAGGTATTAAACCTTATTTCTTTCAATCCCAGGAAGCAGACCTGTGCCTTTCTCTGCGGATTAGTGCAGGAGAAGAATGGTAAGAATGATGGGAGCAAATGAATGCTGGATGGAAAGGAAGGAAGACAGGAGGAAAACGAACAGCTAGGAGAGGAGAGGTAGTGAGAACGAAGAAAGGCAGATAAATGAGAAACAAATGAGAAACCAAAAGGGACACAATAGATCACCTGGAGCAGAAAGTGTGTCTGAGATGGTAAAAAGTAATTATCTTTAATCAGAAAATGATCCACTTATTTGTTTCATTCATACAGTGAAACTGTTGTGACGGATGTTCGTTAAAGGCTGCGGCAGCTTCGTTTAAGGAGTGACCGTCACTTCATGTTGGAATTGGTTTTAATTCCTCAAATGCATTAAGAAACGTGTTATAATGAGCAAAAGGTTTGAGCTAACAGCAAAAGTCTGTTGGTACCTGAAGCATGAAACAGCCATTTTGCTATCCGCCTTAGCGATGAGACTGGAGCCCACTGAATTAATCACTAGGATGTTCACATAAGCAACACGTTCCACTGGCTTTCTGAAGACTGCAGCTTTCAGCAGCGGTGCGGCTAAATGGTTTATAAGGAGGATGTTTGGTCTCAAGTTACCTTAGGAGGATTTCTGAGAACCAGACCAGATACAAATCGTTAGATCAGGAAATATCAGGACCATTCTGAGAGGAAGTGTAGAGAAACTAGTGTGTTTTCACGGTGTTCTTCTGGTGATGTTACTGAAACTTGAAAAAAGTAGAAAAATAATAATAATGAACTAGGGGTGGGACGTGATTAAAAAAATCTAATTAATTAGAGGCTTTGTAATTAATTAATCTTGATTAATCGCATTTTAATCGTTCAAGAAAATTTTCCCACAAAGCAATTTTTTTATTGAAAATAATGAGACAGAGAATCAAACTATATATATATATATATATATATATATATATATATATATATATATATATATATATATATATATATATATACACACACTGCTCACAAAAATTAAAGGAACACTTTAAAGAAACGCATTAGATACATCAGATCTCAATATGAAGTTGGATATCTATACAAATAACGACAGGGCAATGTCTTAGGAACAAAAGGATGCCAAGTCTTTTAATGGAAATAAAAGTTTTCAGCCTACAGAGGGCTCAATTGTGTAGACACCCTATAATCAGAGTGAAATGAAGATGTGGCAGGCTAGTCCATTATTTCAAAAACTTAATTTCTGCAACTCAAAATGCTTTTCAGTATCTTGTGTGGCCCCCACGAGCTTGTGTGCATGCTTGACAACGTCGGGGCATGCTCCTAATGAGACAACGGATGGTGTCTTGTGGCATTTCCTCCCAGATCTGTGTGAGGGCATCCCTGAGCTCTTGTACAGTCTGAGGAGCAAACTGGCGCCGCCTAATGGACCGAAACATAATGTCCCACAGATGTTCTATTGGGTTTAAGTCAGGGGATCATGAAGGCCATTCAATTGTTTCAATTCCTTCATCCTCCAGGTACTGCCTGCATACTCTTGCCACATGAGGCCGGGCATTGTCGTGCATTAGGAGAAAACCAGGACCTACTGCATCAGCGTAGGGTCTGACAAAGGGTTCAAGGATTTCATCTGGATACCTTATGGCAGTCAAAGCACCATTTCCTAGGCAGTAGAGGTTTGTGCGTCCCTCCATGGATATGCCTCCCCAGACCATCACTGACCCACCACCAAACCTGTCATGTTGAACGACGTTGCAGGCAGCATAACGTTCTCCTTGTCTTCTCCAGACTCTTTCACGTCTATCACAGGTGCTCAGGGTGAACCTGTTCTCGTCTGTAAAAAGTACAGGGCGCCAGTGGCGGACTTGCCAATTCTGGTGTTCTTGAGCAATTGCCAGTGGAGCTCTACGGTGCTGGGCAGTGAGCACAGGGCCCACTACAGGACGTCGGGCCCTCAGGCCATCTTCATGAAGTCTGTTCCTGATTGTTTGGGTAGAGACATTCACACCAGTGGCCCTCTGGAGGTCATTCTGTAGGGCACGAGCAGTGCTCAGCCTGTTCCGCCTTGCACAAAGGAGCAGGTATCGGTCCTGCTGATGGGTTGTGGACCTTCTACGGCCCTGTCCAGCTCTCCGAGAATAACCGCCAGTCTCCTGAAATCTCCTCCATGTTCTGGAGATTGTGCTGGGAAACACATTAAACCTTCTTGCTGCAGCACATGTGGATGTGCCATCCTGGAGAAGTTGGACAACCTGTGCAACTTCTGTAGGGTTAAGGAATCTCCTCATGCTGCCAGTAGAGATAATTACTCAAGCCAAAACTAGCACGAGTGGAAAACCAGCCAAGAAAGATCAAGAGGGAGAAACTTGAAATGACCTCCACATGTTAAACCAGTCATGTTTTAAGGGTTTTGTAATTGTTGCCACTTTAGTGCACCTGTCGTTAAGTCCATGAACACCAATACAGCTGAAAGTGATTAACAATGCCCTCAGCTGCTTAATCAACCAGAAAATTATCAGACAGGTTTAATTGATTTCATGCCAGGGCCAATAATAAAAGTGTTCCTTTAATTTTTGTGAGCAGTGTATATATATATATATATATACACACAGTGTTTGCGAAAACACGTCGGACAGTCGGACATTATTGACGTGATTTAATAATGTCCGACGAAAAACTTTAAATCGTCGGACATTATGCGTCTACTCTGAACGTGCCAAAAATAAAATAAACTTCCTGAAAACCACAAATTGCAGACTGTTTTTGGCTTCCCCTGGAAGCCCTCAACTTACACACCCAGGGGGAGCCCGAAACGAGACCCATTTTCTCCCTATATTACATTATTTATTTATTTGGACTCTCAGCGTACCGGGTCTTTTTTGGGGCGGAGAGGATGGAGAGAGGCAGAGTGCTGATTACTGATGCGCTCCACCGGGCAGCTGCGTCCTGCACACGGCCACAGTAACATTCTCAAAGTGGCGCGACAAAAAAAAAAAACATAATTAACACGCGATCGTTCATGTTTGCTCATACTGTCTTTCATTTGTGCCTGACGCGCTCCGCTGCTGCAGAGCTCGTCTCCCGTGCTACGGTGACGTCACCTCACTGGCTCGGCCGCGCAGCGCACATTCCGCTATTTTTGCGGTCGACGGATCTTTTTGATCTGCTAATTTCAAAAGCAACTTGTGAGTTGAAAAGTAAGAAGCCAGACAGCAGTTTTTCTGGAGGATTGAGAGGAGATGCAGCTAAAAGACAAACAGGACAGGAAAATAGTCGCATAAAAAAACAAAACAGTGTTTGAAAAGGAAAATGTAAGCAGATATATCCACTACACGTTTGTAATTTTATAATAATAATAATTTATAAGCATGTAATTTTTATTTATTTGATACAATTCAGATCACCTTCAAAACTCAGTCCCACACCCAGGGCCGTTTCTAGGCATTTCGGGGACCACGGCACAGTGCCCCCCCCCCTAAGAAAAAGATCATTTCTTTATATTGTGATATTTGTGATGAACTAAAACGTCAGACAGAATGACATTTTGTCCTTAACAGCAGTTTATTAGAGTAGTTTAACAAACAGCTGAGACAAACCCACATCTCCAACTTCCAGTTTCACCTCAACCAGCCACAGCGTCTCTTAAAGGAACAGTAACATCAGGCTACAGCATCAGTCACAAAAAGCCCTTATGGATCATTACAATATTTAGAAATATTGTCATATATAATATGTTGTTTCTGGTGTTTCGTAATAATTTATAATAATTATATGATCTCTAATAATTTCCTGATGAATTCTGTTGGTTTATTTTCTAAGCAGAGGGACTGTCTAAACCTCATTTTCTGAACTTTTCAGAAAGTCACATTGATGGTTCTTTTTTCAAATTATGTCAACAGATTATTGTCACAATAAAAATATGTGTAATATGTAAAGGTCAGAGGTCACTACAATACCCACTGTTAAATAGATACAAATCTGAAGCCCGCGAAGACATTGTCCTACGTGTCCTGCGTGAGACACTCTCAAAAGTTTTTGCAAACACTGATATATATGTGTGTGTGTGTGTGTGTGTGTGTGTGTGTGTGTGTGTGTGTGTGTGTGTGTGTGTGTGTGTGTGTGTGTGTAGAGGGATCTCTGATTACTCATTTGATTGTAGTTTTAGTTGTGTTTGGACCACATAAAAAGGTTTGCATGGTCTTGTAGCCAAGGTTCTGATGTTTTTTTAGAGGTGAAGCTTGACTATATTTATTGATATTTAGCGCATGTATTTTCTGCTAAACTTCAACTAAATGTGTTCATTTTTTCTAATTAATTAATCATAATTAACGAGTTAAATTCCCACTCCTAAAATAAACATTCACTGAGTTGCTAAACAAAATGTTTTCTTTCCCTTTACATAATTGACAGATGCATGCATATGAAGGTGCAGGTGCATTTATAACGCCTGGTACCATCTCGCAATGTCTCCCCAAATGCACATTTAAAGAGACTATGTGGTAGTATAAGAGCTAATACATATATAGAAATTTAAAATGTATTCCTCATACATTCTCCTGCAATGCCCTGGTCCTGTAGAATGAGCCCTGGCATTTTTACTGTGATTGCCTCTGTAGGCCTGTAAACTCACAGAAAAGATCATGTTCGGGTCGAACAAGCAGGCAGTGTCCTCCAGAGGTAACGTAATGCGTGATGACGTCATGCGCGCTCATGCGCCCGCAACGTTTGTTTGCTAGCTGTGGCTTAGCGGTAGAGCGAGAGGTGGTTTTGGTAGCTGATTCAGCCAAGAACAAGAAGAGAGCTGCTTCAAGCACCAGCGAAACTCCAGCCCAGACCCCAAACAAGACAAAGAACCCAAGAGTGTATTCCAGCGCCACAAAAAGGGCAAAACTCGAGTCTGGTCGCCGAAGGCAAAGAACGAAAATTAACATCGCTCCTGCCGGCATTTGAAAAGTGGAAAATGCTGAGACAAAAGACCCGCAGTTGACACCATTGTTGCTACGTGTGGGGTAAGGGTTGTGGGTGCTTTCAAAGCAAACCGGGGGCTTACGTATATCATAGTAAGAACATTTTTAGGCTTGTTTAGCGTGTCTCCATCAGAGTCGGTGCTGGTCAGGATATTAATATTAGTCTTACTCTTATTTTTACCTCTCAGCGCACTGGGACTTTTTTTCCAGGGTAGGATGAGTACCGGTACTATTACCGCTCATTTATTAGTGGAAATCTCCGAGATTTCTGCAAAAATATATTTCCATCTCCAAGTAAACACATTCCCCCCCAGTGCCGCTGACCCACCCCTCCCGATATGCAGAACACACGCTACAAGATGGGACACAATTTGCGCATTAGGATGCATTCTTTGCGCATTTGGAGAGAATGTGCGCCGCGCGTACAGCTCCGTCAGCTGCCGTCAGCCCAGGCAAGAGGAGAGAGAGAAAAAAGACGAGTTATCCGACACCGTGCACGTTCCCTCAATGACTGACAACACGCAGCATCTGACCAGCGTCAGGTGTGCCGACAGACAGGTGGATCCATGGAGGTGGAGAGGCACAATAGACCAGGAGCACAAGAAAGTAAAAGTCATAACCAGAGGAGTGTGTTGTTGGAGCAAAAAAGAAAAACTTTGTGGGCATAAACATCCCAGCTTCTGTTCATGAGACAGAAGATAGGAAAATTGTGTCTGGATGTGGAGAATAAATGATACAGCAGCCCTGGTTATCATTTATGTGAAGTCTTGGTAAATGCAGAAACATGCAGAGCTTTTATCATTTGATTCATAACCTATGTTTTTGTAATTGATGTTTTCTGTTTGTTTTTGTAGCATCAAATCGATGGAGCTGAAAGAACTCTTTAGATGAGGAACAAGCCAATAGTTTGGAAACAGTGTGTAAGTAACAAATTATTCTCATTGAAATGCAATGGCTATATGTCAGGATATATAATCATGTTTTGCTGCTGTTTTTACTTCCAGATTAGAGCTGGAAAGAGAAGGAAGGAGCTTTAGACCCGTATGATTCAGATTATGTATCTCCAATATCAATAAGGTATGTTTTATTATTGTTTTTTTTAATACCGTAGTAACATCCCCACTCTCACTTTCTATTCACTGATTATAAAACATTTATTTTTCTTGTGCAATAGGTGTGCATCACAGGATGAGGTTGACCAACTTCCTTGCATTGGCCTGGATGAAGCTGACAATTATAACAATTATAATTATAATATAACAATTATGATTATTATATAGGCTAACAATTATATGTGCTATTTGAGTTTCACTCAATATGCTAAAATTCTGCTTACAATAGTGACCTGCACAGAACCCAACTAATGCTGCTACTCTGTGTGTATATTTGCACATATTATTGTTGATTTTATATTTATATTATTTCTGCATTATTTTCTGTATTCTTTTACGTTTTGCACCAAAGGGAGTGGCACTCCAATGTCACTGTACCCTATACAAAATCAATAAAGGCTATTTTATCCTATCCTATCCTATTCTATGATATTATTATATTATATTATATTATATTATATTATATTATATTATATTATATTATATTATATTATATTATATTATATTCTGTATTGGACATTGCTGATTGTGTGGAGGCAGATTTGAAAGACAATTTAGAAGAGCCATCAGCAGCAGGACTGACTCAGCTGTTGTTTTCATTCAGGAGTACAGCATGCATGCCTCGTGCACGAGCTTACTATTGAAGCTGCAGTTACACGTTTGGCCTGAGGGGGCAATCGCGAGCATAAAAAAGTCCACAAAGTCCCTTTAAGAAAAGATGATTATTATTGTGTGATTTTATGTTTTTATATGAAAGGAGAGCAGATGAAATCCCAACTGATCACTAATTTAAAAGTCCCAAAATGAAGAATAATAATCTGTGTTTAGTTCACTTCCACAAGTATTTTCTATAACTTACAAAAACAACTGCTTACAATACTCTAAAGAGGTAATGTGCCATTCCAATACCTTCCCATCCACACACCCACACGCAATATACAGAGAATAATGGAGCTACGCTGTCTCTGTCCAGTAATGTACCTTTCATGAAACCCACACACTCTTCTGCCAAAGCAGCATGCAATGCACTTCAGAATGCATATCAGCGCACACACACACAGGTGTGTGTTGTGTCTGTTGACCAGGGCTATATGTGTGGTCCAAATAAATAAAAAAATCACGTCAGCATAAATCCTGCTCCCAGTGAGGACGGCTATAATTTCCTGCAAACATTTGGCACACTCACCAGCAGGCAGCAAAAGTCAATACTAATTGGCATTAACATAATGACTGGAAATGAACATTTGGGTGTTCGGGCTGTAATATGCCAGTAAAGCTAAATGCTCAAGAAACCGTCCCACAATCCCCTCTAAATTTTCCATTAAAATATCTAATTAGAGCGCTAACATCCATGCAAAACACTCTCAAAATTATTCAAAAACTCTTCAGGCCCCAATTTCTGCAGGATGGAGATGAAGCCCGGTGACTTTTTGCCAGCAAAGTGACGATTCTGCAGCTACTCCAGGCTAGAGTGCTCCAGTATCCACTTTGTCAAGCAATGACATCTTGACACAATAATCAGTACAAACTGAATTCCACAGAAGAGTTTTAGTGACAGAAATGACGCTCGTGTCTCCGCCTGCAGAGTTCATCCCAGTGGATGCATTAGCATTGAGTTTTATTTTTATGGCTAGTTTTATTAATCCCACATGCATGCAAACCTCCCAAAAATCACATAAATCACTGTTAGACATGCTGGACGGGGAAATAACTCAATATTAATGGTTAGCCTTTCGTATAATTGCACACGGACAAAGAAAATTACAGTGATTAACAGTTCTCACATTATGCCAGAAAATAATGAATTTAGCTGTTGTAGGCGCGGGTTAAAGCTCAAGTTTTTACAGAGGACAAACTTTAGCTACAGGAAACATTCAGAGCAAACTCTGCAGTGAACGAACCGTCTTTGGGCAGTCGGTTCTGTCAGGAAAGGGCTCCCATGTTTGGAATAGTGTTCTGTACACTGTAAGAGAATGTCCCACGTTTAACACCCTTAAAAATCAGGTAAAGTCATACTACGCAACTTTTTCATATTTTTAAATCATTTTCTTGAGCCAGTATGTGCTAAAATGACCCTGTACAGGGTTAATGAAATGTTACTCAGACCCCCACCGCCCTCTGTGGCCAGAATACTGCATTTGCAAACACACAGAGGCGGCCCTACCCGGCACTGCAGTCTGCTTCCAGCAAGTTTCCTGCATGTTTTAGGTCATGAACACAGCTGATTTGTTTGATTTAGTGATGAACTGCTCCTGTAGACACTAATGAAGGCTGAGGAGACATTTCAGTAGTTAGATTAAGGTGTTAAAAAGATGAACGCACAGCGAGGAGATCAGTTTTACTTTTGCTTTCGCTAACAAACACTAGGGGGTGCTAAAAACAAGTCAAAACTGCCAAGTGCTCCTTTAAAGGTGTCTTAGAATGCAATTAATCAACAATCTAAAACAGAGCTTTGAGCCTCCAAAAAGCATAAGAAATTTTTTGTGGCTTTCATCTGTCCCAGGAGCCCTGATACAGGCCATTCTAAACCCCCTTACTCAGGCCTTCAGTAAAAAGAGCTGTTGACCCCTCCCACTCGACCAGGACATGCTGATTGGTTGGTTTCCCCAGAAGGCCTCAGACACATGCAGGTTTGAGGAGGCGTGGCTCCCCTTTATGACGTGTTAAGGAAGGCTTTCTCAGAACAGGAGGTTTTCTCTCGCCTTTTTCAACTTTCTAATTTACATAAAAAGTAGGTCACACACGGCTTTGACTTTTTGGCATGCTACTGTTGACCACCCAAGCTGTCTTATTCAACAACAACAAGGATAATGTTGGTTTACATTCTAGTTCCCCTTTAAAACAATGGCTAAATCCAACCAATATTGTACACTAAAGATTATGTGTTATTGATGCATGGTGTGAAGGCCCTTAGGCATCCAGGAAGTCTCTCTCTTTTTAAGGAAGTGCGTGACCTGCTCACGCACCAATGCATTTGTCTTTGTCACCATCATTCTCTCTCTTTTTTCCTTTCTTCCATCCCATTTTTATCACATTTAAACTTTGTCAATGCGTTGCATTATTTGCCGTCCATGTTGTGTGTCTGTAGCTCCAACTTTTATACTTACTTGTTGTTTTATGGATTTTTATGTGTTTGGCAAAATGCATCTTGCCCAGAGACAACTGTTGAAAATTAGCTCTGGAGCTAATACAGACACATTTACAGAAATGTCCATTAATGGGTACTGTCCCTATGAAATGAACTAATAAATAAAAAAAATAAAATTCACTTAATAAGTGAGGCACATAGGTATTTGAACACCCTGCGATTTTGCAAGTTCTCCCACTTAGAAATCGTGGAGGGGTCTGAAATTCACATTGCAGGTGAAATCTCACTCTGAGAGACAGCATTAAAAAAAAATCAGGAAATCACATTGTATGATTTTTAATGAATGTATTTGTATTGCACTGCTGCACATAATATTTGAACACCTGGCAATCAGCAGGAATTCTGGCTCTCACAGACCTGTTACCCTGCCTTTAAAAAGTCCACCTCTACTCTCCACGTATTAATCTAAATGAGTAGCACCTGTCTGAGCTCGTTAAAGACACCTGTCCACCCCACAGTCAGTCAGACTCCAGCTACTACCATGGGCAAAACCAAAGAGCTGTCAAACGAAACCACAGACAACACTGTGGACCTCTATAGGGATGGAAAGGGCTACAGAGCAATTGCCAAGCCACTTGGTGAAAATAGACCAACTGTTGGAGCCATTGTTAGAAAATAGAAGAGGCTCGGACGGGGGCTCCATGCAGCCCAGAACTACACGGGAGGAGCTGGTCGGTGACATGGAGAGAGCTGGGACCACAGCTTCAAAGGTCACTGTCAGTAGAACATGTCATATGGTTTAATATCATGCACTGGATGGAAGGTTGCCCTGCTCAAGTCATTACATGTCCAGGCACTTCTGAAGTTTGCCAATGATCCAGAAGAGAGGAGGCTGTTTCTCACGGTGGGAATGCACCTACAATGTGAATTTCAGACCCCTCCGTGATCTCTAAGTGGGAGAACTTGTACAGTCGCAGTGTGTGTTCCTCACAGTAATCAATAAGATGAAGGAAGTATAAAGAAACTGGGAAATGAAGTTGATTGAGTTATTTAAATTCTCCCAGTGGGGGAAAATCATGACAATGGTGCAAAAAAATGTGCTGATCTTAAACTTGAGTGTCAAAGTCACTTTATTTAAATTATATATATATATAAGCCTTTGTGCAGACGATGTGGCATCTGCAACTGTCGACTGCATACTTGTATGGATTGCATGAAGACCATTCATTTTGATAAAAATATCTTTTACCTGTCAAAGTGACGGGGCAGGTCAATGTTGCACTTCTATAATTAGATACTCTCCTCATTGTACAGCTACATATTCAGCAATAACGTTCAGATGGAACAGCTCTCTGAGTTCATGTGAACGCCTAAGTTTTCTGTTTTCCATGCTCTCTTTGAGTTTTTACGTAACATAACTGCTAATCTATCCATTAAGGTGACAGGAATATAAATTATATCATCATGCAAAGATAATGGCTTCAGTAGTTTGCACAAATTCATTCCAAGTTCTGTCTTCACATAAAACTACTGAGCTATGTCAAGACCACCCGCTCCTATCAATTCTCACATCCTTTAGAAAAAAAAAGTAAAAAAATGAAATGGCTGCAGGAGGTGCAGCTGTAGCATGTGTTCTGATTCCTTCTCAGCAGATGTAAAACCCAAAGAATAATGGAGAGGGAAATTAGTGGTCACACACATGAGTACACCTATCTTTATTCCTACACATCCAATCCCTCTTAAGAAAAATCATCTTCCTATAGACGAAGATAATTAAAACCATTATGCTTGTTGATTTTATTGACTCTGCAAACTGCATTAAAAAGATTGCAACTTTGAGGGGTAAATTGTTCCTAATAATTCAAATTTGAACTAAAAGGGCAAATCTGGAAAGTTTGCATTAAAAATAGAAAAGAAAAACACATTAAAGAAAAAAGACTTCCTCCTAATGTTTTCATTTAACTCGCTGAGCTCAACAAAACCTTTAAAAAAGTCATTAAAATAGCTGACCTGATGTGTTACTCATTTTCATCTTTTATTGTAATTTTATTCCATAAAGTGTCATTTCTTTTTGCACCACACTATCCCCAATCCCAGCCCAAATTCTGCAACTAATGATCTATCCCAAAGGCCGCCTGCAGAAATGAATGCTCTTCATCAGACTAAGTTCTCCCGATGGTGTTAAAAATCATCCCGGTGACATGCAAGCTCTGAAACGTTGTGGTTTTCTGTTAAAATCAGCATTTCAATCTAAGGAAACAGGAAAGAGTTTGTGTTGCAACATTAACTTCTGCTGTGTGAGAGAGAGATGCACAATTAAAATGACCGTGCTGATGTTGTGGCCACAATTATAAATCATGTTTATGAGTTTTGTGGTGAAGCGGGGGACAGCGGCCGCTCAGCCAGTTAAAAAGCAGAGGCAAACACTAAATGTTATCTGATCAAAGGACAACCGTCAGTTAATGACACCGAGATGCTGGCAGAACCACTTAAAATGTGTTTAATTGATGACATGACAAGATTTTATGACTGGCAGCTTAAAGTAAAACCATAATATACAGTTTAAAGACAGCTGATGATCAGAGGCACGACAAGATTGTCCACAAGTCTGATTTTCTTACTTTAAAGGAGTCCAAAAGTTTTGTTTACAATGGGAAACTGTTTGTTGATCACTTTGGTTGGGGCTCACAACGGCTCTGGAGCCCTGATAAATGGCCAAACAAACCCTTTGCCCCATCCACTTGACCAGAACATGAATATTAAACGAGCTGAGTGCTATTTGGCAGGGAGTACCTCGATGCCTTTGTGACTGCTGTGTCCCGTGTGTGTGTGTGTGTGTGTGTGTGTGTGTGTGTGTGGAGGGGGTTTGCATATGAATGACAAAGATGTGGCAAGCTGTGGCTCTGTCTGGCATTCATTCATCTAGACATTCCCATGTGAATGAAATTCCATATTCCAACTTGGAATCTTCCTTCTTGTTTTCCTTTTGTCCAGCAAAGACTAGCAGTAGCTAGATCTGGCATTTGCAGAAGCTTAACTCAAGCTAGCATTAGCTGTAGTTTGGGCTAGCGTCGTTCTGCAGTTAGCATTACCATGACCAATGTTTATGTACTATGTACTGCTGACATTGAAGTGGGTTGGGACATGCAAATTTACGTCTCCTTCACACTGAAGGCATCAGCGGCGTGGAACGGCAGCGGAATGGTTGACTCGCATGATTTGCTGCATGCAAATCCACACCAGGAGAGTCTCAGCCTTGGAGCGGCTTCTCCGCCATTCTCCTAGCTGGACTCGCGAGATCACAAAATCCCTCGAGACCTCAAAGGTCACGGTTTGTTTATGCCATCCGCCATTAAACCAAAATGAAGGAAATCATGTTTACTATCGCTGTTTGATGTAATATATGATGTTGTTCCTCTCCACCGCCAGGATTAAAGCCATGAAACACAACACAACGGTGCACTTATCGAAAGATGCTGGGAGTAAATAAACCGTTAGGTCACATGTATAGACCTAATCTACATAGATATGAAATTGCATCGCAGGCTTTTATTTTGAAATTTACTGGTTGTTTTACACTTTCTATGTTATTTGCAGAAATGAACGTGTCCCAGAACCGGCTCAGGACTGCTTCTGGGATGCACCTGAAAATTTCCGCACCGTGGCCAGTTTGGATCAACCCTATAATAGATTCTATTTGAAGCAGCAACGTTCCGCTGCCGTTCCGCACCGCTGATGCCTCCAGTGTGAAGTCGGCTTTAAACCATCTTTTCTCAGAACAAACCATTTCTCCGCAGCCATTACAACATTACTAATTAGCATAGGAAAGCAGATTGGAGATGACACAGACTATTTGGTATGCTAAGACACCCCAAGCTGCTTACATAAAACAAGGTAAATGTGGTTTTGATTTCTAGGACACTTTTAATACTGAAATGCACTGAAAGAAAAATCCAACTCACCTACATGGAAGCAGATTTGTTCAATCGCACAGCAGCAGCAGAAAATCAGCAAAAAGGAAAGAAAGAAAAACAAATTAGCCTCCTTGCAGCCATGTATTATATATATACTTTTTGCACAATTGTAAAGAATAAATTGTTGTTCTCTGAATGGGGGTTAGAAAAATAATCCTAGAGGAAGAAAATTGTATTATATGAGCCAAACAAATAAAAATAAGATGAGCAACCACTTTGGATTTGTAGGCTTCAGTACGCAGTGAGTGTGAATGTCCCTACGCTGTGATCCACATAAACAAAAAGCTGTAAAACGATGGTAGCAAACCGTGTTTTATGGCTTGAAAGAGTCTGATGGTTGAATGCGTGGCTCATCAGCGATATAAAGAACAGCGAGAGAAACAGGAATACACACTCAACTTCTCACACTTCTCCATTGTTCCCCGTGCGGTGTTGGGATGGGAGTTTTTTCTGTTACTACAAAGAAGAAAGATCAAAGTCCAGGTTCCTAACTTATCACAGCTGCCTATCAGAAATGATCCTCCAGCTACACTCCAACACACTCAGCTACATATGTCTTCCACGCTCCTATTTTCCTTTCATACACAAGAAAGGGATGAAACACAACGTGAGTCAGAACAGAGAGGAGTTACAGTAGAACGGGTAATAAGAGAACAGAATGGTGTGTGAGGTCTGGTGGGATTTGCAACAAGTGTTTATGGGGTGTGAGCTGCAGATTTTGGCATTGTCATCCCCAGGATGGATGTAGAATCTGAGGCTGAAACGTTTATGGAGCATGTCGCTGAGCTGGAGGATAACACACACCACGTCCAAGACGCTGGCCAAACAATAAACAGCACTTTAGTTGTGGGTTATCCTGTTTCCCTCTGCTTACGACCTCTGAAATGCTTTTGCAAAAACTGTTCATTTCAAATTTTGTATTTGTGAGAATAAATGAATAACAGAAGAATGAGCGGCCTTGGATACATTCAAAATCACTCCGCAAAATCTTGCATTCTGCTCTGCGTGCGTGTTTCCAGTCTCCAAATGTCTTCTTTTATGAAACAGTTTCCATGTTTCAGATCAAGGATCTCCTTAAAGCAAGCAAATCAAACACAACCAGCTCAACTCTTTTGTCTAATTCCTCTGTCGTTTTTGTCCAACGTTGGAGACAAATTCAGCGAGATGAATGCAAGTAGAAAATACATTTCTGTTTTCAAATTTCTCTGCTTTTCTCACCTTCCCTAACCTGCAGCCTTCACCTGTTTCCCTCTCAGTTTTTAAACGATTGTCTGTCTCCCCCCTTTGTACATCTTCTCCCCTGCAGCAGTCGGAGCACACCAAAATGAAACGTTGAGAGCAAAAATTCTATCTTTGTTGTCGTCACGGAGCTGCTTGAAACTGGAAGGCTGTCATGAGTTCTACACCGCAGTGGTCTTTATAGGTGTCAGAGAGATTTAAATACTGTCTTTAGAGCTGAAAGGCAAAAATTCACACACACACACAATCCCTACAATTGAACCGCAGCTTTAGACTTCACACCGGTATAGTGTGTGTGTGAGTGTGACAGTGCAGTACTATCCTATTCGTCTCAGGTTAAGTGAGGACAGCAGTGCTAAAATAGCTCATTTTGTGGCCGTGCCGCCTTTAAAAGGTATTATAATGAGACGTAACCACTTATGGCAGCTCATTCTCCGTGCTTCTTCAAGAGCACATGAACACAGTCAAATGACTACACACACACACACACACACACACACACAGAGAGGCACCTAGCAGTGGCTAAGCGTAAGGTTATCACTAATTGAAATTATTGTATTCAAAGCAACAGAGATGGCATATTTGCACTTAAATGCTGTTCTACTAATCTCACATGCTAAATAAAGAAGCTGCAAACAACACACACACACACACACTCATGCACACACACCTGTCAGAGACCACAACGGTAACCGCCTCAGGGAAACTTTCATAATCCTATGAACCAGGTCACTTGGCTAAAACGAAAGAATGAAGCAGATGGGGGAGGAAAGAGGGATGATGAAAAGAGGTGTTCATAGCAGAGTGAGGGTTCAGGAGCAACAGGTGTGGGAGGGAGGGAGGGATAATGTTAGGTGCAGAGAAGTTAAAAAAAGATACTAAGTGAAAAAGGGACAGAGATAAATTTCTAAAAGAACCGAGGGGAAAATTAAAGTTTGGGAGACTGATAGAGGTTGCAGCAGGGTGAGCGGAAAAAGTGAAAGAAAGTAAGATAGCGTAGGTTGGGGGAGGTGACGTAGGGGGCAAAAGGTGACGAGGGGGAGAGGCAAAAGAAGATGAGGTCATGACCTTAGAGGTGGCTAATGAAGACAGCGAAGGCAGCATGGGGATGGAGGAGGCGCCGTGTATCAGAATGGCCCATCTGCTGCCGGGCCCGCAGGGATATCACCATCACCTCTGAGATGCCCACGTCTCACGTTTACAACCCCTAACAAGCGGGGGAGAGCTGAGGGGGGGCGGCTGTGCTAACCCAGACAAGCACACATGATAAATCTTTAGATCTCATAATAAATCAAACCTGTCGACTCTAATTACCGTCTTCAGACGCTCAAATGTGGCATTTGTGCGTAAACACATTTAAATGGCTGATGTTGGCAGATGACACCACGTTATACGTATAAACTAACTCACTGACTTCTTATCGGTGTGGCGTCCACCCCAACGTGCAAATGTTGTGATCTTTGTTAAAATTAGAAAGGAATCAATCAGTCCAATCATGACAGGAAGATGATAGGAGAGGACTAATGACGCAGCCATTCATCTCAGCCTGACGCTGATTCCTCTGTAACGAACACGACGGTTGATGAGAAGAGTGATGTCAGACGGAGCTTAACGAAACCTCCATTCATCTTCAGATTTTCTCTTAGACTGACATTAAACTAAAACTTTACGCTCTGATATACAAACAGCTGAATCAACCAGCATTTAGGTAACTAGAATAATAATAATAATAATAATAATAATAACGGATTGGATTTATATAGCCCTTTTCAAGGCACTCAAAGCTCTTTCCATTATTCAGTCACTTTTACATTCACACACTGCTGATGATGGTAAGCTATTATGTAGCCACAGCCGCCCTGGGGCGGTCTGACAGAGGCGAGGTTGCCATTCTGCGTCATCGGCCCCTCGGACCACCACCAACACAGGCAAGTTGGGTTAAGTGTCTTGCCCAAGGACACAACGACAGCGACAGACTGAGCGGGACGCGAACCTGCGACCTTCCGATTGCGGGGCGTCCACTTAACTCCTCTGCCACCATCGCCCCAATGTTTATAGAATGTTTATAATAGTAAGAAAAAGCAAAGTCAGCCACATAAAAATGCATTTTTGGGCAGTTTTTAAAAACTTTAGAAGAACTAAATAGAGAAATAAGAATAAATAAAAGTTTGGCTCCAAAGTGTAAAAATTGGGACGCTTGTTTAAATAAAAAGGTCATTTTGCACCTTTTTGTTGCCATAAAACCAAATCCACACTAATGCAGCAACATCTCAACTTTACTTTAGCTACTCGAAAGGTCAAAATATTAACTACAGCAAATAACAGCACAAAGCACTTAACCCACAAAACCACTTTTGAGCCCGGTTTCCATTCAGAGTTTATAAAATAAGATTCTATTAAACCAGAATATAAAAACAGCACTTCTGCTGGCTCTGCTCCTCATGCTGGAGTGCAGCTTTTGGTGAATTGAGATACATTTCTACACCTTTAAATGATGGGTTCTTATAAAACTGATACAGCAAATAAACTAAACACATCCATGACTAATTTCATCAGCTTTGGCTTTTCTTTGCATATTTGTTATTCAGTCAGTAGCTCAGGAATTCAAATTTTAGGCAGTGAAATATCTGCGTTGGTGTCACTGTTCTCTTCTATCACAACCTAGAAACACGCAAAAAACATCAAAAACAATCTACATCCATTAGAAACTACATGATTTATATTATTCTGAACATTAATGTTTGTAAGATTCCTTGTAGCCCAGTTATAAATAGACAAATATCAAGTAGACCGACACATCGGTCAGATATTTACCATTCTGAATCTGCCGATTTACCGCTTTAGCAGAGCTGATTTAAAGTCAGGCACATCTGCAGGCAGACTGATGAACTTTAGACAAAAGTCTGAAGACCAAGTTCACTCATTTTTTCAACACATCTGCAGTGGTCTCTAGTATAAACGAATGCCTTGTGAGTCGATCTCTGTAAGAAAAAAGCTCTGGCGTTCCTGTTTCAGGAACTAGACGTTAGTTGGAGGAGAGGGAGCAGGATTTAGAGTCTTACTCTTTATCATTTCCTGACATTCAGACATCTTGCCAAGGGTTTGGCACTGTTTGACTTTGAATGATTCCAGTTCCTTTTTACGGTTCCAGGTCCTAGCTATTATCGATTCTGATTCTTTCAAGAGGCACGGTCAAAAAACTTTACATGTTTTAAATGAGCCAGCTAACCATAGGTCTAACTGGATGAAATAGTCTGAACTTCTCCACAGATTTGAATTCTATGAACTTTCTAAAGTGAAGTCACATGATAATGCCACACTTCCAGCGGATCCTTCTTCGTTGGTATTCGGCAGCATCTTCTTCCGTCAGCGGACTGGGTATTGAAACTGGGGATCGGAATTAAAAAATTTGAACAATTCTGGGAAAAAAAGAATTAAATTTAGTCCCGGTTCCAATCGATGCTGAATGCCCTAACCCTAATCTTTTCTGTGATTGGATAACAGCAACACGACTCTACCACTGACACCGTTTGCTTTGTAACGTTGATGTGTGGAGTTGCTAACACTAACGGTTAGCTTCTACTAGTCGAGACGTTTTCTGCTGTTTCCTGGACGCTAAACCAACAACAGCCTTCCCCGTCGTGAGTCAAGATGGGTGAGTCCATGAATGTTAAACAGATGAGTCAAACAGATGAGCAGCAAACAAATTTGATCTATGGAAATCTCCATCCATCCATCCATTTCCTGCCGCTTATCCGGAGTCGGGTCGCGGGGGCAGCAGCCTAAGGAGGGAAGCCCAGACCTCCCTCTCCCCAGCCACTTGGGCCAGCTCCTCCGGGGGAATCCCAAGGCGTTCCCAGGCCAGCCGAGAGACATGCTCATGCCACCTGCAAAATACGGGATGGTAAGGGTCGACATCCCGGACCAAACTCCACAGGACAAGCTCAGCGCTCTTGTGACCATGTCCTAATTAGGGGTGCACCGATTGCAGGTTTTGACCGATCACAGATCACCGATCACCGATCTTGAGAAAAACCTGACTTGCCGATACAGATTTTATCTTAACTAAAAGCAGATTACATCAATGTTTCAATTCTCTTTTGTTGAGAAAACCAATATGAATACTCATGAAACAACACCAGTTTCAACTGGACATGAGGTAATGTTCTCAAATATAAATGAACATATTTAGCATTGCTGTTTGAACTACAAAATCACATTTGTTACTTTAAACTTTCATTTTTCTAACTTTGAAAACAAAACGTTTGTACCTGTTTTGACACACTTGTCCAAAAAATAATTATTCTATAGCAATGATTTGCTTTAACATTAATTAGGGGTGCACGATTGCAGTTTTTGGCCGATCTTGAGAAAAACCTGAGATCGGGGCCGATAGGTCGGTGCACCCCTAGTCCTAATGGGTCGTGTTTGTTAAGGCTGCCTGAGGGGGATTAACAACATAAGTTAGCAACTGTGCAGTAAGAAAACAATAACACTTAAAAAATAAGAAAGCTGTGTGAAATAACATCTTCAAGTTGGATTTAAACTGATTTACACTCTAAATAAGAAAGTCGTCCTGATAAAAACTCTTCACATACACACACTCAGCGAGAAGATGTGCCTTCCTTAAGCTGCCAATGCACTAGAGACAAAATAAACAGTTTCAACATGTAAAGTCTTCAGGCTTAACACACACACACACGAACCTGCCAGGCCCTAACTCTCTTTTATTTTATTGTATTTTTCATGAAGCAGGTTAAATATCCATGTCATCCAGCAACGGCACACCACTGAAATGTTGTGATTTTCATATTTTATGGGAACACCTTTCAATCATAAACTCCAAACAAGCGACTGAGGATGAGAAAATAAAGATAAACGACTGTCTCAAAAGGGGACAGCTATAAAAAGGCTTTAAAGGAACGACCCAGAGGTGTGTTTGAAGACCAAAAAGCTGTATTTGAACAAAAGCGCACTTTGTCAACAGATAAAACTGCTTCAAAATATCCTGAATATGGCTGCAAAGAACACTGAGGCAAAATTGTAAATGTTAGATTTTAGATTGATTTAGATCTGGATGCAAATGTCATGCAGTCGAAACGGTAAAGACTTGTCAGACGGGACAATGATCTAAAACATCCCTCAAAATTCAACAGAAACTTTCACAATAAGAGCTCAAAAGGCTTCTACATGCAAGAGAAGCTAAAAATATCTCAGAACTTTAGGTGATCTGCAAGAAGGAGTCGGTGAATATTCCTAGATCAAAACAAAAGGACCTCTGTGACATCTGCCAAAGGTAATAAGATTTACGTCTTTCCCTTTACAGATGAAACAGGAGCTGCTGTTTGCATGTAGGTGCTGAAGCTTTTCTGATTCGCTGGGCTGGAAGAACCACACATTAAAACGTGATACCAGCCTAGATGTGTTGAACCTTAGACAGGTTCAACGAATCCAAGAAAAGAAACGGACACCATCACCGACGACACCATGAGTAGTGGCATTTAGATAATCGCATCAAAACAAAAACAGTTCAAAGCTGCAGAAGGGCAAAACGAAACTTGTGATTCACTCAAACTGAAAAGCTGGCGGCACTTTGGCAAAAGGTAATGCAGGCTGTGTTGTTGTATCAAGGATGGGGTCATCACCGAGTACAAATAAAGCTTAAATACTAGGTTTGTTTGATTTTTTTAAAGCGCTGCAACAAAAATGCTGCAGAAACAGCTCTTCCATATCCAACAGCATATTTAAATCAAACTAAATTTAATATTTCACATCAAGGGCCAAAATCACAGCGGCTCGGCTTTTCTCTGCTCTACTCAGACACAGACATCACCCAAAATATAATAAATATAATAAATAACAGTCATTAAAACTGTTTATTTGCTGAACTAAGTAGTGCTGGACACAAAAAGAAAAACTAAAAAAACAACTCCACTCTCCGTACATCGCTCAGTTTCCCCCGTCTCTCCTCCTGTCTCTGTCTCTAATGAGGCATAAAGTGAAAAACTCTCTGTACTATCATAGAAGTAAACATATTTTCAACTTTTTGCACCCTAGTGCAGCACGGGAAAAAAAAACCTCCCACAGCTACACACCACCTTGTGTTGAAGCACTTCCTTTCCTTTCTTTTACTTTGTTTTTGTGTTTTTTTGCCTCACAGATTCAATCCCTGCCTGTGATAGCTCAGACAGACAGAAGGAGTGACAACATCATTAGATAGTCTCAGCATCATGACGCAGTGAATCACTGTCTCATACAAGCAGACACATACACACACAGAAACACACACACATGCACCAGCATGTCAGATGCCTTAAAACCATAAAAATTCCCTGTGGAAAACGGCAGGTCGTCCGGCGCGGTGCAGCTATTCCCTAGAGGAGTGTAACCAGACTGCTGGATAGGGGAATATGTATGTGCGAGGTTCCGCTCTGGAGCGTTGTGACAAAATACGAGTGAATAAGCGCACAGGGCTGAGTAAGAGGAGTGCTCCATTCAGCGAGGTGAAGGCAAGAAGGGCCAACCTGAAAGAGCATTTGACATTCAGCTCCCCAAACCTCCCAACAGCCATAAAGAGAGTAAAAATACAGCTATTGATACTCAGAAGAGAAGTAAAGAATATATATGTGACAGATTGTGATAGGTAAGCTGAATGGGGTAGTGAAGGGTGGAAGCATGAAGGTATGAAATAAAGGAGTTTGCTGTCACCAGAGAAAATGTAAATACCATTTACATACTCGTGCTATGCTAACCATGAAGAAACAATGAAGTCATTGTGCACTTACGTGTGTGCGTGTGAGTACACAAGACTGGGTTTGTATTCGTGAGTGTGTATATTTGTGTATGGCTATACTTTAATGATATTGCAGTGGATTATGCTGACTTGCATCTATTAAAGATTTCCACACATTCAAACCGAGACAGAGCCACTTCTATTCAATCTGTGGTTTACTCGCCTTTTGTCTGTTCATCTGTGTGTGTGTGTGTGTGTGTGTGTGTGTGTGTGTGTGTGTGTGTGTGTGTGTGTGTGTGTGTGTGTGTGCGTGCGTGCGTACGTGCGTGCGTAGAAAATGCAGTAGTGAGTGGAATATAATGAAGGGCAAACTGTATTGGATGTAGACAACGATAAGGAAAGGTGGTGGGGACAAAACAAAAATAAATAAAAAAAACATGGATGATGGAGAGAAATGAGTAATGGGTGAGTCTGTCATTGAGGTAGTGTTGACCACAGAGATGGAATCAGACTTGATGTAACGTGATGAAGATGATGCCCTCTGAAACAGGACGGATGCGGATCAGGATTACACTGGTTCCCAGCAACAATTACACCACACCACCAGTACAAACATACATGTTTATCATCTACTTGGCAGGAAGTTGATTATCAGTTAAACTCATTAATAACAGATTTCAGGGTAAACATCATTAAAGGTCACATTCACTAGTTTTTTCAGTAAATCTGCTGTGGTCTCCAGTATGAGCTTGTGAGTCGTTTTCTTTGGACAAAAAGCTCCGGCATTCCTGTTTCAGGAAGAAGTTAGTCATTAATATTCATGATGTGCAAACATCTCACCTCTGATTGGCTAAAAGCAACGTGACTCTTCCACTGGCTTTGCTTATTCTTCTGTCTTGGGTAAAAATGCAAAGTTGATGTTTTATCTCCACTACTGACACAAGTTCGAACGTGTTCTGCCATGTTGTGGAGTTGCTAACGGTTAGCTTCCACCAAGATGCACTCTACTCTCTAATGACTGCAAAATCAACACAGCCTTCCGTGGTCACAGCCGAGGTGCTTATTTTCCCTGTAGCCCTTTTTATAAAACAATGGCGGCAATTTACCGCAATGCTGAGGCGGCATCTGGGAGCATAGGTTCGTTTATAAGAGCTCAGACTGTGGCGGTAATGTGGCGCAATCGTGTCCTTTTTATAAAAGATTACGCAATAGCGGCATAAAGGACGTATGGGGCGGTTTCTGCGCTATCGCGGACTTCCGTTTACCTTGGACATAACTTGCTTTTTATTGCGATCAAAGTCGTGGTCCTTAAGTTTGTTTCATAAGCAGCTACATGTGTCTGTCCTCCACAGTTCCTGCCAGCTGTCAGGTGATCTGAGCTGCAGCTTTAACGGAGAAAAGCTCCCGGCACGCGGCATTGCTCCAGATGATCATCTCAGCTGGTTCTGTTTACAAAAGCGAAACTTATGTCCGTGTTTACTTCCATTTTCAATATAGTTCCCTGTTGGAGCTCGGCATTAATTCATCACGTGATCATGACACCTCCCTCTGTTGCCCCAAGGCTTAATGTGCGTTCATAAGACCGGCGAAGCCGCAATATTACCGCAATATTACCGCAATATTACCGCAATATTACCGCAAATATTACTACCAAGCATGGCGGCATGAATGGCGCAAAATTCCCGCATCGCTTGCTGCCATAGCGCGTTCATAAGACACACTGTTGCGGTAATATTACGCTGATTTGCCGGCGCGGTGTGTCTTTTAAAAAGGGCTTGTGACGTAGAAGAGACTGGCTTGATTGTTCCCCGTCTAGTTCATTTCTGGATCTATATTAGGGTATTTTAGCAGATATTAAGATATTTAAACCTTATTTATTTAGATTGCCTCTGCTAAACATCATAAGACAAAACATTTTAAACAAATATATAAGAAAACAGCTTTGCAAAGGGTCAATAATGCTACAGAACATTACAGAATCAACATGTCATGTAAACATAATTAGTAAAAGCTTTAAAATGACGCAGGAAACAACAATGAACATGCCACTTCTAATACTATTTTGTTTCTATCCACAAGCATATTAGCCTCTATGTGAGGGGACAGCGAGCTGAGAACTTTCAGCTGAAGATCTGATGCACACAGAGGGAGGCAGAGGCGCATTAAGCTCTCTGCAGAGTCCAGTCGGATAGTTCTGCTTGTTATTTCATTGTGTGTCCAGTCGTTTCCACCACAGCAGTTGCAGACAGCCCATAAGTAAATTTTGGAGAGGTTCTATTAACTTACGTCCCCTCAGCTTGACCCTCCTCAGAGAACAATCTGATCAGGTGCAGCCTTCAGGAACATGTGTCTACGTTGTATTTCATCCAGCACTAAAACATTTGTGATCACTCTGACATCATAACTCATGCTGCTTTGCACAGCTGGGTCTGGGAGTATGTGTGAGGAATGTTTATGTACGTGTGTTTGAGTGTGTATAGGTATACTATGTCTGAACTATTATATCCACTGTTCTAGCATATTTTGTGATCTTTATGTGCTGTAAAAATGTGTTTTAAATGCAGAATCAGAAGTTGAAGAAAGAAAAAGTAAAAGTCTAACAACTATTTAAAAGCTTGTTTTAACACTGGCTCAGAAACAGGTGTGGGGTAATTCTTAGCTAGTTCTCCTTCAATAAAACATGTAAAAGCCTTCCAGGTGGTCGGCCCTTTAAACGAAGGGATATATTTTCAAAGGAGCAGTTATTCCTAAACTCTTACAGTTTACTGTAGATATGCACTTTCTGAACCGAGCGTTTTTCCATCCATTTACCTTCAGAAGCTAATGCAGGAGATAGGGGTAGAAGACTATTTTCATGTTACGCCTGCATGCTAAAGTGAAAAAACATTTTTTAATTTTTATTTCTGATTATAATCAGTCACTGTGAGTTTTTTATGCAGGCTGAACATGAAAATATTCTCCTACACCTATCTCCTGCATTAGCTTCTGATAGAAAATAGACGGTGAAACTCTAGGATTAGAAAAGCCTGACAGATCTACATCACACTGTCACTTAACATTCATGGACTCACCCAGCTTGACTCACGACAGGGAAGGCTGTTGTTGGTTTAGTGTCCAGAAAACAGCAGAGAAGGTCTCAGCTAATAGAAGCTAACCGTTAGCATTAGCAACTCCACCACATGGCAGAACTCCTCCAGGCTTGTGTTATTTGTGGAGATAAAACATCAACGTTGCAAAAGTAAATATCAGGAAGTAAGACTCCAAATCCTGCCGTCTGAAGCTCAACTCCGATGTGGAAATCTTCTAGATCCTGAAACAGGAGTGCCAGGGCTTTTTGTACCCAGAGTGCGACTTAAAGGCATTAATTCCTACTAGAGACCTCTGCAAATGTATTGATTAAACAAGTGAGCCACATCATTAAACTGACAGATTATAATCAAAAATAATAAGTAAAAATAATTTCTCAGTGAGTGTGCTCTTTAATAACTGACAGCTACTGTAAAATCATCTCAGACTGCAGATGCTGACCTGCTCCTGAAAACAGTGACCTCGCAGTAAGAGGGTTGTTAGACTTCCTGAACTCGATTAAAACAAGGAGTGGAAGTAGTCCGCAGGGAGTGCTGATCAATAGCTAGCTCATGCAGCACCACTCACCTGGTCAAACACTTAGAAAATATCATTGTGTAGATTGTTGCTACAGAGAGAGTAAGCTACCATTAGCTCTAAAACAGAAGAGCTTACATTAAAATTCCTAAAGCAAAGTTATGATCTGATTCTCTAACGGTCATTTAAGCAGCATCAGAGAATCAACGGAGGTCTGGGATGTAGCTGTGTGTTACTATAGTCATATCTGAATCATCCATTGCCTTCACTTACACCCTGTAAAGAATTTGTTATGGGGAGGACTCAGTAGGGGAGAGGTAGACAACTGTTGAGGCATTTCAAACACTTCATGAGTAAAAGGACTGCTTTCTGTTCACCAGATATTCACAATTCTGTGTCCCTCAAACACAAACCAGCAGGACACTAAAGAAACCTGAAGTGATAGACAACATAACACTCATTCCTGTTGTGATGTATTCACCAAAAGCAGAATGAAACCCAGAAAAAAGCAATTAAATACATCAGAGCATTGCAACTATTTTAATTTATTAGACTTAATGAAAGTTGTGATGATTCTTCCAGTCCATATTTTACTAAAAAATTTAATAAAACCCTGTCGCTCAGGCAGAGGAGGAAATGAGACACTTCACGGTTGAGATGTCTGAGAAATGACTGTGCTCATGCATTCTCTGAAAGCTAAGAAATCACAATTACAAAGTGCAGATGTTAACATCAGCAGGCTGTGGTGCATGAAGTTTACAGCTTCTGTACTGATGGTTTAACCTGTGAAACGTTTGTCATGTACATAGGGGAAAGTAAAAAACTATACACATGCGTTTATAAATGGATACAACAGATGTTTGCTCTTGTATTGGCAAGAATCTGGTGATATGATAGCTAAAAGTAAAAAAGGCCATAAAAGAAATTCTAAAGTGTTCAGAGACTAACCTTGCAAGGTTTACTGTGATATTTTCAAAAACCTGACATTGTGATAGTCACAGCCCTAATATCACATACCCTACCTGTAGGTATGTTAATGTGAACATAATTGATGCTTTTCATGATGTCTCCTATCACCTATATGCAGATGAAATTCAGCTGTACTGCTCCTTTAATGATTCTGAGTTCTATAAACTCTCTGAACTACTAAAGTGCCTATCAGCGATCACTAGCTGGCTAGAAGATAACTTCCTTCAGTTAAACTCTGAAAAGACTAAATGTCTGATCATTGCCCCTGAGAGCATGGCTCCTCTGATTAGTCAACAACTTGGTCATTTAGCTGGAACTAAATTGTAGCAGACAGAAGCGTGAGTTTAAATCATCGACATATATGTGTTAAATGTGTCGTGCTGTATGACCCAAGCGCGGAGTAGACTGACACTGGGTTTTGAACAGACACACAGTTAATATAGGAACCACAGTGCGCAGCTCAAAGGGAAACAAGTCAAACTTGAGGAATTTGGGTGTTTTTGACCAATCAATGTCTCTTGAAGTTTACTCAAAAACGCTGGTCCGAAATAGTTTTTATCATTTGAGAAATATCTCCAAACTGTGAAGGTTGGTGTCAAAACATGAACTTGAAATGGTTCTCCATGCCTTTATTTGTCCCGTCTAGATTACTGTAACACACTTTTCACATGTTTTAACAAAAAAGCCCTTGACCGCCTTCAGTTGGTCCAGAACTCTGCAGCGAGACTCCTAACTGGAGCAAACAGAAGAGCTCACATCACTCCTATTCTGATGTCTCTGCACTGGTTACCCATTAACTTTAGAATTCATTTTAGAATCCTGACTAGAACTTTCAGGGCTCTACATGGTCAAGCTCCTCCTTATGTTACTGAACTGTTACAGCCTTATGCTCCAACCCGAGCTCTCAGGTCCACAAACCAGAACCTCCTAGAAGTTCCAAAGACCAGATATAAAAGTCGAGGTGATCGCACTTTCCAGGCTGTTGCACCCCGACTTAGGAATGAACTTCTTTTATTCATACGTAGTATTGACAGTCTGGTCACCTTTAAAAAGCAGCTTTTATTTAAAACGATGTTTACTTAAATCTTTTATTTTTCTTCTTTTTTTAACTCAAATTTATAATCATCTTTCTTTTGTTTTATCATTTTATGACTTTGTGTTTTCTGATTTTTATTTATTTTATGACATTTTGTTGTTTTGTTTTAAGATCATTTTATAATTCTCTGACTTTATGATTTGTTTCGTTCATCTTTGTGATTCTCTTTCTGTGATAAGTGCTATATAAATAAAATGTACTCACTAAAATTTACTTAACATGAATGAAATGTTCATTTTATGCGTTTACACACTAACATAAAGGGGATGAGAGCACAAAGTCTTGGACAAGACAACCGATTGTTAAGAGTATAGAAGTTGGAGCCGGTAGATTCAGCTCACACACAAAAAGACACTTTTAAAGGACTGAACACACTTGATTTAAAGAGCACATTCGACCTGTCAGAGACAATTTCTCAAGGTAGTAATTTAGAGACAATAAAGTGCGAGTTGGCTTGGTGCCAGAGGAAAAGTATGGAGAGGCTTGGTGGGGCACTGGATCTGTTCTTTGGTTGAAGGCTCTGAGCCGCTCAGAGGCTGACAGAAGGATTTCTGCACACAGGTGAATTTGTGCGTCTTCTTTCTTGTGTGACAGCACTCCTGCCTTTGCTATGAATCATTAAGGTTAAAGGTCATTACTAAGAGATGGAGCAGAAAGCTGTAAGTGCTAAAATGTCCTCTTGCTCGATTCCAGTCTCCATCCACCCAAAGGGACAGTTGTTAAATCATTAACTTTAAGGAACTGACCAAAGGTCATAATGTTTTAAAACGATCAACGTTCGGCCTTTTTCTTCAACGCTAATGCACTTTCCATGCACGTTTCTATAAAAAGTGATTATTGGCATCGGTTTGTGTCAGGTGTGATCTCTCACTACTATTTTGGTTTTGACAGAAGCACTTTCGCTCTCAGTTCACCAGAACTATAAAAAAAACAAGCAGAAGAGAAAAACGGTGGTAGAGAGAAGATAAAAACACAGACCTCTTTAAAGCTGTCAAAGGGATAAAAAATCAGTCAGTTCAGTTACATGAATGAAAATGAGTGGATGTGTCCTCTGTGAAAAACAAGAGAGCTTCAAACTGCTGCCTGTGTTCTCATCAAATGGTGAAGCCTAAATATGCTTCACTCAGAGTAAATAAAAGGCCAGGTGTTTCAGATGATTGAAGAGCACTGATGGTGGCCCTTTAAAGATCTGGGTTTCATGTTAAGAGCTCTTGAGAAGCCCTAATATTCACAAAAGTTGCATAATCCCTCTATAATATGTTTTTATCCAGGAAAAAGAACAAAAAGGGTTTGTGATGAGATGTTTTCAGTGTCCCTGTTCTAACCATAACTGTACAGGGGATGGATTCAAGTGCATGTGACTGTGTCAGCTGTTCTTATCAAACATGATGATGTTTTTCCGCATCTTGAAAAAAAAAGTTCAAGCACACAAAATATATTGTTTTGATCCAAAAACGCCAAAAATAAACTATTGCATGTCAGATTAAACTCATCACAGAAGATGCTAGTTTTGCCTGAAATAATTTCTGTGTGTGTGTATGTGTGTGTGTGCGCATGCGTGTGTGTGCATGTGTGTGTGCGTGTGCATGTGTGTGTGAATGTGCGTGTGTGTGCGACTGTGCGTGTGTGTGTGTGCATGCGTGTGCGGTGTGTGCATGTGCGTGTGTGTGTGAATGTGTGTGTGTGTGCATGTGTGTGTGCATGCGTGCTTGTGTCCAGTAGCCAGTCCTAGTGCATGGCATCATTATTTGGGGCGATCCATTCTGTTGTGTTATTTTCTGCATCTTAGCATTCTGGGCTGCTGACATCATAAAGCACATCTTGAAGTGTTTCCTCAGCTTTTCTGTCAACTTGTGAAAAATTTCTCTGGCTTTTCGAACGCTCTTTTTGAGAGAATTATCACTGCTAGAGGGCTTTGATTTGTAATAGTGCTCTAAAGCGGAAGCCTATAAAAGTGTGTCAGACCCTTGACTTGTGTGACTCAATCACAACATCAAGTATGGAACTTCTAAAGAGTACATTAAAGTTCTGACCTGGATAAAATCACATAAATGGGTATGTTTGACTGTATGCTGGAAGGAATATACTCTGTATGAGAGGCTTTTGAAAGGTTATATGGAAGCAGAGCAGTGTATGGAAGTTAAATGTTAAGTACAACTTAGTCATACTAATGTGACATTTTAACTTGAAATGTTCTTCTATGAATACCTTTCTTCATATTACTGTTAGAGAAAATATGTGGTTCAACGAGATGTATGGAGTTGTAGTGTGTCAAACTTCCAGCTTATTTTGTTAAAGAAAAAAGTTGCATTGACTGAAAACTGCTAATCTTTTAATTTTACCTTCTATTTTATTTTATTCTGAAGAGTTTGGTTCATTGTACCAAGACAAAAAGCTAGAACGTTAGGAGTACTTTGTCTGATGCTTTATGCTGCTTTGCTTTACACAACAGAAGGGTTGTTAAAGGAAAAGTTCGCTTTTTTAGACATTAAGTTTTATGTGTTCCTTCACCCACCCAGTGCTCTGTAAACTTTGACCCATTTCACACACACACCCCTGCTCAAAGATTTTCAGGGGAGAAGTGATTCATAAACGTAGTTCTGGCTAGTTTCGGGGGCGCTTTATCTGCGCCGTTTAGCCTCACAAAAGGATTAGCCTCTGAAAGCATGGCTAATTTGCATCTCACAAACAAAGAGAAAAAATTTACAACGTCACATTACAACGGGACTAGTTTTTGTCATTCGTATCCCTGCGCCGGTCACCGCAGCAGCTAGAACGGGCTCGTGTCTGGCTGCTAATCCTAGCTGTATGAGTGAAACAACAACTTCTAAAGTCACTTAAAAGTAGTTTTTCTTAAATATATCGAGCCATGGTGCATACCTGCAGGTTCCCGGGTTGTAACAATAAGGATGTTACAGGATCACCTTTTCGGTTTGACACTTTTCCTGCTAAGGACGTTTCTCTAAGGCATCAGTGGCTTTTAGCAATCGGCTACTCCAAGGATACTCGGCTGGAACGAGTCAAAACCTTTCGTTTGTGCAGTGCACACTTCAAAGAGGATGATTACATCAGGAAAAAGTTCGGGAAAAGTGAAAGACTGTTTTTGAAGAGTTCGGCCGTACCAGAAATCTGGGTAAGTTTTGTTTTTAAAAAATGATTTATTCCGCTATGTCTGCTGTATTCATGCAATCATCTTCGCATTTTAGCGCATTATTTATGCAATCATCTTTACACCGATGGTTGATCATAGACTGCAGTAGCTTTGTCAACAATCTGTGTTGATGTGTGTGTTTTGTGTAGCAAATGCAATTCTTCATCCGTGTACTCTGGCTCATAAAGATATCCTAGTAGTAAAATAAGTTTCTTCTTCATCTGGTATAGTGTTAAAATGAAATTCGTCATCAGATGAGACGGAGTCTGACATGTTTTCGGCATTCGGCAGTGAAACAGCTGACATACAAAGCGCTGTTTAATATCCGCGGGGACCGGCGCAGGGATACGAATGACAAAAAATAGTCCCGTTGTAAGGTGACGTTGTAAATTTTTTCTCTTTGTTTGTGAGATGTAAATTAGCCATGCTTTCAGAGGCTAATCCTTTTGTGAGGCTAAACGGCGCAGATAAAGCGCCCCCGAAACTAGCCAGAACTACCTTTCTGAATCACTTCTCCCCTGAAAATCTCTGGGCAGGGGGGTGTGTGTGAAATGGGTCAAAGTTTACAGAGCACTGGGTGGGTGAAGGAACACATAACACTTAATGTCTAAAAAAGCGAACTTTTCCTTTAATATCACTTGTTAAAGTTCTGACCTTCACAGATTAAATTCCAATGATTTTTGTGTTTTTCTTAGGTATTTGTAAAACAGAAATGTTTTTGACAGAAAGTGCTGGTGAAGGTTCTCAGTCATCAGGAGCTTGGTAATCGTAGTAGATTCAAAAATAGGGAAACTAGAATTTTTTTTTTTTCAGAAGCTGTTTGGTTTTCCATCCAAGGAACTTTCCTAATTTAGACAGACAAGTGCAGAGAACCGAGATTTTTGAATAGTATTTGTAGCCTCAGCAGGTCTACCATTGGCCCACAGCGCTTAGGGCTTAGCACCAGAGCTGCAACAGAGAAAAACTCTAAAGATGGAGTCGGTTCAGGAATAATGCTCGTTCGAAACAGCTTTGGCATGAACTTTGGACCATTTAGATTTGGGCTTTTATTTTAAAAAATGTATCTTCTTCTTCTTCTTCTGTGTATGGCAGACTGCTCCATTGCCTGATTGCCATAGCGATGAATACGTCACATTGTGCATTGCTCTGATTGGTCCTAACGCTGTCAAATAGCATGCAGAGACAATTTGAAAGACAACCATAGATCCCGCCCCATGACCAGACCATATATTTACATCTATAGGATGGCTTGCCAGGCTATCCCACATCTTCAAATACCAAGAAGTCCAGATGCCTTTGTTTTGAACCTACTGTAAAAATATCCACTCCCCAGAAAATACAAATTGCCCACAGCTACGAGGACATTTAGTTAAAAAGTGAAAAGTCATCTTCTACACAAAGATGAAAAAACCAAATCCAATGTCTTTATTGAGGCACAGTTTAGACCAGACAGGTCAATTAAAACCCAGTTATCAACACCTTCTTTTTGGATAATAATGGACATCCCAAAACAGGTTAAGCAAAGCCTAATTTTCAACATCATTATCAGGGCTAATTAAGGGCAACAGCTGTCTGAGACATATAAAGAGTATCTCTGGATGTCAACAGTTTGGGGGATTATGTAAAAACACTAATTAGAGATCAGTCTCTTCACAGGACTCATCAAAAATGGAAAAAGCTTAATTCTTAACTCTAATCTTCAAATTCTGAAATTCTGCACACTTTTTCATTGTTTAACAATTTTATAACATTTTATTTCTTTATAGGTCACCTCTGACTGTTTAAGGACTGACTGGTTGGTTTTATTATGTGAAATGGAAAACGGCTAAAACGTATTATTTGATATACATAGAAACTAAGCTCACTGGCTCCTATTCAGCTTTAGTTTATAAAAGCCAAATAAACAAAAACATAATTTTCAGGGGAAATTCCAAGAAGTGACATTAAACACATGCAGACATGGAGATGCTAATGCCACGCAAAAATCCTGCATACAATTCAAATTGGAATTACGGGGCAACGGGGATTTTAACAAACATCATCATTTGTTTTTGTACTGACCGACCTTCAAACTAAATCCTAAATCAGCTGATTCACAAGCATAAAACAGGAAAAGGAGCCAGAAGAGAAAGCAGCATTGTCCTTCCCTCAGATATGGTAATTCATGCTAATCTGTTTTCACAACCTTAATCTCCTAATTGCTTTAATTGATATGAAAAAAGGTTGAATCTTGTCTAATATGGAAAATTCTCTCCATCATGCCTGCAGCACACATAAATACATGGTTCAGGCTTGATTAGTTTAATGTACAGGAAGCATACAGCGATAATGGAAGGTGTTTGGTGCATTACCATGTGCAAACTAGACCTAATGGTACTGTTGCTATTAAACAAACACATAAAAAAACAACCAGGTACTGAACCCCAGCATCAAATGTGGTTATTGTGCAATGATTTTAAGGCCTTTGACTTCCCCATACGCTGTGACTTCTTATCCTTTGCTTTCAGAATCAGTTTTTTAATGTGTGTGTTTATGTGTAGTGAAAGAGTTCAAAAGTGACAAAGAGAAAGCAGTAAACACATGCAGATTGAGGGTTTTCCCGTAGAATTTGATCAGACAGAAACCGTTATTGTGCTCCACTATCATTGTGACTTAAGGGCTAGATCTGTTGGTGGAAACACTTTAAAGTGCACACGCATGCTTCGGCACAACAAAAGCCTATAATACATCTCTCAAGGTTCCAGATTCGCAAAACAGGATTGGATGCAGTGAGATAAAAACATTAGCATATACTTAAAACACAATACATGCACAAACTAGGAGAGGATGCATAGACAGAGCCTGTGCTCTGCTCTACCCCTAGAGCAACAAGAGTGGTAATTGAATACACAAATGCACCAAACACGCTCTCATTGAACCATCTTTTACCAAAGAGGGACGACAAACAAGCCTTCCCATGACCCCGTTATCTCCTTTGTTTCGCTGCTTCTTCACAGATCCACAATCTCTTCTTCTCCTCCATCCCTGAAGAGAGGTTAGTCCTCCCACATCCAGGAACACGGGGACACCAAGGAAAAGCTGCAGCTCTAAAGCTGCACTGCAACAAAGGGAGTGTGAAAGTGTGACCTGACACACATTTGTTGTCCAGACTGAACAGATGTGAAATGACAAAAGACTATCAGGGACGAGAAAAAAGGTAGGAGGTGGTAAGTACCCACCGTGACCTCGAGGTCAACACTACAGCTCCCCTGTTTGACCAACATCATCTAAATTACCTAAGCCGTGTGTGTGTGTGTGTGGGTCTGACATTGATCTATCCGTCTGGTGATGAATCCATCCTGTGCGCGTAACCTACGGATTAAATCACCTCAACGAGGAAGCTGATTACCCTTTTCCAGGAAGAGGGCAGCATATACACAAAAACACACACACACATGTAAACACACACATACACACGTCGTCTGCGTTATCATGAAAGGTCAGCTATTGGTCATCGACCTGTGAACTTAGCTATCAGTTACACAGACACGAGAGAGATTTACCTACTGTGTGTAAGTCTGTGTGTGTGTGTGTGTGTGTGTGTGTGTGTGTGTGTGTGTGTGTGTGTGTGTCTGCTGACGCCAGGTCTGTCAGAGTAGCCCCTCCCTACTTCCACTCATAAATTACCTGTCAACTGCAGCAGAACAGATTGAATCTGAGAAGAGGAAGGAAGGTGGCAGAGAGGAAGAGAAAAGCTGTTGTGCCTCTTTTAAAGACATTAGACGGTCTGAACTGTGAGAACAGCATCGGGGGGGCTTAATTAAGATCACAAATTCTATTATTAACGATTAATTAGAACACAACAGGTACACATCAAACCAGGCCTCTCGCCAACAAACACGACACACTTTTTAAACAATCACACATCAACCATAAATAACGTGCAGCCAGACAACAAAGCAGCAAGTTGGTATTTTTTTATTTTTACTTTAGAAAGGGAATCTGATCACCGTATCAATTTAGCCAAAGGAGAAAAAAAATGATGATTTGACAGAAATAATAAGAGCTGGTGAGCTGATGGTGTAGAACAGTGGCTGTTAAAATGAGAAATGTTAGTTGAGTCTCACTGCCAGCGTCCCGCGAGGCTGGTTATTCAGCAAAAAAGCAGCTGAGAGAAACAGAGGACAGAGTAGGAGAGCGTTTAGGGTGGAAAGAGGATTAATGCATCTGACAGTCAAAAGAACAGAGAGAAAACAAGTCCCAGCCAAAACAGCCACAATGATACCACTGATTAGAACAGCTACAAGTACATGCACAAGCAAAACAACATGCCCAACAGTTGATTTATCTGAAGATTATTAGCTGAATTTTTAATCTTATTCATCTTTAACTTTGTCAAATCGCATTAATGACAGCAATTTGCTAAAATAATCTCAAAACACAAATAAATAAAGAGAGGAAATTAAAAAATAAAAGATCCTCTGGAAACATTGTTTTAATGAGAAGCATATGGAATTATTAAAACCATTCACCAACAGCTGTTTTATGCCGTTTCACTCCATTTTCAATAAGCCACTGTCGGGCACGCCTATTTTAATTTTAACTAGCCGTCACTCACTTAAGAAAAAACATTAAAAGCACGTGATGCTGGTCTATTAGCATTTAGCGACACGTCTATACCTCTCTGACACTTGGGTTTCACTTCTTAAGTTGTAGATTCAAAACAAAGAAAAAGAACTGAAAGCACGTTAGCATACCCCCATTAGCATCACCAGCAGCAGCAGCAGGCTGAGCTGTAAGCTGATCTGAGGTTTTACCTGTGTAAGACAAATTCTAAGAGTCTATAATAATAGTAAGACCCACAGGCTGAAACAGTGTGATTTATGGAGCTGTTATTACTGCCCAGTTGAGCTGCTAATGTTCCCTAATGAGGCATAACCTCCAACTCAGCACAAAGGACTGTATCACACAAGATTGGAGACAGCAAATGTTGCATCACTAAGGAGTAGAAAGGAGAGAGTCTGATAACACGCAGACAACAGGTCTGTTTGGTTAACTGTATAAACAGAACTATTAAAATGCTAAAATGCCAGCTTCGCTAACGAGTGTGTTCGGCTAATTTTGGCTCAGGAACGTGTTACGCTGTTCGAGGGTATACTAACAACCAGAGAAAGTTACATTTGTGGGTACAAGAACAGCGTTTGGAACAGACTAAGAGAGAGTAGGGCCGCATTCCACTTTCGCTGTACATCAGTGCATGAGGACCTGGTCTTTCCCTGTCTGGCTGCATTCTTAACCTGAAATAAAAATAATAAAAATAAATAAATAAATACACAGACTTTAGACCCTGAAAATAACTGAGTTGAATTATGGTTTTAACAAGCAGACAAATGATTAAAATAGAGCTCAATGTTTAACATTAGACATTATCAAATGTGTTGACAATGATCATTAAACCTATTGTATAAATTACCTTCCTCAAACATGCTGCTGTTTGTATTTCACCTGATGTAGAAAATAAAACCCAGGCTCTGACTCGGCTCTACGTCTGCTTTTAAGTAAATAAGATTGTGTCTCAACAAAACACGACCAGCCTTCTTACTACGTAGGTACTGATGAGCCTCAAAGCTTTTAAGATTGTTTACTGCCTCGCCGTCGGAAACGACAGAGTTAAGAAATTAGCTAAAATGCTACTTATGTTAGCTTTGCCCAGATTTTAAGATCGTCCTCCCAAATCTCTATCGCAGTTTGAGCTGTGACAGCTGGTGTTCCCACATAGTAAAAAGTGGATTAGCGCGAATGGATCGCATCATCCATCCATGCTCTCCATGTAAACAAACACCGGACCGGAAGTCAGTCGCATATTTCACGCGAGGGCTCATGGGAGCTAGGAATAAGGTGGACAGATGTTGTGCAAAAGCTCAACCTTTAACTGTAGCCTGTATTTTAGTTCTCAGATGCTGTCCTGTCCTGAGCTTTTATTAACTGTGTTTTTTTTTATCTGTAATGGTGCTTTAACACTAGATGGACTGGTTTTTTTAAAAACATCTCCTCTCAGAGCTTTCATTTCTGGACCACTTTGCTGCTTTGGTTGTTTTGAAGTTACAGCTGTTCTATTTAGGCTATATCATGTCATTCTAATATATTTACAGTGAGATTTACTCATGTGTTATTTAGTGCTTCAGAGCAGACCTGTTGCACTGCTGATTTTTATATTCTCTACCCGTAACTAGAGCCAGCAGTCAACATCTGTTTGCTTGTAAAATCCTGCTCTCGTATCATATAAAACTATAATCTGAAGCACATCTTCATCACATTTCAGACAGCACAGCGAGTCAGAAAAAGAAACTAAAGTAGTAATAATTTTACACATCAATCAGCATTCAAATGTTTTACAAATGCAATCATGTCTGTGTGAAACTCATCTGGGCAGACAGAGGAGGAGTTTGCTGAATACCTATGTTAGCAATATTTAGGAGAAGATAAAGGAGTTCATATAATTTTCTGCAATCTGTCTTAAGTTGTCCAATAAAATTTCAATGATCTTAACATATTGATGCATCTTCTCAGTGCAATGCACACCTAAATTACTGTTTGCTTTATTTAATAGATGCAAACACATTAATCTAAGCTTTTAGAATCTAAGTAACTATTTTAAATTCCTAAAGCTGCACATTTTAAAGGTGTTGTCCTTTCGTTTAATCATTACATTTGTAGTACTGTAGGAATTGTAAGTCGTACTCTGGGGAAACAAAGCTCTGGTGCACCAGTTTCAGGAAGTAGAAGTGAGCCACATCAGAGGAGAGCTTCAGATGACAGAATCTGGAGTCTTATTTCCTGATATTTGCAACGTTGATGTTTTATCTCCACAAATAACACAAGCCTGAAGGAGTTCTGCTGTGTGGTAGAGTTGCTAATGCTAACGGTTAGCTTCACTAGCCGAGACGTTCTCTGCTGTTTCCTGGAGGCTAAATCAACAACAGCCTTCCCCGTTGTGAGTCAAGATGGGTGAGTCCATGAACATTAAGTGACAGTGTGACGTAGATCTCTCAGGATTTCCTGAACTAAGCTTTTTCCATCTATTTTCTATCAGAAGCTAATGCAGGAGATAGGTGAAGAAGACTATTTTCATGGTCAGCCTGCACCTTTACGTGTCTGACTGCTTTGAACAAAGTGTGTATGCTATACCTGAGTCAGCCTCTACAGAAGCAGCGACACATAGACAGAAGCTTCTATTCAAATCCTTTAACCTTTAAACTATTGTTATAAATAAGCATATAAAAGAAGATAATACTTGTGGGAATATTTAAGACAAACCAAAAGCCAAGAGTTATAGCTTTGAAAGTTAACACAGATTTTGTGATGTCTTTATTTCCTCAAAACAGGAAGCCAACTTCTTCAGCGCCTCCTCAATGTACATCATTTGAGTTCACTGGTGTCGAGTTCGCAGACATTAGGTCAAGGTGAAAATATATAAAATGGTTCCAGCTGATGTTTTATTTTACTAGTTTTACATACTGTGTGCATATTTTGGATTTCACTAGCTTACTGGGAAAGCAAAAGTGTGGGCAGCTGTTTTCAAAAGAAAGATTTTTCACTCAATTCAAATATTTCTATTCCTCCAAAGACGGAGGTCTGCAACCCACAACTCAGAAGAAAAGCGTCTCTTCAGCTCTTCTTCCATAGCCTTGACCGAACAGAACCTCAGCTTTATTTATACAGAATGTCTCAAACACGTGTAGCCTAAAGTGTTTATAGTTTCTGTACATACTGAGCATTGAAACGGAGATACAAGGAATGCATAGTGGCCCTTTTTTTAATCAAATCAGTACCAATATTGTGTAAATGTTAGTCAAGTATTCACTCCAATAAGCAGGTGGACTGTTGAACTAGTGGTTTCTTAGCCTGAGGCATAATTCAAATATTTTATTTGATTTAAAAAAATGTAAATAAAAATCTACAAATGTGTATAGGATTTATAGATTTGTCTAGTTACGTCTTTCACAACATAAAAGCACATAAAAAGCTTTAAAAAGTCAAACGTTTAATAAATCCAACTCTAAGCACAGTTCATGTGAACCTCTGGCTGTAAAAGAAAGTTTTAAAAAGCCGATAATGATGTCATGGTCGGGATGGTTGATAGATGGACAGATAAAAAGTAGAGACAGGTGGCGCGGGAGCAGAAGACAAGCAGGATCAGAAAGACTCGAGCATTAGTGGGAGAAACAGGCATACTAGAGTCCCTCGGGCTTCAAATGGTCTGTCTGAATTAATCCTGACCATCAAACTTTCCCTGTCACACACACACACACACACACACACACACACACACACACACACACACACACACACACACACACACACACACACACACACACACACACACACGTCCACACCTCCCTGTCTGTGCCCTGCAGCAACAGATGCTAGCAGACAGAAAGGCTTCCTCTACCTCTCTGTCTTTGAATCTTGCTCTTTGGTTCTATTTTTCTGTCTCCTCTATCTTTGTTGTTACTCTCGGCAGCAAGATAAAATGCCAGTCATCCTACGCTCTACTCGTAAACAACAAATGAGGGTGAAACGGTCCAAGAGGAGACCAATGTGCAACAGGGTTAGACGAAGGAGAGAAAGAGTGAGACTAAAAGACAGAGAAAGGCAGCGGCTATTTGATAGTGTCAGCTGTATGGAGGAGATACAGACAGGCCATTCATCTCAATGGATCAGATAGCAGTCTCCCTGGAGTGTGTCCGTGCACACGTACACACAAACGCTCACACACACACCCGTTTTAGAGACGCAGAGAGGGAGACTGGGAACACACCGATGCAAACTCTCTCATACATATAAACCAATCCAAGATTAATACTACAGTATGAAAAGAAACCCTAAGGCTACAAGGCCCAGACCTAGCCACCGTTAAAGATTCAGGAGAGACCAGAAACGGTGAAAATCACTGTTTTTCATTACTCTACTGTTTGAGATTGTGGGTATTCTTTCATGCCATCTACGAGCCGGGCCAGAGAGAAGGGCAGGGAGAAAGGAAGGACGAGCTAGAAGGAAATCTGAAGGCCTTTTGCATGAGTTTTCAATTTCACATCACAGAGGAGACAAAGTGTGCACACAAGTTCTTTCAAACCCTCTAACGTTTAGACGCCATCTGAACCTGGAACACACGCAGAACGAGGCCATTGTAGAGCTGTCAACCGTAACAGCTGGTCTCCTGCAGTGAGTTTATAATGACTATGAAGGATGTTTGAGGCAGAGTCAAATCAGAGCTGTCCGTGGAACGTGCAGCCAGTATCTAATTAGACTTGCTTCCCTAACCCTGCCGGGCTGCAATCAATCAGCAGTGTTTTCAGCACTCATATTTTCAATTCAGATTAAACTTTGTTTTGCACTTACTCAGCTGCTCTGTGAAAATCTGACAACTAGGCACAGAAACGATAATCTAGTGACATTCTCAGTTTAACATTCATAAAAGCAACATTTTGCACCCCGTTCTTCAATCGTCAATCACCTAAAAATGTGTTTCATGATAGACTTCTTGTATATGATCAAGGATAAACTCCACAACTTTGCTGTATTACTGGTATTTTTACCTAAAACTATTTCTTCGTTAAGTTTCTGGTGTTAAATAATGCTTGTATCTCACGTGCATAAAGGCTTTCTGGTGAGATGTGCGTGTTAACTGTTCCATCGTGTAATTACAGACAAAAAGTCCCTTTTAATTAGTTCATTGTTCACTGCATTGATGAGGCAGTACCTGGGTGAAAGGTGGAGTACAGAGCAACCCTTCATCAAGTCAGCATCTAATTAATGCTTTGGTAATGGAGGGATGAGATGACAGGAGCTCTGTATATGAACATGTACTGGATAGGAGCCTTAATTACACTTTTTGGAACAGATTTTTGCCCCAGTCCAATATTTGTATTTTACTACAAAATATTGTTGCAAAAAAAAAGAATATAAGTTGATGTTTCATGTAGGTGTTAGAGACTTTTGTGATGGGCTCGACACACAGGAGGTGACATGGCCTCTCCTCCATTCATTTTCAATGAGACATGCGCGACAAAGCGATAATCGCGGGTTTCCCTCCTGCTAAGCGACATGTGAAAAACAGGCATGTGAAATTTTGCGCTCGTGCATGTGTCGTGCACAGGCCCAGAAAGTTGAAAAATTTCTACTTTTCATCGCTGTCGCTCGGACAAGGACCAATCAGCGGAGGTTTTACTGACAGACCAATGAGCAGACAGGATGCTTCTCAGGACATCTTCGAGCAAACATGGAGGAAAGGTTAATATATATAGTAGGTTTATATTGTAAAGTCAGAAGTAAGACTTCACTGAACTCTAACAAAACCTTGTGAGACTTCATTTCTACTGATTTTCCAACTCTGAACTGCTTTAATAACCAAAAATTCCCTCCAATCTGACGACCAATCAATGCAATGGAAGACTTGCTATTCGCCCTGGAACAGAGTGCGTTGCTGGCTTTTGCCGCTGGCCGCATGTCGCCTCCCGTGTGTCAGGTTAGCAAAGCGATAGCGGTGAGTTTCGCTGATCACGGTCGTTTGTCGCCTCCCGTGTGTTGAGCCCATGACTCTGCAGTTTGGCAAAGTATCTCACTGCTGCGACTGTTGGAACAAGCATGTGTGAAGAAGTTTTCAAAATGTCTCAATTTCCTCACAAGTCCTATTTTATTTAACCTTTATTTAACCAGATGAGTCGATTGAGGACTCGTTCTCATTTACGATGACGATCTGACCAAGAGGCAGCAGCAACACAAGTAGCTTTACACCAAAGAACAACAGACAGATAAGATAAAATCAAACAAGGTAAAAACAGACATAAAGACATAAAAGACTGTTCTCATATACAATATGTACAAGCAATCAAAACAGACTTAAAACTATCTTTCAGCACTCAGAAGCAGGCACATTGATCAGAAACTATTGATTGTAATGACTTGATACGTAGATAATGGAACGTAGGTAGTGAGCTTTAGTGATTTTTGCAGCTTATTCCAGTCGTTGGAAGCAGAAAACTGAAATGAGGAGCGGCCAAAAGAGGTGCGAGCTTTAGGAACATCCATAGAAATTAAGTTACTGGAAGGTAAATTGCGCTGGTTGTTGGAGTAATGAGCGAAGATATGACGGGTTTCTACCAATGTCACTGTTGTGTCCCTGTAAATTTGAACTTATTTGCATTACAAATGTTGTCCTAGATCTCATACTCTTCTCCATTTAGTCTCTGTGAGTCAGAAGTGGGACGAAATGTATATATACCTAACAATTTGGCAACCAAGATACACATTATAAAAAATAAAAAAATAAAAAAGTTTGTAAAAAATGGAGATGCAATTCTGACACTTTTATTAATTGCAACATGAAACTTTCCACAAAGTCGCACAACTATTGCAACAATGCATAAAACCTCTTGCAAAACTTGCAGCATGATTGTGATTCCAACTGAGAATCTGAATCTCTTTCAAACCTAAAAGATTTTTGCTTCATACATTAATTAGACTCCATAATCCTATAAATGATTTTATATTAAACAGCACCTTAAAGTTAATAATCAATTCAAGAAAAACATCTGAAATAGAACAGCAGACACTATTTAATGATAACACTGTCTCACTACCAGCATACTTACAGTAGCTGCTGTAAGAATGTTGAGCTTGGGGAACTGACCATCTGTTCAGAAGCAGTAAGACGTACAAAACAATCAGTATAAAAATACATCTTTCAAAAAAACCAAATGAAACATTCATATTATGTTAATCAGCAGTCAAATATTACACAGAACCACTATTTTGGGCTAATGAACCAATATTAAATTCTAACAGCCAACAAAGAGATCAAACAGATGAGAGAATTTGGAATTAGAAAGTGGCCAACTGATTGACTGGCTGCATAAACAACAACAAAACCCTGCTTAAACTACCAAAATTGACTGAGACAACAGACATATGGGAAACAGCCAGACAACAAGATGCCATTTGTGCTTTTTATGAAGAGAGTTAGACAGAGAACAGGTGTCCAAGTCCTTAAAGATGGCGCTCACTAAACAAAATGAGACGCCTGCTCACTTGTCTGTGGATATTTATTCTGAAATTCTTCAGATTTCTATTCTGCTGTGTGCGATTTTGACGATTCAAACTCTTATTCAGAGGAAAGTTTCATCTAAAGCTGAGATGCTTATGTAATCAAAGTGGCTCTAGATATTAGGAATGAATGAAAAACTTCCTCAAAGCAAGGAAAACTTTACCTCTGTGAATCTCATGGATGTATTGAGATAAGTTTGAAATTTAATGAGAGGTTGTTTTAAACTCTGACCACAGTTCACATGTTTGGGTGTGTCTGAGTTCAGAGAGACAGGTACGACCAGGCTTCGCTGTCCTCCTTTCATCTGCCTAAATCAGTGCCTGCTCATTTCACTCCATCTCAACTCATCTTTTATTCTCTAACCTTACTTATTTATTCCAAATTCTGCCTTGGCTTCTTGATGAAAAGCCTTGAACTTACTAGAACCTCCTTCTATCTCCTTTTCCTACTGTTGGACTCAACGTTGTTTGTCGGACACAGATTCTAAACGTTTGAACGCACCAACTTGTTTATTTTAAAGGCGTAGCTATACCCAGGTGTGTTGACTGGTGCTTTGCATCGTTTCATGAATACAAACCAAAACTGAAACCGCTGACCAAACTGACAAAAGAACAGGGGAGCAAAGGAGAAAAGATGAGACCTTTAACACCATTAAGTAAGATTTTCATGTTACATTTTATTCACACACATTAAGGAAATGACATCTAAAACATGCACACAAGTAAAAAATAAAAACGGGGAGAATAATACATTTATAAAAGAAAATAAAAAGCCGATCAGAACAATTTTAGTCCAACTAGCCAACGCTGTTTGAGCTTTTCTCTGCTTATCCACCCATGGTATTTCAGGCTCAGTGTGTGTGTGTGTGTGTGTGTGTGTGTGTGTGTGTGTGCGTGTGTATCTAGAGCCTCAGTGATCAGGTTTTAAAGCTGTGTGTAGGAGATAAAGGAAGTCATTAGTGAATTCTGACTCTTAAGACCCCCTAATACCTCGGATGGGACCCTGGCCAGAGGTTAGGATCCGTGTGTGTATGTGTGTTTATGACAGCGTGCATGCATTTTTTATGTGACATTGTAATCCCAATCCTTTTGCAAAGAGAGCATCCCCGACCGTGCCCATCAGCGACTCAAACTAACTCCAGTAACTTTTGAGTCACGCTGCAAGAATTTCCATCTGAAATAAACTAAAATGAATCAACAGCAGACCTACACCATTATACTTTTCAGAAACCTGCAGTAACATCATGCAAGTTTTTGCAAGATGGTTTAACGTTCACATTTCTGCCTGTAGTTCAAAGCAATAGTACAAAGAATGATGGAGACAGTAAAAGGGTTGGGGTGGGGTTTATAGCCTCATAATGTATCAGAGGACTTTTGGATCCACATTCAGCAGGATTAACAGAGCTGTACATCAATATAATTGCTAATAGATGCATTGATCTGCATCTGCTACTGTCCACGTTTTCCCGCATACACACACGCAGGAGGGCGTTCGTATGTATACACTCAATCATAAACGGTCAGAAAAGCTGTATCCGTCACTGACAACAATGGTGTTATGAAAGTCACAACCGCCAACATGAGATAATACACTAAAGATCTAACACACACAGACAAATACTCACATCCCACTGTCTATACTGCCAATTAGTCCTATAATAAAAGCTTCCACAGCTGGAGAACAAACCATAAAGTACAGTGTTATTGCTAATTAACTCTGCGACTGAGATATGCAGATAGATGCACGTACAGGCGAGCTAACACGCACGTTTAGAGGTAATGCACACAAAAGGAAACACACACCAGTGAAACAGCTAGCACTTTCTGCTAGAGTTGTAAACAAACACAACCTCTAAACACACACACACACACACACACACGCTGTGGAAGCAGAGATGTGCTGGACTCTTTAGTAGAGAACAAACAAATGCTGCCTGGTTTGAATAAACAAATTAAAATGATTGCAGGTTGGAATGGGAGTAAATACAACACTTAGCTAATTACTCTGTCTGAAGCTGACTTTAGCTAGATGCAAACTGGAAACACACACACACACACGTAAACATACCACCAAATACACTTAATGCGTTTAAAAAAGTAGCGAATAGTAAAACGGGATCCTTTAAAGGCATACAAGTACAAAGATTCCAATTCTTGCCTCCACCCTGGGGTTCGTGAAAAAAGAAAGCAACCAGGAGAGAGGAGCTCCACCGGGGCTCTTGGCTTTTACAGAAAACACTTATAAACACATGACTTCCTTTTGAAGCAGGTTTTCGCCAGGTCTGGGGAATAAAACCGGCTGACTGCAATTCATTTTCGCACCTGACAAACACAACACACACGCACAGACACCAACGTGCACACGAACGCCTCGCACAATTCAGCTCACACACAGCAAATGAATGGCTCCCAATCACATACCTCTCTACTGATTTGATGAAGAGAAAAAGCAATTTATTAGGACGCCTCTTAGGAGCAGAACTCAAACTAAGCTGCTACACTGGCCTACTTAGACACATACACATATAAGTGGAAAACAGTCCTTACTTCGTAGCAATACACTCATTTAAAACCTCATGCAAGAACAAACTCCGATAAAGCATCAAGAGCTCCCTAAAGACCATCATCAGTAATCTACACGAGAGAATAAAGCAACTAAATGGATCTCGCATTCCATTATTTGATCTGATCCAAGCTGACACTAACAACCAGCTGGTCTACGTATGACCCTACTGCTGCAGCTACTGGGACGTCAGGGGAGGAATCTTTTGGGATTTTTATGTATTTTCCTAAGAGGTTAGAGGAGAGACTTGGAAGTTTGCTCAACTCTTTTGTCCAAATATTTCAGTTCTAGGGAATAATTTGCAAATCAGTATGAGAAACTGTGTGTGAGACGGAAGAAAAGCCAAAAAAAATGACTAAACTGGACAAGCGGGGACAAAAAGTCCTGAATCTTGTCCAATTTTTATCTCTCAGTTTATAATAACACACAAAATCCCATTAATTCACATTTATACACACTGTAATGGACTCCTGTGAAGACCTAAAGTTGTTCTGGATTCATTAGAGGAGTCATGCAACCAACACCAAACCCTATAACTAGTGAAAATACAAACATTTCCATTTAATAACACACACACACACACACACACGCACGCACACAGCAACTTCAAATTTCATTCCACTAATACAGTCTCACTATTTACAACCTGCTTGAGAAAACATGGTCCTGCTTAATTAGATTAAACAAGAGAGTGTGTGCCTTTTACGTGTGTGTGTGTGTGTGTGTGTGCTCGTTTACATGCATGGAACAACAGGTGAGGCAGGAAGACAGAGCTAGACGGCACAAACACAGAGGGCAACAGACGGAGAGAGGGAACGGAGGGAAGAGGGAAAGACTACACCTTCATTTTGTATTCAGGGAGGTGGTGTAGATCGTTAGCTAAATAAATTAGAGCCTTGCGGCTGTGGATATCACACTGCCATATGTCAGAGAGAGAGAGAGAGAGAACGAAGGAGAGGGGAGAGAGGAAAGGGAGGAGAAAAGACTGAAGGAGAGGATGAGAGAAAAATCTGCTTGCTGCAGTAAGTGTGAATAAATACATAAGGACGGCAACAGAAGCAGATGTGACCTCAGCTAAGGGAAAATGTTGGGATAAAGGCGGAGGAGGGGGCAGGCTGACGGGAGGACAGGACAGCAGCTAATCCAGTGAAGTTGAACTGAGACCACAGCTAAGCACAAGTTTGCGCTCTGCCCTGGGCATTTAGAGCCAACAAACACACACAGAGTGGGCGCAAGACAGATTAATCAGCGTAAAGCTTTTGGAGGAATTTAAGAGGAACACAGTAATAGTTGATGACTTCAACACAAACTTGGCTAAATAGATGGCAAACCATTAGTTCTATGGTACCGTTTAACCCTGATCCACAGAAGCCTACTGCTGCTGCTGCCATGCTAGTCACTGCATTTCTTTCTAACTCTGTATAGTGTTTTCAGAAATCAATTCCACTATATGGACATTCTGTATAATATTCTTTCCTTTGCTGCCAATAAACAATTACAAAAACTAAAAAGTTCTAATCAGCTCAGCTCTGAGTGACTTTTCCTCTTTTATTGAGCAGTTATGAATGCAATAAAATCAAACCGTTATTCAATGCTTCAAATGAATTTTTGTTGATTATCATAACCAGTTGGAACCTAGCGCACCACATTCAGAAGAATTATTGTAAAGCTCAAGATTTGTTCTAAACTATTCTTAAACAAGTGGTTTCTGAAAACCTTGAAAACAAGATGTTCGCGGTATATCGGCATCAAAATCGGCCAGTGTCGGTCATTTCTACATATTAGTTTTGGGATTGTGGGGGTGTTTAATGAAAGCAGGAAAGCAATGTAAGGCAAGGCAAGGCAGCTTTATTTGTATGGCACATTTCACAGACAGAAGCAACTCAATGTGCTTTCCAGGAGCAAGAACATAAAACGTTAAAATCAAAGTGATAGCATAAAACAGCAGATTATAAAAGCTATTTAAATACACAAATAAAATTAGATGTAAGGATAAGATAAAAAGGCAAAGTTAAAGGCTGAGCAGTTACAGTGCAGAAGGTGCAGCATAAGAAACAATCATTCAAAGGCTGATGAATACATGAAAGTTTTCATAAGGAAGCTGATTCCACCTGTGTGCAGCATAGTAGCTAAAAGCAGCTTCACCTGTTTGGTTCTGACCCAGGGTTCTAGCAGCTGACTGCTTCCTAAGGATCTCAGAGCCCTGCTGGGTGTATACACCGTAAGGAGATCCAACATGTTTTTTGGCCTCATGCCATTGAGTGATTTCTAAACTAGTAGAAGCACTTTGAAATAGATTCTGTAGTTTACTGGTAACCAGTGTAGAGATTTAAGAACAGAAGTTATGTGCTCGGTTCTCTTGGTTCTTGTTAAGACTCTAGCAGCAGCATTCTGAATAAGCTGCAGTTGTTCCACAGCTTTTTTGGGAAGACCAGCCAAAAGACCATTGCAGTAGTCCAGTCTGCTGGAGATAAATGAATGAATGAGTTTCTCCAGATCTTGCCTGGACATGAGACCTCTGAGTCTTGCTATTTGATGAAGATGATAAAATGCTGATCTAGTTATGGCCTTAATGTGACCAGAGAAGTTCAGGTCTGAATCAACTATGACACCAAGATTTCTAACCTGAGTCTTTGTTTTTATTCCTCATATACCAATGTAGGTGAGTGGTTGCTTTTACACGGTGTTGAAAGTGTAGGAAAATATGTTATATATATATAAGATGGATAAATATCAGTTATTGACAATTACAGCAATATAAATATTGGATATCAATGTTAGGCCAAATTCTGTATCTGTGCATTCATAAGATCATCCCATTTCATCTTCTTTCAACAGATTTGAAGTGGTCTCTAGTATAAATGATTGCCTTGTGAGTCAATCTGTGTAGAAAAAAGTTCTGGCGCTCCTGTTTCAGACTCAGTTTGCTCTGCAACGTTGATGTTTTATCTCCACAAATAACACAAGCCTGAAGGAGTTCTGCTGTGTGGTGGAGTTGCTAATGCTAACAGTTAGCTTCTACTAGCCGAGATGTGCTCTGATCTCTCCTGGATGCTAAATCAACAACAGCCTTTCCCGTCTGAAGCCCAAGAGATAAGATCAAGAAAAGTGTTTTTTATTCATAAATCTCAAGGATGAGACTGGTGTCAGACCTTACAATCATTTTTAAAAATGTGCTTATTTATTTACTTTCTGTAGAAAAATCATTGCCATAAATTTTCATACATTTAAATGTGTGTTTTTACACTTGATAGCAGCTCGAAGAATTGCTGTCCATGATGCATTTGGTTGTGTAAGAAATAAGATTATTGGTCCACTTTGCAAGTGGAGGTAAATCAAACAGAGTTGTTGAACAGCCATCATGCAAATGAAGAAAAAGAAGAGTGCTGTATACTCTTCCAATCAATGAGTTTAGTTATTCAGTATTGCTTGCCAACTGGGGGTAAACCAACAATATTGACATGCAACACACTCAAGTTTGCACAACTCAATAAAACACTAGAAACCCAAATTATGTCCCATTAATCATTATTTAAAAACACAAAACTTTGCAATAAATTGTTATTATTCTTTAAGTAATTGGATAGCCGTGATAAATGAAAAATAATAATTTATAAAGCCATATTCTTTAAGTCAGACCTACCACAACTATTACATTACATTCTAGCTGCAGGTATTCTATATTTAGCACAATTATGGTTTCCGGTGACTTTATGTAAATAGCTAGAATAAAACATGTCACTCTCAGCAAATATCAGTCATTTTTCATTAAATGCTGTAAAACTGGCTTTGCTGCAATAACAACTGATGGGACAAGTACCTGTTTTTATTCTGAAGATACTTTGTTAACAAGCTTTAACATTGGATCAGCTGCATCTGCTTCTTATTGACAAAGCCATAACAGATTCACCCAAAGAGCCAAACACCAAAGCACCATTTAGGGCACGAGTTATTTTTCAGCTAATAGAAAACTGAACGCCCAATAATTGGAAGGAGGCAGTGTGTCAAATGTGCAGCACAAGGTTGTGGTCAAATGCATTAACACCACAAACCTGTAGAATAAGACAGTGGTAACAGCTAACCCAAATCCTTCACACAGGCTGAAAGAAAATCATTCAATTATTGAACTGAAGCGGCATCAGAGACTTAAAGGGGAAATACCAGTTTAACTGCAATCTGAACAATAATTTATAAACTATTTTCATGACTGTGACAGCCCCTTGTGCAGTTATTTGGGGGTGTCGTAAATAATTAACATCGGATGTCATTGAAGCTATACCAGCTGAAGGACAGTTTCCAAATAAGAAGAGGATTCTGAGAGAAGGTGAGTTTCCACACACATAGAGGAGGGTTACTTCAGATTTTTACTAAATGTCTTCTGCTGTCTGATTTGTAACTTGGGCCATGTACCCATGTAGCCGAGTTGTTGTAAAACCAAATATCCTCCCCGTCCATCTAGAAAAAAAACTAGGGTCAACACTGCCTTGTTTTAAGCAAAAAGACTAAATCCAGTGCATTGTGAAGCACATTCATAGGCACGCCAAGCCTGTAGGTGGCAGTAGTTCCCCAAATCATTGGCGTCTTTGCCGAAAAAGATTCCTTGGAAGTGGAATAATGGAATGGCGGGCAATTACCGTCCTTAACATCATCCTTTGCCTGTGGTCTACATAGAGCAGTAATTGAGCTTAGTAAAACACCTGAGTGTAAACACATGTCGCACGTTAGTGATGCGCGGGTTAGGGTTTTTTACAACCTGCGGGTACCGCAGATTTCAAAAAGTCTGACCCGCACCAAACCGTCCCGCATCACTTTGTCTAATTTTACAACCCGCGTCGCCCCGCCCCATTAAAATCACGTTATAATATTGAGCTTCTTACCTCGCTGAATCTTTCCCAAACACGCGATTAGTTTGTCCCTCCTTTCTTTTAAGAACGTAAACTCCCTAACGAATTTTATCCAAAATATCTTCCTCCATCGTTTTGTTGATGTGGCTGCCTGCCACCTGCTTGGAGCGCACTTCGCTGGCGCTTTCTGTACGTGCCTACGTCAGAGGGTCGAAGGTTATCTGCACGTTATGTTTTAAAACATGACCGTGTTTAAAAAACTGTCTTAAATATTGTGTTTTACAAAATTAAGCATTGATTAATGTCTTTATCTTGTGTGATGATGTCACAGCATTTTTGTCACGGGCAGTGACATTGCGAAACCTAAAACCCGGTTATTTATGTCCACAAGCTGACAATGAATAAGTTGCAAATCTACTTTGGTCGAAGTTTATTTAAAGGATTGTTTTTGGCAAGGCAGCTTTATTTGTGTAGCACATTTCATACACAGAGGCAATTCAATGTGCTTTTGGTGCCATTTTAGCTTACCTTTAGTATGAATAACAGGCCAAACAGTATAGAAAAATATCTTGATTTTGTGGGATACACGGTCTCATGTGGACAGTCTTCCCCTCAGAGGTCAACCCTAAGCATCAGAGGCTGTGTTTACATCTACAACAGGGGTAGGGAACCCTAGTCCTGGAGAGCCACTATCCAGCATGTTTTAGAAGTTTCCCTGCTCCAACACAGTCAATTCACCTGTTCAGCAGCTCATTAGGCTCTGCAGAAGCCTGTTAATCACCTGCTGATTAAAATCAGGTGTGTTGAAACTGGGAAACCTCTAAAACGTGCTGGATAGTGGCTCTCCAGGACCAGGGTTCCCTACCCCTGATCTACAATAATACTGATGTGCTCTGAGCTAAAGCAGAGCCAACGCAGAAACAAGCTGTGGGGGTGAAAAGTAGGTATTCAGAGTGAAGCCTGAAAGATCTGAGAGGGATGGATATAATGAAAATGTGATGTAACATGATGTGTAGTGTGATTAATGTTATTGATCAGATAACACACCTGAAGATAGGAATGGAATATCTCATCTTTACGCCATAATCATATTTTTTTACCTAGCGACAGGTCTGTGTACGTGAACATACCCGTAGTGTTTGTTCTGGAAGTTTCTGTTGAATCTATTTATTTTATACCGTACCGTGCCTGTTTGTTTATATATTCATTTGTTCCAACGCTGATTCCTAAACTTCAATCCCCCACAGCTCCAAGAACTTGCCTTAGAAAAAGTTACTTGTTTTCATAAATGATGCTGAGACAAAAAAAAAAGTCAGTATCACAGGAGTTGGAATACTTGTTTGAGAAAAGTCCTCTTCTTTCCCAACCTGAGCCGGCAGATGAAGCAGCAGTTCCCTAACGTCTCATTTCCTGCTGCAGCAACAGGAGACAACTTGTCCTCTGCATCATCTAGCCTCAGTTGCTCTTTGATGAATTTGTACCTACAACACAGCTGAGCTATCACTCGATACTGATAATGACCATCCTGGTACCCATTTTCTCCCAGCTGCAGTGCACAAAATCCTCTCGTGTCAGGCAGAGTTGGGCTACGGTGCCAGGAAGCAAGAAGTCTGCTGCTTGTGCAAGACAGCGAAGCCAAAATCTAGCCTGCACGCTACAAGGATGCAGCTCCGATTTGTTGAGCCTTTCGATCCAATTTATCTGCATATGTTCATCAAAAGAGGCAGTAGGAGCTCTCTGTGGTCAGTCTGCCCCACAGTGTCTTCCTGTAGTTCAGAGCCTCTAGTTTGTTGCCTGAACATAATTAAATGATGTTTATGTAAATGTGTGTAGGAAGTTCACACATTAAAAGTGTCCTGCCATGAAAATTCGGACACAGTAATGCTGTTTTTATATTTTACACTTAGAAAAGAGGAATAAAAAATGCATAAATGAGAATATCTTTGATGGGAATTCAACGGTTAATGAGAAAATATAAAGTGTGACATTTGCATACGTTTTTAAATAGGGATTTTATATTACATTTCATAATACTTTCAGAACTATTATATTAAAACAAAACATCCGAGTGTGTTGTTTTGTGCAATATTTTGCATCTGAACCAGCCCTGGCGTTCTAATAAGTGTGCATGCCGCCGTGTCTGGTTGGAAAATAATGACTTTAACCTTATGAGTTTCCAGTCGCATTAAAAGAAAAATATCAAATATTGAGTGAGTGGTATGCAAATCTTAAATTGCAGGAGGATTATGTAACGGTATAATTATATGAATTGACTTTTGAGGCACTCTCGCTGAAAAATATTTTTGTCTTCTCAGCACATTTTCTAGCAAAATTAATCACCACACATGCAAAAAGCCTTCACAGCCTCTCTTTGTTAAGGTCACTCTGCTATTCACACCCTGAATGTCCTTTTTTATTTTTAATAGTCTTCCTGTATTTAATACAAGGACACCGCAAACAGGCTGCTTCACATACACAAACCTTCACACTGATGACATTGTAGCACCACGAGGGTTTTAAAGAGCTTAGACATTGATTAGACACACCTTAACTCATGAGGGGGGAAAGGGATAAACGGCAGCGGCGTCTGGAGGAAAGGAAACAGTCGGTGGTGGGTGGGATGGGAGTCTACTGGGAGTCTAAAAGCATGTTGGTAAATGAGAGGATGGAGGAAAGGGAGGAGAAAGCAAGCAGTAGGGGTGGCGGTGTGTAAATGCTTCAGAACATGTCCTCGGAAATGGAGTGAGGAGTAGAGGAATACTGAAGGAGGGGAGAAGAGTGGAAATGTTGCCTGCAGATACTGCTGGAGACGTTTTAACACTCATGTCTGTGCCAAAGGTGTGAAGACATGCACTCTTATAGATATTCTATATATGCATACAAATGGTAAAATATGCACTCAAGCACACTTTAAGCACAGAGTCACATCCAAAACCCTCAGAATATACTTTTCCTTCGACAATCAAAATTCAACTCACCACCATACCTACATGAAAAGACCAGAAGAAGGCCTGGAGTCAATGATGCATATTCGTGTCTATTTATAAAGTCCTGCAGCCTACACTGGATTGCAACATAAAGTTGCATTCCCCATCTGCTTTTAGAGGATTTTTATTGGACTCTTCCATAGCTCACTTTATCGACTACTACTTTTTTAAAATGTTGTTTATGAGTACAAATTTTTGTACAATATAATTGCTGTGAATCACCAGCTACACAAAATAAATTATTATTATTATACCTTGATTTAGCCAATTTTTTGTAAAATTCTCAATAAAATTAGTGATCTGGAAAGAAAACTCCTACATCTAATCCAAAAGGTTTCGAATGAAGGCAACTGGACGTCTTTGGTTTCTTGAAGATGTTTTGCTTCTCATCCAAGGAGCTTTGTCAATTCTGACTGGAATATGGGAGGGTCAAGCTTAGAAACTGTAGCTGTCTGTTGCTGCTTAAAGGGTGAGTCATACCATGGGTGGAGTCTTACTTCACACACACTTCCTGTTAGAAAAATGTGCTTAAAGGAGGCGTCGCCTGGCGGACCAAGAGAGTGCACACACCACGTGCTCTCAGAGTTTCCCAGATGGAAAAATTAGTTGTTAACAAGCACGAGCACACACACAGCAGACTCACCGCTCAGGAGAATGAGCAAACACAGAAACAGCAGCAGGCTGGAGGATTTCCTGTCCATCGTGATCACTAGAAGAAAGGGGGGAGGAGGACGTTTTTTCAAGGAGGCGAGCGTCTCCGAGCCGTAACGTGTTATATCGGCAGGTGAGTGGCTGAGCCAGCTGGAGTCCAGTGCAGTGCAGCCACGTAGTACAGACAACATCACCCTGCAGCTCTCTAGCCATCAGTTGTGGCTGATTCTAAATCAATGTGGAGTTTTAACCTGAAGATTACGGGTTTGGGCTGATATATTAAATTTTAAGTAAGTTGCGCTAAACTGCCAAAATAATGATTACACATGTACTATTAGACACTCATCTATACAGGTTATCAGAAAAAAAAATTGATTTAGGTGTTACTCGCTCTTTAATGAGCTGAAACTACCTATGAGTACCCCTCCTCCCTACCTCCTGAGGAGTCATTGCAGTCGTTAGGTCCTATTGTGTGGGAGTCGTTGCACTGATTAGATGTAGGAGGGTGTAACCTAGACTGAAACTGTTTAAGAATTAGAGCTTCATCTTTCCAGCACCTATAATATAATCAATTCTGAATCTTGAATCGTTTTTGTCAGGCACCTCTACATTAGACGGTTTTGTGATTATTCATAGTAGAATTCTTACATATTGCGCCTTTAAGGAAATACAGAAAGTAATTTTCCTAAAGGTACATACATTTATTTTTCAAATTTTCAGCCAGTTGTTTCAGTTTCAGCTGAGAAAGCCAAAGTATTATTTGATTTTATACAATTTTATGTCATTTAAGTATATTGTATTAGAGAATTTACTGCAAGTAGTTTTATTTTAAATGTCTTTAAAGCTGTACCTGTTTATACAAAACAAGAAAAATGTGGCATTATAGGCGTACCTTTACATCCCTCATCGTAATATATCGTATAGTCTTCCCTGTATAATGATATATATCACCATTCTCTTGCCAACACACACCCCAATCTACATAAATTTTCTTTTACACATGGATAAAACGTGTTATCAGTTTCTTCCCTGCTGTTTACTCCAGCATGTCTTCCCATTTTCTTAGGAGACTTGGTAGAACTTAGAAGAAAAATATTATAAACAGACTTCCTTTTCATGTGAGCACAAGACATATCAAAGTTTGTGCTGACTCACACGAGAACACACACACACAGTCGTAGACAGCAGTGCATTATTAAGAATACACACCCTGAAATAAATGGGAGTAAATAAACGAATCCAAGATTTATTTGGATATTTATGCGTGCCCCAACTGTGAGCAGCTGGTAAACACAGCAAAGTCACTAAGAGCAGATGTACTTAAGAGACTAACATAAACATTTATTCACTAGAAGTCTAATAAGACTTTTACATATTCACACACAGAAATAAACATGACCCAATTTGTTTATGGATATCTCCAGTTCTTTAGCTACAAGGCCCTCGCTAACTCCTCAGTGCTTTTTCCTCCTTTATCACAGAAAAGACAATTATGGCTAATGTTCTTATAATCTGATTATATAATTATATAACTACTGCTGTTAATCTAACAAAGTCTCTCCCAGCCCTTCTCTAGGATGATCAGTGATTCATGCCTTTAAAAGGAAGTATAAGACCAAAAGCAACGGGTGAAGCGAACTGTGAGATTAAACTAACCCTCCTCCACTACTTTCTGTCTCTCCCTCCTGCACTCATTCCCCTCCTCTCTAAATTATCTGAGAGCTGTAATTAAAAAGTGCACGCTGGTTCTTGCACGGTGCTAACAAGCAGGCCAAAATGCACACTTGGATACACACACACACACACAAATCCAGACTAAATTAAAGATAGTTAAAGCTCAACTAATCAAATGAGTCAGTGCCAAATCAAGTGGTATAGCAAGGCCATGTATTGTAATATCCTCAGCATTTGTTTCATCCTAACAAGACTTATGGCTAACGTGTGAATGGAAACCTACAGAACAGATAGACGAAATGAGACTTTATTTAGAAAAGATACCTGTCCAGGAAAAAGCTCTGAGATGTTTTTGGTAGTGTTCATTAAGTTAGATTTATTGTCACTCTCAAGCATAAAAGTAACACTTGAACAGATTGTTGTAAAACCTTCTTATTCTCCAACAGATCAAACCGGCTTAGCGTTTTACCAGATAATGCCCCTGATGATGTAGAATTATCATATGATTATCCAGGAGTGTAATCAGTAAATCATTTTGGGGAGTTCAGAATATTCCTGACATTCATGAAAACACTCGGCCTTGAAAATGAACAAACTAACTCGACGCGGCTCCACGGTAGCTTCGTTTGCTGAAGTGCAATTAGATCAGATCAGCATTCAGCTAATCATGTCACACGGATCCTCCAAACAAACAAACAAACAACCCAAACACATTACGTCGTCTGCATCTCTTCCATGTGTTAGCTACCGTTTTTAACACCTGGTTGCAAGCATCCTGATTATAACTGAGAGAAGGAGCCCTTCCCTCAGTGTCAAAGTTATTTACAGTAAAGAAGGAAGTACATCCAATCTGTTTCTCTCTCTCTCTCTCTCTCTGAGCTTCTCTGGAGACACATTAGAAAACCGCAATTTTGTCCACAACATCACTCAACCTTGATTTTTGTTAGCTACTATTTGAAGCCCTTATTGTACAGCTCCCCCTCTGAAAGCTGACTTTACAGCACTGTCTTATAAATCATGAAACCAAAGCCAACTCTAAAAATATCAAGAATGACCAATGAGGTGCTATGCAAGGTTCATTATTTTAAATTGGACTGCATTGCTAAGAACCTAAATTACTGCTTCTTGAATGGTCGAGACAGCTAAACTGCTAAAAGGCTGCTGTCTTTCTATCTGACTGCATGCAAACACAAAATAAAACTTTTCAGGAAGCCTACATTTTTTATCTTAAATGATGACAAGTGGAATCAGCTTTTTTTCCTGAAGATCCAGCTAAGTGTAGCCAACTTCTACCTTAGAGATGCCAAAGCTTTAGTACCCCTTTGGTTTATTGCACAATGGCTGAACATTAGGGTGTGTATTGGAAAGAATCTGGCAATAAGATATTTATCAGAATTAAAGGGAGATGATACGATATATATTGTGATACTAAAAACAAGACGATATTTGCAATGGGCGATGGCGGCAGAGGAGTTAAGTGCACGCCCTTCAATCAGAAGGTCGCAGGTTTACACCCTGCTCAGTCTGTCACTGTCGTTGTGTCCTTGGGCAAGACACTTAACCCACATTGCCTGTTGGTGGTGGTCAGAGGGACCGGTGGTGCCAGTGTACGTTAGCCTTGCCTCCGTCAGTGTGCCCTAGGGCAGCTGTAGCTACGATGTAGTTCATCATCATCAGGGTGTGAATGTGTGTGTGAATGGCTGATTGTGTTGTAAATCGCCTTGGGTGGTTCTAGGACTCTGGAAGGCGCTATATCAAATACAGGCCATTTACAATAATTGCGAGATCTCAATGTTCCGTCAGAATGAATGCGGTAAAAACTGCTGCCACCTAGCAGTTGGAGTTTGAATTGCACCATACAAAATAGGGCTGGGCGACAAATCAAAAATTTATCGTTATCAAAATCTCTGACTCTAACCGATATCATTTTTCCCATGTCAATAAATTTGATAATAAAAAAACTGAAAAGATGTGTGTAGGTTGGTGACGTTCATGTCCCTTTAAGAAGCTGTACCACCTCGAGTCATATGACAACGTGACTCAATGTAATACATGTGACAGCCCCATCTAGTGGACAAGTTTTGGTTTTGCGTATACATGTAGTTATCGTCCATTTATCGTTATCAAGGTAAACTCCTCAATATGTTGTGATATTGATTTTAGGCCGTATCGCCCAGTCCTAATACAGAAGAAACACAGTAAACGTCTACATATAGATTCTAAAGAAAATAACTATATGCTGCTTTTAAACATTGATTCAGTATCACAACACGGTATATCGCGATACTTCAGTGTTTCTATGTTGTCTTAAGCCGGGTGTACACTGTGTGAATTCTCCTCTTGTGCGAGAATCTTTGAGGTCGGGGCGAGATTTGCGTCATGCGTAGTGTAGGGTGTAATGAGAGGTGATTAACACCTCACAACCAGCTCCCGATCAGCAATCGTGAGGTCACACGAAAATCAAACATGTTTGATATTTTGCTCATCCCTCGTGAAGTTATCGCACTGTTGAAGCAGCGCTCCAACCCAAAAGTAACAGAACCACTCACACAATGCACGTGCAACCCAGCTTGACAAGTATTTGTCAACACACATTGTTTTGTTTAATGTTTACACTTTTCTCGCACACAACGACAAGGATTGTCAAGAAAACGTGTTTTCTGTTTATGTCAAATTAAACGGATCCCAAAACATTGTTTACTTCCTTTCCTTCATCTTTCTTCTCCAACCCCCACAAACCCTTGCGTGTCCTCCTACGGCAAGCCCGAAAGTCAAATAGACATGTCAATAACAACACGACAGTCTCCGGGTTTTCGAATTTGAAGGTCTGACATGTTGTGTTAAAACTACTATTTTTAGCATATTTTTAGGTGTGACGTGTTGCTACCACACATACAGTGTGAGCAGTCAGGTCACATCCGAGAACTGGGTCGTACAGTGTGAGAACATGACTCGTGAGATGGAGCTGAATGCTACGAGTGAAAGAGTCGCACAGTGTCTGCCCATCTTTACTGGACATGTAAAAACAAACCCACGTCTAACACTTGAACTCAGCAAAGGTTAATCACAACATTTTACTTTACAAAAAAAAATTACATTTCTCCACATCTAGCAAGCTAAGACCTTAGCAACACAGTCAGGCAGGGAGCACTTAGCTTCCTGACAGCATCGCTCAGGGCACATTTTTCAGATGTAACTAAACCCTTTACAAGCGCTGCAGTAAAACTGGTACTAAGTAGATGTTTATGATGCACTACAAAAATAAATAAAGCTGCACAGATCTTCCTTTTAGAAATTAGCACACGCTGATGACCATTTAAACTCCACATATAAACATCTGGATTTAACATCCAACGTGTTAGTTTTTCTACAATATAGTATATTTCAATTCATGTATTGTGTGTCTTCTTACATCTATGAGATGAAAGAGATGCACAATTCTAATTCAAGATGGGAATTAATATAGCTTTAGTTGAATGATGAAGTATTGCGGAACCAGCCAAGGCAACGCACTCTGCTTCAAATCCTAAATTCTAAACATCTAATACTGCGTGTGATAAAATTTCCTCTCTGGGTGTTTGGGATGAGGGCTGGTGAATAATGTCAGAACTGTTTGTAGGCCAGCAGCAGAATTAAAAAGCCAGAGAGTGAAAAAGTATAGAAGAGGCTTATATAATCTGCTAGAAGAAAGCTGGTTTCCATCATTACTTCTGGCTGTGCAGGTTTAAGGCTTTGATAGTCTGTCTGTTTATAATTGACTTCTCATTTCGTGAGAGTGTGTGCTCTTTCTGCAGTAAAGGAGATGCATTTATAGATGTAGCATGGAAATGTGAACACACGTTCTTACTCACAGAGGAGGCTCTTAGATCCACGCACCTCAGACACAACTCCCAAACACAAAGAAATATATAAATATCCAGAGTAAATTACTAATGATGATGGTATTCACCATGAAAATAACAATTATAGGACTGCTTTAGCACTTCAGCAACTGTGTTTCTAAACTGACACGATGGCAGCATGTTGTGACCAGTACGGTATCATTCCTGCATCTCTGAAGAATCTGTGATTGCACCCCAGCATGCCTAGCTCCCAGGTTGCCTCTGATTGGCTGATTGAAGTAGACTAATGAACGACTGTGCAAAGACCTGGAGACTTATTCCGGTCTGATTAATGTGTTTTCCTGAATGCCAATTAAACACTGATTACACAAATTAACAACGCTGGGCCACCATAATCACTAAGTACTCACACAGAGAGACTAGCTTTGATAGAATACACTACAAAACACACACACACACACACATGCACACACACAGCTGTAAGACACCACACCCCATTTGTCCTTCTATCCTTACCCATACCCCATCAAATGCTGCCCAGGCCAGACAGTTGTTATAACATAATGCTTTTAGCTGCATGTAGTCTAAGATAGAGTTACGACCCTCGTTCACCAAGCACACTATCTTGTGACTCATTCGCTTTCTCTCTCACACACACACAAACACACACACACACACACACACATGCAGGAAAAAAGACATCACCCAGAGCCATGCAAGAATACCCATAGAACAGGCCTGAGACAGACAGCTGGTGCCAAAGGGTGCAGTTAGTGGATCCCCCCTCTGGGATGGGTTTCCACCCGCTTTCCCTTGTATGGAGCCAGAGGGACAGAGGGACAACGTGTGAGTGGTAAGATTAAAGGGAAGGAAACAGTCACAGGAGAGGAGAAATGGGGGGCTAGAAAAGCGACGGAGCAAGAGAGGAGTAGGGGAAAAAATAAAAAAGGAAGGTTTCTGCAGACTGAATGTAATGTGACACTACTGGGAGGTGGGGGGGGGGGGGGGGGGGGGGGGGTGAGGTGGGTGACAGCATGGAAAGACACAGTCAGTCCAAGAGGTGAGAGACAGTATGTGGAAAAATGAAAGAGAGAGAGAGAAAATGGAAAATGATGTGCAGAACTCCATGAAATTCATTCTGGTTAACTGGAAGTCTTAAAATGCCCAGTAGACTTTCTTTCTCTTTTAAAGCTTGTGACCAAACTTTATATGCGTGTGCTCTGTCTGGGTGTTATTACAAAAAATAATGGTGCTATAATTGTGTTGACAGGAGGAAAAACTCCACTCAAACTACTGTCTTTTGCTATTTAGTAAGTATATAAATTTTCTTTTTTTGGGGGGGGGTTGATTTAACTAGGCTGCAAGTGTGTGCGTGTTTGTGTGTGGTTTTAGTGTGTAAAAGCTAGTGCAACACATTGCCAATGAATTCAAAAACAGGAATAAAACCCAAGAATGTTGGTACATCTGGGTGAACGTCAGTCCTCTTAAACCTCTGTGCGTAGGTAGTGATGTACTTGTGCTTGTCTGTCTATAGAGCCGATGTACTCGGCTTTAGCTCAATAATTCTTTTGTTTTGACTTAACTCAATATGTTATGTCAAAGAAGACAAGTAGTTATGCTACAGTATTGATACCTCCATGATAAATGCACAAATCAGGACTCCCTCTTCCTCTAACGTATGGAAATATTAATTTATAAGTGATTTTGCCTAATGATTGCTGTGCTTTTGCATGTATAGAGAAAAATGTAACAGTTTTATTTTTTCTTAACACTCTCTTGTAGAGTGGACGTATAAAGCATGACCATGAGGTGAGAAAAGAGGAGCGTTACATAGAAGCTGAGAAGATTGAGATGGCTAGAGCTTCAGGGTAAGAATTTCTTTCAGACTGAAAGCATCTGGTTTAAAAGCCAGTTCACATGCAAAATACACAGATAAACAGAAATTATCCTTATACTTATTGGAAAGCATGCACACTCAGAAACACAACCCAAGTCTGATGAGCGACTGACATCCTAATAAGCCACTATGTATGATAAAGTGGCTCTGAAAACCATTAATCAGGTACATTTTGCCAAGAACTATATCAAGTGCCAAATTCCAAGTACTAAAACAAATACACGCACATGCACACTCACAAATATCAATGATGCTTTCTGCTGGGCATCAGGAGCTCTTTAGAAATGATGGTTACTGTAATCAGCATAATGTTTGCCTTGAGCAGTAGACTGACATTTAAAACTGTGGATTATTAGAGCAAAACCCACACAGTGCTTTTCAGAGAACAGTATCATATTATTAAGGAGAACTATTATAGATTACTGTTATAATACCAAAGCTGCACTGGTTGCTTGAGAATATGGGGTTTCACTGAGCAAGCCAGACCTTGTTTTGTCCGTTTTTGACATTTTTGTCATAGATTGTTACAAACTGGCTCTTAAAAACAGAGAAGGTGTGCCACTGTCCTAACCCCTTAAGTAGGACAAAGAGTCGCACAGAGCCCTCCGCTGTAATGGCAGTAAACAGAGCTGCTGGCCACACTTAAAAAAATGATGTCAGGAAAGTGGAGTACTTCTGGACAGGTTGGGTTCCCGCTGCAAGTGCATGACCACAGGACATATTCATCCACTTTTCTAATGCTGTGAGCAAAATGTAGCTTGAAACTGAACACATCCATTGGAGGCCATTCCTAAGGGCAATAGTAACTGATAAAGCCAATAATCCACATTTTTCCATTTTTGCTTTAAAAATGAACAAACTCCCTTAATAGAATTAGTTACTGATGTAATGTGTAGAGGACTTTTATAAGTAATCACGCTTCTGTTTTCTCTTTGAAGGAAGGAAAAAAAAAACCTGCAAGGACAACAATCAATCAACATTTAACACAAATCTTTAGAGAACTGACTAACTGTAGTCTTTAATTTTCTGCAAGCCCTGAGGGAAGGTTAACTGCTTAGCACACTTCATATAAAACACCTTTTATCAAATCAATTTAGGCCTCTGCAAAAATCCTAACAGAAACGACACGGTGACTTTTAATTTCCCTGAAGTGAGGCCAAACCTGTAGGTGTCAACAAGTAAATTTTACAACCACAGCTGACAAACAAACCTGCTCACAGAGTAGAGAAATGCTGGACCAGCATCCTGCTTAGAAGCAGCAGATAATTTAATGAGGTCAGTATCGATGAGAAAAAAATGAGTCATAAGTCTTCCTTTATCAAACTTGGAAAAAATGCAGAAAAACATGTTAAAGATGTAACGAATGTAAGGTCATTTTCTGGCAACCTTTGGGCCAACTGTATGACCAACCTCCTGGCTGGCTCGCCAATTTTGTAACGGCTATAAAGTTATTAGACTTTATTATTTATGAAATTAGGATATTTTGATTGCCAGGGAAGTTTACTTTACATACCACATACCAGTATCACTTTATATCCTTACAAAGAGAACAATATATAGGGTTTATAGCTTAAAAACAGGTCCTGTCAAAGTGGCTGGCTCATTTACATTCTGTTTTAATACCAAAGTGGTTACTTTAATAGATTCCTTGTCCTTTATAATATGATAAAATAATTAAAAGTAAAATCTATTAAAGAATGTTATTCTGCTGTCATGTGGAAACAGCACATGATACATGGGGCAATCTGTAGAAAGCTTTCTTGAAAATGTTTTTTTTTTACCAGCAACTTTGTCTCAGAACTTTCCAGCTTTACCAAATCGAAGTAAAAACATACTAAAATATTTTTTATTGTCATATGTTGTAGTCATTAATCAGCTAACACTGTTTGATCCTTTTTTGTAATTGTTACCAAAAAAAAGGTTTTAGTATAAAGATCAGTTGAAATTGTTCCACAGGTGTTAGATATATACAGGTATAGATTTGATGCAAAAAAATTTAACTTGAGACTTTTACAACAATACTAGTTGGTATATTGAGGATGGATTATTTGCATGCATCTCTTTATCTGTCCATTTCTGAAGCATATTATATAAAAATAATACATACATACATACATACTTTAAGAAGTCCCTAAAACTAGAGCTGAATGTACTGCAAAAATCTGGAAAACAAAGTCCTGCTTATTTTCATCCAGTCATATTTTCTTTATATGAACATTTTTTCTTATAATATACATAAAAGTAATTAAAAACATGTAAAATTTTACATGTGTGTATTTCTGTATTGCAAGTATCAGAAGTTTTTTATTAGGGCTGTCCAATATTATTGGCCCACTATCACTATACTATCTAGTGTAATGATTTCTTCTAATAGGAGAATAGATGTAAAATTCCTCTTTGCCTCCCAACAGTTTAGACTTCTCACTGAAGCCTTCTTCATGGATTGTCATCTGCTGGATTGATGACGTTGCTTATATCCAGTATCCCCGGTGCGAATCACGTGGGAGTGGCGAGTGGAGCTGTCAGGTCCATGGGCACTACCACATGCGTTTGGTGGTGTGGTCCTGAGGAGTGTATCCCAGGTGTTCTTGAGAGTCTGTATGCCCCTTCGTTCCTGTTGATCCTTGATTTCTTGTGTGCCCTGATTTTTATGGATTCTCTTATCTATCTCTTGTATTGGTCACTTTCTCTTCCTATGATCTGTGTCTTGTTACAGTCCATCATGTGGTCACTCTCAAGAACCTGGGATACACTCCTCAGCACCGCACCACCAAGGGCATGTGGGAGTTCCTGTGGACCTGACAACTCCACTCGCCACTCCCACATGACAGGGACACCGGATATAAGCCACGTCATCAATCCAGAAGATGACAGCCCATGAAGAAGGCTTCAGTGAGAAGCCGAAACTGTTAGCAGGCAAAGAGGATTTTTACATCTATTCTCTTACTACTACCCAGTACCTATTAGAAGAAATCATTACACTAGTATATCTACTGAGATACAATGAACTTTATCTCCATACTATACTATCTACCAATATTGGCCTTACAATGGAATATCGGCATCAGTTTTCGTCTTTTAACTTTTACGTACCATGCACATATTGTACATCAAACTTGAGTTACTTCTCCTCTAACGCAAAATGTCAAACTATTACAGATCCGAGGTATAGCTTTTGAGATATTTTTGTTTGATTGGCACAACTTGTGAAGAATAGAAAGCTGTCCTGTGTGGTATAGGCCTTTGTCAGGGTTGTGTCAGAGAGAATGTGATTAATTAATTGCGGCCTGATTTAAAATGAAGAAGTTGTCAGATTTTGCACAGATAATGTTTGAAGTCTAAGTATACATGATAGGAGAAATGTAATGTTAGTTACCTAAAATGACCCCACATATATTGGTATTGGTTTATGTTGGAAATTAAGAGTAAGACTATATGAGTGTACCTCAGGGGTAGACAATCCTGGTCCTGGTGCCGCTATCCAGCATGCTTTAGTTAGGGTTAGGGTTTACCAACACACCTGATTTTAATCAGCAGGTGATTAACAGGCTTCTGCAGAACTTGATGAGCTGCTGAACAGGTGATTCAACCATTGAATTAGGTGTGTTGGAGCAGGGAAACAGCTAAAACATGCTGGATAGTAGCACCCGAGGACCAGGATTCCCTACCCCTGGTGTATTGTGTATCGGTATAATGGTATATCAGGTATTGGTAAAAATGCCGATATTGAACATCCCTAATTATTTTTGTGATCAACATATTAAACAACTATGTTTAGTATTACTGGTATCAAACCCACTGATTATTACACAGAACGAAGCCCAACAAAGTAAAAGTGGGACATCTATAACAGAGGAGTGAAAATTTAAACTCAGAAGTAAGCATTAATCCAAAATGCTAAATGTTCTGTTAATTATTACAAATTACAAAGTATTTACATTTTAGCACCAAACAGCATCACCTTCACAGAAACATGCTGTGTCACCTTCCCTCGTTTTCCACTGACTCAGTGATTTTGAATTTGAAGTGGTTGCATATATGATCAGCACATTTGTATAAAAATGGAAGACAATTATCTTCCAAGGCATGCATTATTACTGACAAGCTATGTGTTCATCCATCAATGAAAGCTTATGTCACAGCTGATGTAAAACTACAGTAAACTTGAGCTGATGAGTGACCATGTTTCTGATCCATCAAGGACACCGAGTATGCACAGCTCAGATAAACATTCCGATCTAAAAGTCCCATTGGTGAGATTTATGTCCCGACAGGTTTAAAATGCAACCAGCCCAAAAGAACAAAGAGTGGCACTTTTGAGTGTGATGAAGGTTCTGCTGAGTCAAACATAACCACAACAGAAAACACAGCTGAGCCACAAGATTGGGATATAACTCAAGATAACTGAGGTATGAGGATATTTGTGTCTTGGTGTTTGTGCTGATCGGTGTGTATGTGTATACGTGTGTGTGTGCAAACCTTACACAAGCTCTGTACAGGGTATTATTGGAAGGTTTGTATCAACGGGCAAACAAGATAATTAATTTCTCTCTTTCGGTCGAATGCTTTCATTTTATTTTCATCTGTTTGCCTTTCTCTCTCTCTTCTCCCACATTCACAAGATAAAGTGAATCCTATGAGGGACGACTTGTGACTCGGTGCGCTCACATATTCATTTTATTTTTTGATAGGATAACAAAACGTCTGAGGGAATGGTGTGTGTTTGCGAGTGCTTGCCTGTGCACTTAATGAGATGAATGTGTGTCCTCCTCCCCTTCCCAATTATGGTGAGTGGAAGAGAGATATAAGTGTTGTAAAGGGAAGAAAGTTGTAATGCAGGGAGGGAAAGAAGAAAAGAATGATGTGTAATGATTGGAGAGAAAGATGCAGAGAGCAGGGGGGGAATTAGAGGAACGGCAAAGAAAATAGAGCGAGTCCATTAGCCAACCAGCTCTGCGCGTCTTAGTCAGAAGAATTCACAGAATTCACTTCATCTGTCATGATGAATAATGTCTGATTTTGTCAGTTCATTTCTTTAAATCGTATCTATCCATATACCACGGTGACTCAAACTGACAGCCTATTCTCATTTTACTTTTCCTTTGTCTTTCAATTGCTTAATTTCTCCACTTCATTGAGGCTACCTTGACATGCCTTTGTGTCCGATCATGTCCTCAAATGTCAACATAGCATTTATTTTAAAGGATAACTTCCCTGTAATTTCTATAAATCCAATTAATTTAGCTACACAGAAAAGGTAATACATATTTTTAAGCTATAATAGCATGTTTAATTTGTTTCCCTGCTCAAACACACCTGATTTTAGGTGATTAACAGACTTCTGTAAGCTTAATGGTCTGCTGAATAGGTGATTCAACCATTGAGTCAGGTGTGTTGGAGTATGGAAACAACTAAAACATGCTGGATAGCAGGGATGCCTACCCTCAGCCTGTACAAAACATGTCCATGAAGTTCTTTGCTCAAGCGGTCTCACCAGCTCTATTCTGGAAAGGTTCAGTACCATCCAGCATGAGTCGTTTTAGGGGTCTAAATAAGCTCTTGCTAGCCCCACCCACCCATCCCCTGATTGGCTGCTATGAGGCGAGGAGCTTGGATATCCGAGAGGGACTCAGAGTAGAGATGTTGCTCCTCCAGAATCTACAGATTCTATGAACATTTTCCTTATTCTGACATCACAATAAGGAACTTTTAAAAAATGCCTCGTAGAATCCTGAAACCAAACACTGACCAAAAACAAATAGACATTTTCTGTTCATGTTTGGACTGTTTATAAAGGCAGCAGAGACTCACATGGCAGCACAGAAGGATGCAAAAAGTGAGTTTTGAATAATACTGGTCACACTCGAAAAATTTGAATATGAAGCAAAAGTCCATTTATTTCAGTAATCCAGTGTTTCTCAATTATTTAGTGTGAAGGATACATATAAGTCTTTGCCCCCACCCCCTTATGGGAAAATGTGCACGCATATTCTCCATCTAAAGGCTCAGGAACCCTTTGCATGTGTTTTGGATGAATTAGCCGATTAGAGTGTGACACTTTAGCCCTTTTTATAAGACACACCATGCCGGCAAATCAGCGTAATATTACCGCATCGTGTTTCTTATGAACGCGCCATGGCGGCATCACGTTGCGGGAATTTTGCGGCATTCGTGCCGCCACGCTTGGTAGTAATATTGCTGTAATATTGCGGCTTAGCCGGTCTTATAAACACACATTAAGCGTTGGCGCAAAAGAGGGAGGTGTCATGACCATGTGATGAATTAATGCTGAGCTCCGACTGGGAATTATGTTGAAAATGAAAGGAAACACGTGCTTAAGTTTCACTTTTGTGAACAGAATCAGCTGAGATGATCATTTGGAGCGATGCACAGCTCCGGGAGCTTCTCTCCGTTAGATCTGCAGCTCAGATCATCTGACAGCTCACAGGGATGGTGGAGGACACACCTGTAGCTGGTTGTTAAAATAAAAACTTAACGAGTGCGGCTTCGATCGCAATAAAAAGCAAGTTATGTCCAAGATACACGGAAGTCCGCAACAGCGTAGAGACCGCCCCCATACCTCCTTTATTCCACCATCGCGTAATCTTTTATAAAACGGACATGATTGCGCAACATTACCGCCACGGTCTGAGCTCTTATAAATGACCTAACGCTCCAAATTGGCGGCATTGTTTTATAAAAGAGGCTTTAGAGTCTAGAGCAGTGGTTCCTAAATAGTTTGTCTGTGTTGAGGTTATGAGGTTATTTTTTGTAAACATTTCATTTATAAAATCCTAATAACCCACCTAATAATATAATCAAACTCTGTATAAAAGTTATAACTCTGTATGTCCCTATAGTTATTAAATCACTTTTAATTGTAGGTAGGCAACAGGTAGGAGTTGGGGTTGGGGGGGGGCTCCTTATCTTGGACACAGGAAAGGGGGTCCTCGTGAAAAAAGATTGGGAACCACTGGTCTAGAGTGTTGAACCTTTTCACAATATTCTAATTATCTGAGGTTTTGAATTTGGCGTTTTCATCAGCTCTAAGCCATAATCATCCCAATTATGACAAATAAAGGCTTAAAATATCTGGCTTTGCATGGAATGAGTCTGTCTCATACATTAGTTTCACCTTTTAAGTTGAATTACTGATATAAATTACCTTTTGCACTAGGGATGGGACGAAATATCGTTTGGCAAAATTTCGCGATATAAAACGTGTCAAAATGCATCGAGTCAAAAAAAATGGATCGCGAAATAAAGACTAGATGGCACTGCTGCATGATTTGTGTATGGCGGACATACAGTCTAAAGCCTTTTTTATAAAACAATGCCGCTAATTTGCGCAACGCCTATGAGGCATCTGGGAGCCTACGGTTGTTTATAAGAGCTCAGACCGTGGCGGTAATGTTGCGCAATCATGTCCGTTTTATAAAAGATTACGCGACGGTGGCATAAAGGAGGTATGGGGGCAGTCTCCGCGCTTTCACGGACTTCCGTTTATCTTGGACATAACTTGCTTTTTATTGCGATCAAAGCCGCGCTCGTTAAGTTTTTTTCCACATTTCTCTACAGGTGTGTGTCCTCCACCATCACTGTGAACAGTCAGATGATCTGAGCTGCAGATCTAACGGAGAGACGCTCCGGAGCTCCGCATCGCTCCAGTTTATCATCTCAGCTGGTTCGAAAACGAAACTTGTGGCCGTGTTTAGTTTCATTTTCATTTTATAGTTCCCGGCCGGAGCTCGGCATTAATTTGACACCTCCCTCTGTTAAGTTAATGTGCGTTTATAAGACCGGTGAAGCCGCACTATTACAGCAATATTACAGCAATATTACAGCAATATTACTATCAAGCGTGGCAGCACGAATGCGGCAAAATTCGGTTATATTACGCTGATTTGCCAGCACGGTGTGTCTTATAAAAAGGGCTTATGGTGGCAGGCTGACAGCACTATCTGCTGATTAAGCAGGGTAAAACTAAAAAAAAAATAAAATCCGGGGAACGGTGCAGTGCGTCGTGACGTCATCACGTCAAGTCACAGCGCCTGTTGCAACAACACTGCAGGCAGGAGTTTCTGCTCAAAGATCACTGATTACACCAGAACATGATGATATGTTAGTTTTTTGAAGAAGAACCAGTCCTGAGATAACTTAACCTAGGGTTAGAGCAGCACTAAGGGAGTGTTCTTGTTTGTGTTTGGCCTGTTAGGCCTTGTGTGGAAACAAAAATAAACAAGTTGTTATTATACAGTCATATTTTTTCCTTTTTTGATATCGTATCGTGACATATCGTTTCGTGACTATGACATATCGAGGTGCATCGAATCGTTAGTTTAAGTGTATCGTCCCATCCCTATTTTGCACCACATTTTAATTTTCTGAGTTTTACCTGTATATCCCCTTGAAAGCATATCTGGTTTTAGTAATTAAACTGGTTGAGGCTAAAAAACTGGCAAAGATGACCACTTCTACCAAATGAACAAAAACACTTGATTTGGGTAAACGTGGGCACACTGATAACCAGTGTACTTTTAAGTAGTACGTTTTACTATGATATGCTCTGGCCCATTCAACGAGACTGAGAACGTCTNGGATAGCAGGGATGCCTGCCCTCAGCCTGTACAAAACATGTCCATGAAGTTCTTTGCTCAAGCGATCTCACCAGCTCTATTCTGGAAAGGTTCAGTACCATCCAGCATGAGTCATTTTAGGGGTCTAAATAAGCTCTTGCTAGCCCCACCCACCCATCCCCTGATTGGCTGCTATGAGGCGAGGAGCTTGGATATCCGAGAGGGACTCAGAGTAGAGATGCTGCTCCTCCAGAATCTACAGATTCTATGAACATTTTCCTTATTCTGACATCACAATAAGGAACTTTTAAAAAATGCCTCGTAGAATCCTGAAACCAAACACTGACCAAAAACAAATAGACATTTTCTGTTCATGTTTGGACTGTTTATAAAGGCAGCAGAGACTCACATGGCAGCACAGAAGGATGCAAAAAGTGAGTTTTGAATAATACTGGTCACACTCGAAAAATTTGAATATGAAGCAAAAGTCCATTTATTTTAGTAATCCAGTGTTTCTCAATTATTTAGTGTGAAGGATACATATAAGTCTTTGCCCCCACCCCCTTATGGGAAAATGTGCACGCATATTCTCCATTGGGATATCACTGATGAGGGTGTGTGCCCCCCCCACACACACACACACACACTAATTGAGACTATCTAAAGGCTCAGGAACCCTTTGCATGTGTTTTGGATGAATTAGCCGATTAGAGTGTGACACTTTAGCCCTTTTTATAAGACACACCATGCCGGCAAATCAGCGCAATTTTGCGGCATTCGTGCCGCCACGCTTGGTAGTAATATTGCTGTAATATTGCGGCTTAGCCGGTCTTATAAACGCACATTAAGCCTTGGCGCAAAAGAGGGAGGTGTCATGACCATGTGATGAATTAATGCTGAGCTCCGACTGGGAATTATGTTGAAAATGAAAGTAAACACGTGCTTAAGTTTCACTTTTGTGAACAGAATCAGCTGAGATGATCATTTGCAGCGATGCACAGCTCCGGGAGCTTCTCTCCGTTAGATCTGCAGCTCAGATCATCTGACAGCTCACAGGGATTGTGGAGGACACACCTGTAGCTGGTTGTTAAAATAAAAACTTAACAAGTGCGGCTTCGATCGCAATAAAAAGCAAGTTATGTCCAAGATACACGGAAGTCCGCAACAGTGTAGAGACCGCCCCCATACCTCCTTTATTCCGCCATCGCGTAATCTTTTATAAAACGGACATGATTGCGCAACATTACCGCCACGGTCTGAGCTCTTATAAACGACCTAACGCTCCAAATTGGCGGCATTGTTTTATAAAAGAGGCTTTAGAGTCTAGAGCAGTGGTTCCCAACCTGGGGTCCCCTAATATTTTTTCTGTGTTGAGGTTATGAGGTTATTTTTTGTAAACATTTCATTTATAAAATCCTAATAACCCACCTAATAATATAATCAAACTCTGTATAAAAGTTATAACTCTGTATGTCCCTATAGTTATTAAATCACTTTTAATTGTAGGTAGGCAACAGGTAGGAGTTGGGGTTGGGGGGGCTCCTTATCTTGGACACAGGAAAGGGGGTCCTCGTGAAAAAAGATTGGGAACCACTGGTCTAGAGTGTTGAACCTTTTCACAATATTCTAATTATCTGAGGTTTTGAATTTGGCGTTTTCATCAGCTGTAAGCCATAATCATCCCAATTATGACAAATAAAGGCTTGAAATATCTGACTTTGCATGGAATGAGTCTGTCTCATACATTAGTTTCACCTTTTAAGTTGAATTACTGATATAAATTACCTTTTGCACCACATTTTAATTTTCTGAGTTTTACCTGTATATCCCCTTGAAAGCATATCTGGTTTTAGTGATTAAACTGGTCGAGGCTAAAAAACTGGCAAAGATGACCACTTCTACCAAATGAACAAAAACACTTGATTTGGGTAAAAGTGGGCACACTGATAACCAGTGTACTTTTAAGTAGTACGTTTTACTATGATGTGCTCTGGCCCATTCAACGAGACTGAGAACGTCTCCCTACATGAAACAAAATGTGCAGCACAATCAATACCACCATGTTGCAAAACAAAAAGATAAAGTATGTGATACACAACCCCGGATCTGAAAATAATAGCTTTTTAACTGTTAGAACCAGGCATACCAATCCAGTGACACCTTTTTTTGTACTTAAACTTTTACTCATGGCCTTTAAGTCCATGAATCTCAGCTTTGATTTGAAGGTTAGAGCACATTGGAAAAAGATTCGGATATTTCTGTGATAAAAGATGCAGAATCTCTCTTTCTCTGACCTTCAAATGTAATGTGAACACATAAAGACCACTAAAATAAAACGATCACTCTTCATGCCTGGCTAAAGATACTAGTTTAGGCTACTGTGGCAGAAACCCTTTCATGTTTTTCACTTCATGCTCCTTTGCCAGGACTTTGCTGCAGCTTTATTTGTTGTAACTTGTGTATAGTGTATAGGCCACTGTGTACAGTGTTTGTAGTGCGCCTTAAAATGGATCTGCTGTCAAAGAAGCAGTGTAGCAATAAAGATGTAGCTGTAGCTAGCTGAAATAGCCCACCCAGTAGAGGTTTGTACTGTCTGAACAATCAAAGCGGTTTTTATTACTTGCTTGCTGTTATTTGTCCAACGCTTAAGACGAATCTGAAGATCGCGCTCTACAGCTCAGCTGCTCAGCATTACATGACCGCCTAGATGAGTGTGTGAGCTCTCAAAAAACACTAAATGTTTTGAGGCTCAGGGCCTCTGGTGAAAAAAAGATGAATGCACAAATTGAATAGCAACTTGTTGATGAAAACGTATTCAGTTCTGACAGAATTATAGAATTGTTTTGTACAAAGTCCAGGTGAAGGCGAGTAACAGTACATTCTACCGTTCAACACTTGGCTCTTTGTGCTGTAAATGGACCTTTTTCATTGTTGGCTGCTGACAGAAATCAGTTACTTGATTTTTCCACAGTGGACAGAATATTCTTTGAGACATCGGGCTCTAATTTATTGTCAACATCGCTACAGTTGGAAAACGGCAGCTATTGTATTTTAACAAGATGTCACTAATGAGTTTTTAAGGAAGCTAAACTGTCACATTTGTGAAGCAGGTGTTTGAGAGAGAATAGCTGCTCAGCTGCTCTTGTTCTGTCGTTACTTTGTGTGAGTTTCAGCTCAGATCACTGAGAAAGCTGAAATAGGGATATACTATTTCAATAACAGGTAACCAGAACTCTTCTGTTTTAGGTTTGACCACCTTGACTAGAGACAAGCCAATAAAAATTCAAGAAACTTTTAATTGTCTGGTGTCACGATTGCTGCGCTGAGGTGAGGATGAGGACCCAAATGCAGGAGAATGAAGAAGCAGGTGAGGCGGTAGAAAGGTTTTAATGAAGAGTAAACTGAACACACTAACACGCAGGACTGACTGGAACAATGAACCGACAGGGAACAGAAAACAGACAGGGCTTAAATACATGAGGATGAATTGGTGATTAGGTGAACGAGAGGCAGGTGGGACCAATTAACCTGGACAAAGGACTGAACAGAACTGGGGAGACAGGACAGAATGTGACAGTACCCCCCCCTCAAAGGGCGGCACCCGACGCCCAAAGCAGGCCAAGGGGAACCCTGGGGGGCCTGCGCCTGGGATACAGGAGACGACAGTTCCTGGGAGGCCGGCGGCGTGGGCACTGGAGACGGGGCCCGGAAGACCTGGGAGGCCGGCGGCGTGGGCACTGGAGACGGGGCCCGGAAGACCTGGGAGGCCGGCGGCGTGGGCACTGGAGACGGGGCCCGGAAGACCTGGGAGGCCGGCGGCGTGGGCACTGGAGACGGGGCCCGGAAGACCTGGGAGGCCGGCGGCGTGGGCACTGGAGCCCGCAGAGTCTGGGAGGCCCCAAGGAGTGGACCCCTGGAGGCTGGGCTGACCGGAAGCCAGGAGCCGGAGCCACAGAGGACGCCGGAGGCCCGGCCATAGGGGATCGGACGTCTGGAGGTGGAGCCGGGGCGAAGAGAGGCGGCGGCTCGGGCCGTGGAGCCGGGGCGAAGAGAGGCGGAGGCTCGGGTTCTGGAGCCGGGGCAATGAGAGGCGGCGGCTCTGGATGTGGAGCCGGGACGATGAGAGGAGAGGGCTCCGGAATAGGCCGGCTGGAGAGGTGCAGGAAGGGTAGGGAGGCTGGAACTCCTGCCTTAGACGGCACAACTGGGACCTTCTCCATAGGTCTCCCAGCAGGGGTCTCTTTGACGGCAGGAAGCTGGAGCCTGGATGGGGGTTCCAGAGCAGGGGTCTCTTGAGTAGACGGCACAACTCTGGTCCCAGGAGCCGGAAGGAGCGGGGGTGCCGCTTCTGGAGGATGGGCGAGCGGGGGTTCCGCTGCAGGAGCCGGAAGGAGCGGGGATGCCGCTTCTGGAGGATGGGCGAGCGGGGGTTCCGCTGCAGGAGCCGGAAGGAGCGGGGATGCCGCTTCTGGAGGATGGGCGAGCGGGGGTTCCGCTGCAGGAGCCGGAAGGAGCGGGGGTTCCGCTGCTGGAGCCGGAGTGAGCGGGGGTTCCGCTGCTGGAGCCGGAGTGAGCGCCTGGACTTCCAGAGCCAACTGGTGAACCAGTGGAGACAGAGCCTCAATCTGGAACATCCGGAGGTTGGCGATGGCCCGAAGCCGGGCTACCTCAGCCTGCAGGCGAGCAAACTCGGCGTGGTCGTCTGCAGGCTCGATCCCCGGGTCCGGAACCGGCTGACCTGGCAGGGGCAGCTGGAGCTGGGCCTCTGTGCCAGGCGGCGCAGCTTTGGAGGACCGGCGTCGTCGTCCAGATCCTCTCTGCGCCTCCGGAGGTGAGGAGGAGGGTTCAGGAGGGAAGACACCAGGCCGGCTGCGCAGACCCACCGGAGAGTTGGAGCTGACGTCAGGAGGGGCTGCGCCGCACCCGCCGTGCTGTTCAGGAAGTGGCGGAGGCGCCGGTGGAGCTCGAACCCCCGCCCAACATACCGCCAGTCTGGTGCCGACGAAGCTGGTCCGGTCCTGCAGGTCCTCCAGATGCAGCCCTCCAACCGGACCAGGAACGTCCGGCTGGAACGCGGAAGTGGAGGTTCGGCGGCGTGGACATCTGGAGCGCCGTGCAGGTGGAGAGGAGTCTGGCAGCTGGTGGTGTGGGGAGAGCCACTGGAGCAGGCACTCCCAGGGAAGGATCTCACCGCTGGGTCCTTTGGGAGGTCGGTTCATTCTGTCACGATTGCTGCGCTGAGGTGAGGATGAGGACCCAAATGCAGGAGAATGAAGAAGCAGGTGAGGCGGTAGAAAGGTTTTAATGAAGAGTAAACTGAACACACTAACACGCAGGACTGACTGGAACAATGAACCGACAGGGAACAGAAAACAGACAGGGCTTAAATACATGAGGATGAATTGGTGATTAGGTGAACGAGAGGCAGGTGGGACCAATTAACCTGGACAAAGGACTGAACAGAACTGGGGAGACAGGACAGAATGTGACATCTGGTTGATGAATAAACCATGTTTTTTAAACTAAACATATTCTGAAGTTATAATAGTCTTACAAAACACCTTCATGAAGTTCTTTGCACTAAATCCGTCTCACATAAAGAGATTTCAGCAGCTATATTCTTGATATTTTCAGTAATTTCCAGAATGAGCCATTTCAGAGCTCTGACACTTTAAGAAAACAAGCTGGATCTGGCCACGCCCACCCGTCCACTGATAGGCTGCTATAAGCTGAGAAGCTCTGATATCCAGGAGGGGCTCAGAGTAGAGCTGCTGCTCCTACAGCCTGGAGAGGGAGTTCTATACAAACAGGGATTTTTTTTAATGACTTGTTTTAGGCACATAATTCCTAAAACCAAACCTTGACAAAAAACAGTTGAACGGATGTTTTTCATGTGTAGAGTGTTTATAGAGGCAGTAGAGACCCACACGGCAGCACAAAAAGACGTAAAAGGTGAGTTTTGCATAATACGTCCCCTTTAAAGTCCATGAACTCACCATGGCTAGACAGCAACAGCTGTAAACACAGCATAAATAATCAAACCTGACCAAGAACATTTTGCATTACTTTTTAAGTGGAAACGTACTAGCTGGTATCAGTCTGGATATTTCTGAGACTGAGCAGCTGAGACTATTTACTCTAGTCAGTGGCCCATCAAAAACTCATGTTGAGTAAAACTTCAGTGTTTCACCCTCATTACTGCAATTAATATATTTTTTCTGAAATGTAATTAATAGTTGAGTATGCACAGAGCTACACCTGCAGCATAATAATGTAAAATATTAAATCACAGCTGAAATGGTGCTCTAACTGAGAAGGTGGTAATGAAATAATGATTGTTTTTAGATTCATGCTGTTATTAATATGTATTACAATTAATAAATAACGGAACCAGGCTGTTCCTCATAGCTTTTATGGTAATAAGCCGTGTCAAAAAAAGCAGCCAAAAGCCGGACTAACAACTGAAGCCTGAAAGCTTAATAGATCTAAAACATCATGCTAGGTTTTACCGTTTCAAATCGAAAGTATTGTTTTGATATGTGATGCACAAAATGAACTCAAGTCGACTCTTTTTTCTGGACACATGCCACTGCCACATCGATCCCCACCGTCACATACAATCACACACTTCTGTAGTGCAAGCCAAGTCTCCATGCAGCTGGCTGCCGCCTCACAGGGGTATGCCCACCTCCACCTCGGATCAAAGCTAAAAACCTCTGGCCAGACACACAAACACTCACCCACACACTCTGAATATAGTACTTCCTGCCTATTTCTGGTTGAGATCAAACACCTCTTTCCTTTTTTTTCCCACTCTGTGCCTATAGCGCAAATCACCATACGTAGATAAGTGTTCACAAGCACACACACACACACACACACAGCTGCCTTCTCCAACACCTGTAGCAGATCAAACACATCAACCTGAGAGCACACACCTGCAGCACAGCTAAACCTTTTGAGTGAACAAGTAAATCATGTTGCCCACAATGACACGCACTCCTGTACCTTATTCAACCTAGCATGACCCAAGTAAAACATTGTCAGCGATGATTCACTATGCAAAGAGCCTATTCAAATAGCAAGAGACGGCTCCGCCACAAAGAAAAACCTCAGTACTTTCTACAGGAACCACTGGGGGGGGTCACTTGTTGTTCCATCACTTAACAGTCTTCACGCGTAGAAATCAAAATATGGTTATAGAAAAAGAAAAGTTTAAAACGTGAGACGGGAAAGAAGAAACAGCACAGTAGCAGATATAAGAGTGAGGAAGTTTGAAGAGAGAACGCGGAGACAGCCTGGGGCAGGAGCCACCGAGTGGTTGCCAGCATGAATCCCTGAACACACCCAAACATTTCAGATGAGGCGGAGAGAGTTACTTACTTCACCTCACTGTGAGACTGTTTGTAAGTACTCATCTACTCTTCTCCTGCCACTAAATGACTGGCAGCACAAGTGGGGAGTTTAGAGGCTTTTCCCAAGTGTTGAGAGAG
>SSNS01000216.1:850172-862262 GCA_006937985.1 Aphyosemion australe
CACATTGTATTCCACTTTGTTCCGATTTCAAAGCTCTGAAGTTTTTTTATTTTTTTGAGGAAAACTCCAAAAATGCATCTGTTTAAAACGAACCTCCATTACATCAAGGCTGAGGCATACACTGGGTAGAGAAATCACAGGAAAAAAAGCATCTGGTAATTATAGCTACAGCTTCCTTTTTAAGGTTATGTCCCTGTAAGTGACCACGTAGAAAAAAAAGCTTTAGTAAAGCAGGAAACATAACTTCACATGACCTTTACTTCCCCTCAGTGACTCACCTACAAATGCAGTATTTTTGTGTTTATTTGACTCTGCAAAACATATTGCTGAACATGCATCTCTCCCATTTTCTTATCATCGTTCACGCAGGTGACTATCTTCCATTTGGAGATTTGTGCAGCTACAGACGTCATTTCATCTGCTTTGAGAGAAAAAAACACTGATTGAAGCTTTGCATCAGTTTGAAATGGATGCACACGCAACACACACGAGCCAGAAACGAGTGCTGTGTGTCGTTTTCAGCCCTGTCAAGACCCTCTTCATACCAAGTCTACATAAAACTAACAAGACACTTAAAATCTGTCCCTTTCCAACACACTCTCTCTCTCCCTCTCTTGCTCTCTCTCTCTCTCTCTGCACCAAGTGTCAGATGGTTGTGAAAATGTGGTGATTTGTTCCTCCTGACAGACAGGAAATAAGGGAGTCGACCAGGGACCTCACTTCCTTTTAGACCTGACTAACCTGACATCTATCAGGCACCTCACCACCATCCACACTGAGACAATATCCACTTCTACATTCTTCAGTTTCTTTCTTTACAAGAAAAGAACACACACACACACACACACACACACACACACACACACACACACACACAATCTATCATTGCAGATTAAATACTTGTTTGTAGGTAAAGAATGCACAAGTGCACATCTAGAACTGCAGCTGGTGACTGTTCTGTTTTTATATAAGATGAAGAACGTCCTTCATCATCTGCCAGACTGCAACCATTTCTCTCTCAAGCCAAAGCAGAGACACTAGTTCATGTTTTATTACCTGCATCGACTATTGCAATGCCGTGTTTTCTCGTCTCCATCAGCACAGTGAAGGTTATGCTGAGGAAGACGTTACCTGACACAGCTCTAGTTCTGTGAGTTAGAACTGCAGTTAGAACTGGACTTTACCCTGTAAACTAAAACAGCAGGAAAAGGTGGTATTGTCAAGCAAACAAGCTCCCAAATACCAAAAATTCAAATATGCATGACTTTCTAAAACAGAGTATAGTCTATTTTTATTGACTGGACCACAGGTGACAGCCCCACACAACTGGGCCGGGAATGAGCTGCCAGCTGCCATGCCTGATCATTAGCGTGCCTCTTCCAATTTCAAAGCCTTCGTGTGACATGCTAGCCAAGAAATCTAGACAAACCGCAGCATTAGCACATGATTTTGCTCTGCAGGTCACTGCAGCCACGCTCCGTTGTAGCCTCAGCAGGTCTGCCATTGGACCAAGCAAAGTTAGATCCAGCCAATCACAGCGCTCTGTTTATTTAGCACCAAAGCTGCGATGGAGAAACACTACAAAGATGGCGTCGGCTCAGGAAGGCGTTCATTTGAAACAGCTCTGGCATCAACTTTGGATGATTTAGACTTGACCTTTTCTTTGAGACATAAGCAGACAGAAGTACTTAAGTCCTTTATTTTGAAAAAGGATGTATTTGTTTCTTCTTCTTTGACTTTGCTGCTCTGATTGGTCCTAGCGCTGTCCAACCGCATGCAGACAGTTTGAAAGACAACCGTAGATTCTGCCCAACGACTAGGTCGTGGCCAGACAATACATTTACATACAGGCTAGTGGCATGCTGCAGTCACTAAAACATGTTTTTTAAACTTTTTCTTGAGGTTTGTGAAAACTATTATCTTTTTAATCACATCCCTAACATTTGGAACAAGTGCAAATAATCAGTTAAAAGCATTAAAAATTAGACATGTTCCTATAAGCTTTCTCACTGCAGACAAGAACCACGTTAGTAGGTGTTGATGGAATTTTTTTTTTATCTGGTGTGAAAAAAAGTGTTTAAAACATGAAAGACCAGATATTACACCATTTTTAAAGACTCTGCATCAGCTCACTGTCTGTTTCAAAGATTATTTAAAATCCCTGGGTTTAAATGACTCCTAGGCCGTGCTTTTATCTCATGAACCCTCTGGAGTCGGTCTTTTATTATCAAAGCCCGTTTCACTGGAACAGTCTTTGTTGACACCTGATGAGAAAAACCTGTTGATATTTTAAAAATAAACTCAAGACCTGACTTGTAATACCTGATTATTTTTACTGAATTGTTTTTAATTAGTTATATTTATTATTTTTTATCAGTCCATCTTTATTGTTTCAGTCGGATTTGCAGAATGAAAAATTGGTTTTTGTACATTTTTATCCAGCTATTACTATAAATAATGTTTATTTAATTTTAATCCAAGCAAATGTCTCAGATAAAATGAACAAAATTGCTTATGGGTGCAATGTAAACTTCATTATTACCTTTACTGCTTACTGAGTACAATATGATCACAAATTACTAGTGTTTTTTAGTCACATGGTTTTGATTACCAGGACTTTTCAGATACTTGCGTGCTATAGTAGTTAAACAGCAGTGTAAGTAAAAACCTCTTATTGTGTTTCGTGTGTTTGCCTCATCCAAAAACAGCGAACGATCAGCAACAGCTCTGAGAAAGCTGCAGGGAGCAGGGAGGTGAAAGGCACGCCCACTGTGCCTGCAGGGAGTGGAAACTGTGCTGCATTCACACATAATTCCCCGCTGTGCCACAACAACGTAAATCACTGGCAATACAGCACACTTAATCTGAAAGTGTGTTAGCTGCAAATACACAGATGGCAATATAATAAAAAATTATATTAAACACTGAGAGACTGATTATGCTCAATGCACAAGGCGTATAATGGGGAATAACCAATAGTTTATTTGGTTAGATTTGGTTGTAATTATTTAAAAGCCAGTTGGTTTCAAATGGCTTAATCCAGCAGGTTCTTGTATAATTTGAAAATTGCAAGTACCTTTTCTATTTGTTTTATTATTATCTTTTGAGATATCTAAGCATTAAAATGGGTGTTTAAAGGATCAACTTACACTGAAGCATCATTAAAACGTGAGAAAATTTCAGAAAAAAAGCAAGTCTTTATTTTTGATGCTCCAGATGCAAAGATAATGACATCCTATTCTGTCATTTATTATATAGGCAACATGACTGGTTTGCTGCATCAACCTCATAACAATGCCACCCTACATGTTGAACAGAGATCCAGCTAAATGATGATAAGTAATTAAACAACAGTGATCGTGATAGGAGTGTGTGTGTTGGCAAGAATGTGGCGATATATTTATCACAATACAGGGAGACGATACAATATTTATCACAATACAGGGAGACGATACAATATTTATCACAATACAGGGAGACGATACAATATTTATCACAATACAGGGAGATGATACGATATTTATCACAATACAGGGAGACGATACAATATTTATCACAATACAGGGAGATGATACGATATTTATCACAATACAGGGAGACGATACAATATGTATCACAATACAGGGAGACGATACAATATTTATCACAATACAGGGAGACGATACAATATTTATCACAATACAGGGAGATGATACGATATTTATCACAATACAGGGAGACGATACAATATTTATCACAATACAGGGAGACGATACGATATTTATCACAATACAGGGAGACGATACGATATTTATCACAATACAGGGAGACGATACGATATTTATCACAATACAGGGAGACGATACGATATTTATCACAATACAGGGAGACGATACGATATTTATCACAATACAGGGGAGACGATACGATATTTATCACAATACAGGGAGACGATACAATATTTATCACAATACAGGGGAGACAATACGATATTTATCACAATACAGGGAGATGATACGATAAATTGCAATACTAAAATCCAGACAATATCTACAATATTTAAGACTGAATTTTATTGGAAAACTCAGGCCAGACATTTCCAAGACGCATTCAGTGATCTTGTTGTTCCGTCAGAATGAACACAGTAAAAACTGCTGCCACCCTGCAGTCAGAGTTTGAATTGCACCAGACAAAAGAAATACAATAAATGTTTGTATGTAAATTCTCAATAAAAAAACACTGCTTTTAAATATTGTTTTAGTTTCATAACATGATATATAGCGATTTTTCACTGTATCGATATTTTCTTATACTGCTAGATTGTGATTATTGTTTTTTTTTTTTCTTTAGAAGTCAGACAATAATTTTGCAATTCTGTGCATGGCTGTTTCATTAACGGAATGACAGTTTTGGTTTGAACTACATCAAAATCCCCATACTACCTGCAGCAGTAATAGAGTTTGATTTTAATGTTTTTGTAAACAAACTGAGTCCAGTTCTAATTCGTAAAACTGTTGTGAGAATGTTTGCTTATGTTTTACAAGCACAGGACTCTAGAGAAATGAGTTGAGAAATATAACTGAAAAAAAAAGTTCTATGTGTTAGAATGTCAGAAAGGTGGAAGTTATTTAAAGGTCGTACTGAGTGGACAATAATAATCAGTTAAATGAGGCTTCTGATTCACCCCCTCTTCATTACAGCACCGCTAAGCTAATTTCCACATCCGATTTAACTGTTTGACACTGATGAGAGACAAGGACTTGTGTGCGTGCGTGCATGTGTGTGTGCGTGTGTGCATGTGTGTGTGTGCGTGCGTCCATGTGTGCGTGTGTGCGTGCATGTGTGTGTTTGTGCGAGTGTGTTTGTGCGCATGTGTGAAGTGCAAGCTAGTCGATTTGATTTGAGGTTTCACATCAAGTGCGGAAACTTTTGCAGCTCACAGACCACCAACCAAACGTCCTATCTGTGACCTCAATTCACTTAAGCATGCCCAGTGGCCCAATCAGAGACAAACTCCGACTGAGCTGAGCCAATGGCATGTGTCAAATCAAACCTAATCACACACTGATAGATCAACAAAGTGGGTCAGCGTTTCAATGAAAGCCTCCTTCAGGGCTAGTTTAGGAAAAAGGATAACTTCTAAATTCATAGAAAGAATCGAAACTTTGATCAGAGCCTTAAAATTCTGAACCGCACATTTTATGATGTAAAAAACACAATAGTTGAACAGCTGGGTACTCCAGACACATCCGTATGTTACCTTGGGCAAGGTTACCAATAATGACGACTAGCAGTATTTTTTCATTAAACTTTGGACTATTATCACTATACATATTAGCGATTGCGAAAAATCCTTCTTCATTTATTATAAACCTAATAACCGGAAGGAGGACTGCTCTAAATTTCTCCTTACGTTATTCATTTTTTATATTCATTAAGTTATGTTAAAGTATTATGAGCCATTTAAAATGCTTTAAAAATAGCTCCACTCGGAAAATCTGGACCATTTTTCAAGGTTTTCATCTTCCATCTGCAATATTTAAAGACAGCGATGCATTTTGGACAATGTCTCGCCGTGATGTAAAATATGAGTGACATTCTCAAACCCACTCTCACTGTGACCCATCGTTGACTTCACTCAGAATATAAAGTCTGAAACGAAGCGCAGTCTGAATCTTTGCTGGAAATGTGAATAAGTCAAACAGCTGTGGAGCAGAACCCGCTCTGTGACAGGGAGGCAGCGGGGGAGCCGAGGGGGTAAGTTATGAATAAAGAAGGGGGAGAGGTGAGCAGATGAGAGTTAGATGAAGGGGAGAGAGGAGAGGGAGAGAGACACCAAAATGCTGCCGTCACTTAACTCTAAAATGAAAGATCGATGAGCTTATTTAAATGTGCTCCCAGAGACGAGAGTTGGCTCAAATAAACCTTCGCATTTATGAGGAGGGGCGTGGGCATCGATTGGCTGCAAGAAAAGAAGAGAGGGAGAGACAAGGGTTTAGAGGGGGAGTTGGAGGTGGATGGGAGAGGGCACGGGGATGCTAGGGAAAGACCAGGAGGGGGATCAACCTTGCCTCATGAATTTCATCCTTTCCCTCCTAAAATGAAACGCCATAATAAATGCTAGATGGAGGGGTCGGAACCTGGAAAATCTACAGCCTTCGATTGGTCGCTTGGCACGGCTTATTAAATCAATAGTCCAACCCCCCACCCCTCCCACACATCTTCCAGCCAGGCCAGCCTTGTCCCGAATCTGTTTTACTAATTTTCAATTCAGCCCCTACCCATTCAGCCAAGACAGCTGGGAGGAGTTGGGGGGGGGTCGAGGGTGGGAAAAGTGAAGGGGGTGGGGGTGACTGTGGGATCTGGTGGCGAGACCTTGACACTAATGGGAGGATTGAAGGAGCTGACTCTGCAACCCACAGGAGGGATGCATGAGTGTGTGTGTGGGGGGGTGGGGTAAAACAAAGTGTGTGACAAGTGGGAAAAGAAGGAAGAGGAGAGCAACTTCTGACACACGCAGAGATGTTGTCATACCGTCGTCATCGATTGAAATGCAGGCACGGTTTTCTGAGTGACAAGCGCCGCATTCCGCTTCAGCCTCTTTACATTTTCTCATCTCACCTCCCTCCTTCATCTTACACCTCCTTTTTTCCTTTACTCCTCTTGGCCACAGTGGCTACACTTTTTCCCACTGCTCCTCTACTTGTATTTCACACTTGTGTCGGTCTCTTAAACAGGGCACATATTCTCCATGCCTCCCAGACCTGCCCCCCCCCCCATTTCTCTTTCACACACATTCCTGAGACCCCCTCCTCCACACGACCCCAAAGTCTCAGCTCCACATTCTGCCCAGCACGCCATCTGTGACCCACAGAAAAGTGTGCGCCGACACCCAGTCTGACCTTTTCTGTGCTTTTGTTTTGCCACTCTGCCACACTCCCATGAGGCACACACACACACACACACACACACACACACAAGGAAACACATCCATGCATCAAAAAAACAGTTTCCTTTTTTATCACCAACACAGAAACAGCACATAACTGGATGGCTACACAATCCATATCTCATCATGTTTGACTTCTCCTCTCTGGTCATATTCAACAGTTACCCCGTATGGCAACCATGCAACAAGCCTCACATACTAACACCTGCAAGTGCAACAGGGTAAGCAACAGCAAAACCACTCAGATTAATGCTCTGTGTCCAGGTGTTTATGCATTTGAGCATGTTAATGTTAAATCAGCTGTTATAGTGAAGCAGGTCACTGACAAAGACTGGGATTAGCAGACCCCCTAAACGCACACACTCCCGCTTAGGCATCCTCATTACCTTAATCCCACAATCTGAGCATCATCATAATAACAGTGATTTTAATTGAGATTTTTCCATCCAAACAAGAAAAAACCCTGCTGGATCAGAATAACCACAGCTGTTCAGCATGGAGAGAAATAAGTCTGTGAGTAAACATTTCCACTCTGCATCATTTGACATTTGGACCCAGGTCCGGTGGGAATGCAGCTCTTACCTTGACCGTGCAACATGTGGCAGCTGCAGCTGAGTAGGAGCAGGAGACAAAGAGGCAGACATCGACTCCCACTACGGGCTGTCCCGGTTCTGGTACCAGATCCCCTCATCATCGCAGCCTCCGTGGATCCCTCACGGTTACTTTCCGGTTTCATCCTGGGAGAGAGGGCGGAGGGGGCTCCACACAAAAAGCTCCCCCTGCCCTGTGCAGGAATGGGGGAGAAATCAGGAGGAGAGGAAGCCTTCAGCACCGGCTGCTGCTCCGGGCTTCTCTCACTGCAGGTCTGGACCGCAGCTCCAGGAGTTCACCAGCTCCGAGGTCCAGAAGTCGTTAGAGGCAGCGGAGGAAAGAGAAGAGGCGAAAACACACTTTCTGTGTGTGGTGTGGCTTCAGGGTTTTACACAATCATAATCTCCCATGGAGTCCGTGGGCTTCTGAGACCTCATTTTCATTTGGATAGATGAGAAAATGGAAATTAATACATTTGAGTGTGTTTATCGGCTTTATTCCCTGCTATCAACCTCAAATCCGCGCTTGTTTTGACGTGTCCACCGGGGGATTTGTCCCGTGGATCATTTAGACACTGGTCGCATTAACAGAGCAGCGATAAAACGTGGAAACTATCCAACCTACCCACGAAGCTCTAAAAAAATCAATCCACTAATTGATTTCGTGAATGCCCCCTCTTGATTTGATGTGCAAACAAATTAGAAAAAGAGTCCTCCAGAGAATTTTTTCTCAGTTGTGTGGAGCTGCACGGCTAAGTCAGATTTTCCAGTTTTAACTTTTAGCCCAAGTGCGTTGGTGAGGCTGGATTCCTCCCACCCTGCTCCCGGAGCGGGGCGCTCCTTCTTCTGATGCCGGCGGAGGTAACTTGCCGCGCGGCCGTGATGCGCAGCAGCTCGCGGAGGTGAAAATGGCACAACAGGTTAAGGAAAACACACCAGCCTGTTACAAGTTTCACAATAAAAGTCCACAGCTTCTACACACGCTGTGCGGTCTCCCAAAAAATAGAGTAAGTGGTTACAAAAACACCGAAACGGTACTCTCGCTGCTGCGAATGCGACACCGGAGCCTGTCGGTGTTGGTCCAGTCTGCGGCGGTCTCCAAGAAAACTCAGCAAAAGAAAACTGCTCATTCATTTAGCTTATTAAAAGCTGCTCTCCGTTCCTACTCACGAGAGTTTCCTTCGACCGTGAGCCAAGTTTATCCGGTATAGGCTCCGTTTGGGCACCCGTGGAGATCGGTGAGCGGTGTGGGGCGATGTGTCTCCCTCAGCTGAACACCTGCCACCCTCCTCTCTCGGCTCGGTACCGGGTTGTGGGAGAGAGAGTGCTCTCTTTCAAACAGTTTTATGAAAACAATATTTGTAAGTTTTAATAATATTTTACATTACTTTCACCGGTAAGGTATCCTGTTACTCTCACCGTTAGCGCGTGCCTCGCTAGTCCCCAAACTCTAAAAACTAAACTTACGTTCACTATCATCCGTCGCTGCTGATTGGTCGAGCGGGTTGTATTGGTGTCTCCTATTGGATAATCCAAACGAGGGGGCGGGATAAAACGCCTGCTTTTGGATCGTAGAGGATGGCGCCTCCAACCCCCCAAATCCCCACGCAGAAAACAAAAAGGTGTGATTGACTTTTTTAAAAACATATTTTCCATAAGTTTTGATTATTAAAAATGAAATGAGTGTTTTATGCAGCAATACACATGGAGTGCTAAGGGGAAGTGAGTGACAAAAAATGTATCTCTTGAGCAGTGGCGCCCTGAGAAGATTTTCATAGGGGGGCAGTCAAAATGTTGGGGTGGCACACCAAATTGGTCCCTGTGGTAACTCTGAGAGGGCTTAGCCTGTAGCTGTGCATTGCACCTTCATTCTTCATTAAAAAGCAACAAGCCTATACCTCTAAAACATTTACCACAAATTTGAGGAAAACAAACATTTCAGAAAAAGACAACAGTTACTTTAGTTATTGTTTCAAATTTGTTAAAAAAGGTTTCATTTGCCTTTTGCTGTTTCATCAAAAATAACCACAAAACTATTGGGATTTATACGTTTCTTTGAAAATGGTAATTCTCAGTGACAGACAAATGATTTATTAAAATAAATACATTTATTGGCTTTAACAATGTTGGTTTGTGTGAACATGAATGTTGATAGATGCTTGTGAGCACCAGATATTATCTAGTGTGCACCAGATAGTAGTTTCTCATTCGCGCCAGACAATATCTTACTGGACCGCTGAAGGGCAGTTGAAAAGGTTTCTTGTGAGAACCAGATACTTTCTGTGTGCACCAGATAGTACTTTGTGTGCATGAGACAAGAGACTATCTGGTGCTCACGAGAAACTATAGAGATATTATAGTTTCTAGGTATTATGGAGAGCCCCTAAAGGGAAATGTGCAAAAAAGTTGGAATATTAGATGCGTTTCCATTGCTGGAACTTCAGGGTAAATTCTGGGAGGGAGAAACTGAATGGGAGATAAGATGGCCCAATTCTCTCAGCTGTTGTGTCTCCTTACAAATTCTCCAAGGTGCATGGTCTTGGTGGAACCAACCTGGAGAGGTCCCTGGTGGATCCAGGGACATGTGCTGAACCTGGTATCCAGTAAAGATGCCTCATGTCCTGGGTACTTAAGCTGAGTTTCTGGGTCAATCTGTTAAAAATCCTCAGGCTCCACACCCAGTCCTAGGTACATAGTGCTGGGGGAGAATACCTTAGCGAGGTCCCTGGTGGATCCAGGGGTCCGGGTGCTGGGCCTTAGGCTTTGGACCCAGCCCAGGGTGCAATGTCTTGGTTGGAAACATCCAGAAGAAGTCCCTGATGGATCAAGGGTTTTGTCCTCAACCACAAACCCAGGTCCAGGGTGCTGATCCCTGGGTAAGAACTGGTAACCATGTCCTTCCTGGAGGTCCTCCAGGAACCTGTGTAGCAGTCAAACCATGTGACCCACTCTTAAGCCCCCACCTCTGGGTTAAAACCCTTAGTCTGCCCCAGCTGGACCTCCGTGGTTCTGGTATTTCAACAAAAAATCTGGCTGACTTCCAGGATCACAAGAGTTTAAAAAGACTTCAAGAACCATGAAGGTCCAGCCGGGATGGACTAGGGGTTTTAGCCCAGGGGTGGGGGCTTAAGAGTGGGTCGCCTCTGTCAGTGTACTCCAGGGCAGCTGTGGCTACAATGTAGCTCTTCATCACCAGCATATGAATGTGTGTGTGTGTGTGTGTGTGTGTGTGAATGAATGAATGAATGAATGAATGAATGAATGAATGAATGATACGCTGTAGTGTAAAGTGCTTTGGAGTCCTCTGATTCTGAAAGGCACTATACAAGTGCAGGTCATTTATTATTTATCATTTACCCAGGGCCACCTGGTGCTTAGGTAACTCCAGAGAGGGGGCTGCTGCTACATAGTACGCCAAATATGGAGCATCATTTGGTGGGTAAAGACAGATACCATGAACCCCCAAGGAGCTCCACAGACTATGGGAGTCCCCTGAACTTGGGACCCAAGCCAAGGGTGCTGATCCCTGGGTTAACTGGTAGCCAAGTCCCCCATGGATCTCCAAAGCTCCATGGACTCCCCTGCACCATGTACCCAGGTTCAGGGTGCTGATCCCTGGGTTGACTGGTAGCCAGGTCCCCTCCTGGAGCTCTAGAGCTCCATGGAACACTTAGTTCCTGTCAAAGACTGTGACCGTTGACAATTGCAATAGGCCTTGGTCCAATGTAAACCTAGGGTGGTTGACAATAAGCCAATGTACCCCTATTGTCAGCGGTCAACTGACAAACCACAGAAAGCTTGACAATTGCCATAGCAAATTCCTATCATTTGTCAAATGTGCCCAATGGACAGACATTTCTCCCATTTGTGACAATTGGTGTCCATATTGCGCCACCTGGTGGACATTAAAGCAGTGTTTGCAAAAACACATCAGACAGTCGGACATTACCGACGTGATTTAATATTGTCCGACGAAAAACTTTAAATCGTCGGACATTATGACCGACGCCGTGCATCTTCTCTGAATGTGCCAAAATAAAATATCCATCCATCCATCCATTGTCTTCCGCTTATCCGGAGTCGGGTCGCGGGGGCAGCAGCCTAAGGAGGGAAGCCCAGACCTCCCTCTCCCCAGCCACTTGGGCCAGCTCCTCCGGGGGGATCCCAAGGCATTCCCAGGCCAGCCGAGAGACATAATCTCTCCAGCGTGTCCTGGGTCTTCCTTTGGGTCTCCTCCCGGTTGGACGTGCCCGGAAAACCTCACCAGGGAGGCGTCCAGGAGGCATCCTAATCAGATGCCCGAGCCACCTCAACTGGCTCCTCTCGATGTGGAGGAGCAGCGGGTCTACTCTGAGCCCCTCCCGGATGGCCGAGCTTCTCACCCTATCTCTAAGGGAGAGCCCAGCCACCCTGCGAAGAAAACTCATTTCGGCCGCTTGTATTCGCGATCTCGTTCTTTCGGTCACTACCCAAAGCTCGTGACCATAGGTGAGGGTAGGAACGTAGATCGACCGGTAAATTGAGAGCTTCGCCTTTCGGCTCAGCTCCCTCTTCACCACAACAGACCGGCAC
>SSNS01000216.1:866665-881812 GCA_006937985.1 Aphyosemion australe
ACATTCGTGACACTCTGTTGGTTTATTTTCTAAGCAGAGGGACTGTCTAATCCTCATTTTCTGAATTTTTCAGAAAATCACATTGATGGTTCTTTTTTCAAATTATGTCAACAGATTATTGTCACAATAAAAATATATATAATATGTAAAGGTCAGAGGTCACTACAATACCCACTGTTAAATAGATACAAATCTGAAGCCCGTGAGGACATTGTCCTACGTGGTTCAAAAATGTCCTGCGTGAGACGCTCTCACGTCTGCCAGTGTGGCAGGCGTGGCTTAAATGTTTTCGCAAACACTGTTAAAGGTACTGTGACAATTGCCATCTAGGTCCATGAACATTCAAACCATCCTTACTCAGCCCCCCTGGGGCCAAGTGGCTCCAAATTGGGGGAGGTGGTACATTTAGTAGAGGAGCACATGCCCTCAATGTTGAATTTTCCCCCTGCTCTGGGGCTGTGTGAAAAACTCGCAAAGTTGGGGGAAAAAGCTCCCTAACAAGATAGTTAATCTGGCCCTATAGGGCGTTAAGGTTCCTGAAAACGTCTCTTTCTGCTGGCCTGGTGAAGTGGAGACACACACATGCCAGGAAGTTCCACTAAAATTACCTTGAGGTTCCACTAATGGAAACACACCTACAGTATTGTGCTCACCAGACAATTTCTGGAGAACACCAGATATTATCTCATACAATGATGTGTACCTGATAGTATTATTGCACACCAGACAGTGTCTTGTGTAGACCAGATAGTATAGTTTCTCATGTGCACTAGATAATATCTGGTACACGCATAAAACGTTTTTGTTTGGTTGTTTTTACCAATGTCCCTATTGGGCCTCAGTATTTAAGAGTCTCAGTGGTATAGGATAATCAGTAGTGATGGTTTTTCCTTTCTGCAGTGTTCATAAAAATATTGTATTTGACCATAAAGATGTATTTGAGAAGACGTGCCACAGCACTGCTGGTGGTTTAGCTACACAAATAATACAATAACTGCCTGAAGCCGTATCTTAGTGCTGCTGATAACCTAGTTTCTTCCATGGTGAGGGTCGTTAAATGGCACATTAATATTAAAGGCTACAACACAGTGACCTTATCTTTTATTGCCTGAATAAATTCTTAGAGTCAACCTTTCTATTCCCAGAGTGGCCAAATAGTCTCTCATGTCATCAAACTGTTCTAAATGCACTCATTCAAGCACCTTGGCCAATCAATTAATTTATCAAGGCTTATTTTGAAAATGCTTTTTTAAATAAAATGACCATGATGCTTTTTAGAATTTTTAAAAAAATAGGAGGGTTAATCTGGTCTGACATACTTTACTCACATTAATCAGAGTAAATTTATACACTTAATTTGGCCTAATCATAATTTACAAGGATGGTCATTTTAAAAAATATATTAGATCAGAAAGCGCATTGCCAGAGGCAACGAGATAGCGCTAAACAAAAGTCGCCGTTTTCTAGGTCCAAGCATCTTTTGTTGTCCGTGACTTCAAATGGTGTTTTTCTTTTTGGGACTTAGGTAGCTTGTCCTAAAGTTGAAGAGGAAGCAGCTGTTTCTGTTGCTAAATACGAGAGTGCGTTAGGCATGAAAAAAAAAAGTCCCAAATTTTTCCCAAATTTGCCGTATCCATGAATTTGGATATTTAATTGCAGGTCAAATTGTAATTTCTCTTCTTTTACTTGTTTGTTTTCTCTACCTGTCTGGGTTGTCCCCCGCCTCTCACCCGATGACACCAGCTCCCTGTGATGGTTCAGAAAACAGATGAATGGATGATTGCTCACCACATGGAAAACCATGATCACCATATGAAACCGGTTTCACCATCAAAGCTGTCTCTCCGTATCACATCCATCTGAAATGGGTCAGGTCTTAAATAACTGTTTACCTTTCTGTAGTGCACATGGGCATCCACTGCAGTCATCTTTTTATGACTGAGGGCAATTTATTGATCCCAGACAGCTTCTGCAGTAATCAAGCCTCCCTGGAAGGAAGCTAGAACAACCATAAAAATTAAAGTTGTGTTATTCCATTTCAAAATAGCTTCTGACCATTTCATCAGACTAATATTAGACTAATATTCAAGGTTTGTGATATTTTTCAGTACGTTTTGCATCTTCAAATTCTCTAATTCATATTTCATGAAGCTGCATTTAAATTAAAATGTTGACTGAGAAAGTTTGAGTAATTAGGTTAAAGAACTGGATAAAATATCTTCATCACATTAAATCTGGATTCTTTGGTTTCTAGCTTTGGGGTAAATTGTTCTGTTCCATGAATAGCTTTGCGATTATTAAGTGTGTTTAGTGGGAATAACCTAAAAGGTTGTTAAACGTATAAATTCAAATGGTTCTTTTTTTTTAATCACAGGGTTTTTCATCAATAAAAATCTAGCCTGATACACTAAAACTTAAAGAAAGAATTACCTTGAACATTTACAGCTCTCTTTCAGTTTATGATTTAGGTCAGTTCTGGAGAATTTACACACCTCCAGCAAAAATGTGATAAAAAGAGCTTCACATAATAAAGCAACCTGTATGACATGCCTGGCCTGATACACTCTAAAAATTAAATGTTGAATTTACTTAAAGCAGCAATCCAGAGTTTTCCCCTTTCAGGAATTATGTATGATTTTTTAGAAATCTGTAAAAGTGTCTTATCATGTAGTGTGATATAATGTAAGAGATACGTCTTTTTTTTTTTGCTAAGCCCGCCCCCTGCCCCGTAAAATCTGTGCAGCATTAAACTTTTCACGGACAAGTAAGTCTTTAAAATATAAATATATGAAAACACAACATGACATGAGAATAATTGTAAAACAACGTATTTTAGCTCTGTTTGTCGGCTACAGAAGCACATTCATAAACAAGAAACGTGCAGTCGCCATCTTAAATTACCGAGTCCACCGACTATTGGTGTGATACGCTTGTCAGCCACTAGATGGTGCCATCAGACAAAAGAAATACCCTGGAGAGCTACTTTAAACAAATTATGTCGACTGGTTCCACTAAACATAGATGCTTAAATCTAAAGAGTAATATTAATTTACTTTAACATAACAATGTGTATTACTCTTTACATTTAAGCAACTAGATTTAGTGGAACCAGTTGACATAACTTGGATTCAACATTTCATTTCTTAGAGTGTAGAGCTGTGCTGTGAGTGGGACAGCTTGTGAGAAGTTTTATTTATTTGCTAAAAAAAATGCAACATTGGTCATTTTATCCGGGGTCGGGTCGTGGGGGCAGCAGCCTAAGAAGAGAAGCCCAGACTTCCCTCTCCCCAGCTACTTGGGCCAGCTCCTCCGGGAGAATCCTAAGGCGATCCCTGGCCAGACAGAGACATAAAAGTCCCTCCAGTGTGTCCTGGGTCTTCCCTTAGGCCTCCTCCTGGTTGGACGTGCCTGGAAAACCTCACCAGGGAGGCATCCAGGAGGCATCCTAACCAGCTGGCTCTTGGAGATAATCCAGATAAAAATACTCATGCTTGCAAACAAGAGAACAACTTTTTGTAAGTGAGAAGGAAATTTAAAAAAATTGTCTGAGCAAGCTTCAAGGTTGTAAAAGCAGTAATGGTATCATAGCAACTGGCAGTCATCCAAAATGTGGAAGTAGTTTGTCACAACCAACAAATGTGCTGCCACTGGCCTGGTGTGGAGCTGGATGGAGATCGGTTAAGTGGTGGACAAAAGGGGAGAAGGCCTGGAAGCAGAGACCATCAGGGAGACAGGGGGTGGAGTGGGTCAGCCAGGTGTGCAGCAGTAAAAAAATAAATTTGGTACAACAACAAAAAGAGTCATGGAGGACTTTGACATGTGAGCCACTGTGACATTTTGTTTATAAGCTACCAGTAAATACCAGTGAAGACCCCACCGATGAGAAGGCTGACGCCAACTGAAGAGCAATTAAAGGCTCTGGTGGTTCGCAGCTTTCCTCGTCTGACAGAAATACACTGAAGGTGGCGGGTCACTACGAGCTGCCACAAGAGCTCTGCTCATTTTGACATCCAGACCTCTAATAGGGGGAAAATTCAACATTCTTCCAAATTCCAGTCCTTTATTTGAAGATTTGATGTCAGGTGTGGAGAGCATAAGAACTCAAGTCACCTGAATGGTTGTGATGAGAGGCTGGTCAATTAAAAGGGCAGTTATGTCAGCAAGGAGTATAATCAGTGTTAGGATGAAGCCAGCACATCTGATGATTTTTTACAGAATGTGATAGAATTTATTAACATTAATCTAAATATAATCCTGACCTGTTTCACTTTGAAGGAATTTGTGAGAAATTGTGAAATCAACCATTTAAAATCTTATATATGAAATAATATTCAGGAAATTTTCAGTTCAATTATTTATTGGCTATTGTGAATATAACTATAATACAATTATCTATTGTAGAAGAGAGATAAAATTGGCACTTCCAACCTGCAGTATTTAGATTCTCCACCAGAGGGAAGAAGACAGAAATAGGATTCAGTAAAGCAGTTCTTATCCTGTTTGACAACCTAGCTTGTTTGCAGATTTGCCATATCAGCTTTAAATGCACTAACCTAAGAAATCCCTGCACAGTATAGCAATGTAGTGTTGTGTAAAAGTGCATAACAATCATCGGTCTTATTACAGTGAATAAAGCTTGGCAACAACAATAAGATGTGGTCAGACAGTTCACAACTCAGCTGTTTCGTCTTCATAGATTTCCCAAAAACTCCAAGATCCTAGTTTTCCTGTTTTAATCCTGTTTTAGATCAAGTAATTCACTAAAACACAAACCAAGAACTAAAACTTTATGTAGAATAAATATGATTAAATGTCAGCTTGAAGTTTTTAAGAACCCTTGAAGTAATTTGGAATCGTTTCATGAAGCGTTACATTTATAAACAATGTCAGTTTGTTCTGCAAAATGTCCATTTCCTAATAGCCATTCTTGAACAAATACATTTCACTGTCTATCTTTTGCAAATATGCACACACACACGGACGCACGCACGCACACACACCCAAACACACACACACACACAGTTATCTGGTTCCTGCACAGAGACTGAGTGCTTGCAGGTTTTAATTCTGAAGCCAATTTAGCTTCCAATTACCCGTGTATCCAGCACCATTACTACTGCATCTTCTACCCTCTATCCATCAATTGCTCTCTATCACCGAAACATCCTGTTGTGGTTTCCCACCCATAGAAAGAAAGACGATGCAACCACATACACACGCACACACACGGCCAAAATTTAGCTTGTAAGGTTAACTTAGGTGCATATCTAATCTGACAAGTGCATCTAACCACATCTATCCATTTTATTAACATTACTCACACTGTACTTCACTGATTCAGTCCCCTAAACACACACACACACACACACACACACACACACACACACACACACACACACACACACCCTCATTTGGATCCAAACTCCACAGTGGGCTCTGTGATAGGCCTGAATGATGACACAGATCTTTGCTATTCTCTCAAAGGCAAACATAGGGACTGTCCCCTGTCTCTTTAACACCTGTTTAGAGAGGCTAATGACTTTTGTCCCCAGCAACTACATGGCTGCGCGCACACACACACACACGCACACACACACGCACACACACACACACACACACACACACACACACACACACACACACACACACACACATTGGGAGGAAGATACAAGTGCATGCAGAGCTAATGAGCGACTTCCAGCAGCTCCAGCTGTCATAGTGGTGGGGGAGATACTGTCAATATTAACTGACCTGTCATAGCTGTGGTGCTGAGAAGATGCACACAGTTGCAAAGTGGATGACAGACGGAGGCTTTAATAGCTGTGGGACTCTGAGGAACTGCTCAAATTTATTATTCTTGCTGGTTTTGGGATTAAATAAAAGTTTTGTGTAATTTTTGTAAAAGTTGTTCCAAAATGTTGTAATTGCCATAAGATGTTGTTATTTAACATATCCAGAAATGAGTATAGCAAACCCTAAGAGTCAGTTTGATAGCCTTTATGTTCTAGTTGGAGCAGTAACATAAAGAGACAAAATAATGAGGAAAATATGCAGCTTGTATTCATGGTTGAGTTATGTGGTGCACATGATGTACCTTCAAACAAGTTGTCATGCAGATTTTTTTGTTGCAATTTGTCATAAAGAGTGAGTTCATCGCTTTGGTCGCCAGCTCCTTTCCCTTTATGACTCATGGAAACTAAACTGAATAACACGTAAGACTAATTCCTGATGCTTGCAATGATTCTCGGACTATTTTGAGAGAAATCTGTGTTGTTTTTTTTTTGCATTTTCAAAATTTCAACAACACAAAAGCGAGGACCTGCGACTCTTGCACAAATTTTGGGACATATTTGAAACTTCCTGGTGAATGCAGGTGAATTTTTTTGCCAACAGCTGCAGCCAGGTAAGGGGCTGTTTAAAGGGATAAAGGTAAAGTTCCAATATTTCCACTCCTGTTTTTGTACACAACCTTTTTTTTGCCTGATCTAAGTGTCTTTTCTTACTTTTCGTGCAAATTAACATTTGTAAAATAAAAACCCAGAGGGAAGAACACTAGATATATATATTTTTTAAATATGCTTTTGTAATAAAACACCTTAGAGCTGCGCCTCTGTGTGTGTGTGTGTGTGTGTGTGTGTGTGTGTGTGTGTGTGTGTGTGTGTGTCTCATCGTTTTAGCCCAGGGTTGTGCTGCTTTCTTGCGTTTCAGTCAGAGGGAAACTCGATACCTGCGCCAAAAGCAGCGACTCCACCTGTTATCCAAGCCATCTCCTGGGGCTAAAAGGAGAGGGTGAGGGTGTACGGAGAAGAAAGAGCGGGAATGAGGGTGAGCTGAGGGTAGCAGGAAGCCTTTCATGTGAAAAAAAAGAGGGGGGAAAGAGGAGTGAGTAAGGAAATGAAGAGGGAATTGTAAGGAGTTAGGTCACACCTGTACAGGGCTCAAAGAGACAGGGAGGGATAGAGGGATAAGTGTAACACCGGTGGGAGAGAGGGAGGATCGCCGCGGAGAGGGATCCTTTTATAGTGTGTCAAGCAGATAGAAAGGGGTGTGAAAATCAGTCTAGGCTTTCAGGACTCTTTTATGGAAGGAGAATGAAGTAAGAAAGCAGAACGGAGGAGGCTATTGAAGTAGGAAAAGGAAAAATATAACCAACGATTTCAAGGGCCGTGTGTGGACCGGGCAGAGAGCGCGGGAGAAATCCGAAACGAGAGACTCATGCAGCGTGCAAGTGGACGAGTCTGCTGAGCTGCGGTTTATATTTTTCTGTTTTGTTTCACTCTCTTTGAGCATGTGTGTGCTCGAGCACGTAGCTCCTGCCGTGTGTCATCCCTTTAGCAACAAAGCCAACAATTAATCTGGAGCGCGGCCTCGTCTCACGTCGGCCAGCTCCTCATGTGTCCAAGCCTGACTGCAGGGCACCGCAGCTGGCCTCAGAGAGCTGCACTGGAGGCTTTTGGGATGGGACTCCTCTCTCTGCACCTGTAATCACATATAATTATCCAACATCACACTGTGGAGGAGGAGTGGACGCGGTGTACTCTCGCGAGTCACACATGAAAGGAAAGCAAACAAAAGAGGCAAAAACAGACCTCAAACTGCTCAAACGCAGAAGCAGAACTCGCCAAAACACTTTGGTGTTTTCAGTGTGTTAGTTCTGCTTGTAACTGGATATCCTCACCTGCAAACAGGGATGCCTAAGAGGCACACACTCCAAGCCCTTTAACACAAGGTGTGGACAGTGTAACGGATCTTACAGGAAAAATAACGCCATGTCCCGAGGGAAGCACAATAATATTCCACTCTTCCATCACGGCCTCCTTCTCAGACTCCACCATCCTTTACTCTTCTCCAAAATCACATTTCTCACTGTCGTTGAATTCCACCTTTCCCACAAATACTAATTTTCTCCTCCCCGTAGGGATAACAAGAGGAACTCCTTCATTTTCACCACTGCATGTCCGTTTATTCCTATTTTTACATCCGTCTCTGACACATTTAACTTGCTTTGCCAGTTGGACGTGTAAGAGCATTTTCTACAAAAAACACTCAATTATACAGACAGATGTGAAGTAAAAATCGAATAAACAAGTTTTAAATTATTTAATTTAAAACAGCTTTATTAACTTCACCATCGGTTTGATGATTACTGATTTGAGAAAAGCAGACAAAAATCACCTAGTTACAAAGCTTTGGATGAAACTGAGGCATTTGATTGACATAAGGAAAGCTAAAATTGACAATAAGTCAACTACGTTCTTATTTTTAATGAAGATCAGTGGTAATTAATCAAAGAGGGGACAATTATGAAGTCAGAACAAGCAAAAGTTGCTTTTTGTTTCACAACAAAAAGATTTTTGAGACCAAAGTAAAGCTGGGATCAGAGACGAGTTCCTCAGCGTCCTGACCTTTACAAGCTGATCCGCGCCCATCAGTTTCAAAGCTATTAATTTGCTTGGCTTTAATTACTGTGCAGAGCACGCTTTCATTAGACTGGATCATTATATTGCTTCTTTTTTGTTTGTCTTTTGTCAATATGCTGCCAAACAAAAACAGAACTCTGTAATACTCCTGCAGGAAGCTGGTGACGGTTCTCAGTCATCCAGGTCATGGTAATCCAAAGGGTTCAAATGAAGAGGAGGAGGCCCCAGGTGTCACCTTTCCAGCACCTACAATGCAGCTCTGAACCTAATTCCAAAACAGTTTCTGTTTAGGTCACACCCTCCTGCATCTAATCACAACAACCATTCCAACACAACAGGACCTAACGACATCAACGACTCTTCAGGAGGAAGGGAGGAGGGGTATTCATAGGTAGTTTCAGTTCGTTAAGCAACAATAGACAGCTTTAGTTTATACGCTTGACTCCCATATTCCAGTCAGAATTGACAAAGCTCCTCAGATGAGAAGCGAAACGTCTTCAAGAAATCAAAGAAGTCCAGTTGCCTTCATTCAAACCCTTTGGACTCCTGCAGGAAGCAGCTTTAGACCACAAACCAGGTCAAGTTTACTGAAGTCAAGTAAAGTAATTAAGGGGTGAGTCACACCATGGGTGGAAACTTATTTCACCCACACTTCCTGTTAGAAAAATGCTCCTAAAGGAGGCGTCGCCTGGTGGACCGAGAGAGCAGGACTGAGGCAGTGATTGACAGCACCCCCCTCAACTCCCCCGTGCACGCTCTAGAGATTCTCAGAAAAACGAGTCGTTAGCAAGTGCGCGCACACGAGCACACACACACAGCAGACTCACTGCTCAGAGAAGAGCAGACACAGAAACAGCAGCAGGCTGGAGGAATTCCTGTCCACTGCCATCACTAGAAGAAAGGGGTTTAGAGATGGCGAGCACATGAAGAGGACAAATTTGTCCGTGTTAAAAAGTCTTTTAAATACAAAATAAGCACAATATAAACTGCAAGTAAACTGTATCTTAGACCGGATACATGGCAGGATACCCTAGAAAAGCGATATGACCTCTGTTGTCCTGGCGGGGATTTGCTTTGCAACACTCCCCAGGTGACAGAGAAGTTCGAAGGCAAAACGTCTCCATCAATGCGTGTGCGTTTCTCCCTCGGGGAGCTAACAGGAGAGGCATAAATTAGACTTAACTCACTGTTGCTGCATCTCCTTTTGTTTTCTCGAGGCTTCCCAAAAAAGTCTAAAATCCGCTTTTGCGCCATTGTGGTAAATAAATCTTTGAGGTCACCAGCAGGGGGTGCTGCAGCACCCTCAGCACCCCTACTTTGTGCAGCGCAGCCACGTAGTACGGTAAAGACAACGTCGCATTGAGTTTTAACCTGAAGATGGAGATATAATTATGGCTTTGGGCTAAAATATTAAATTTTATGTAACATGCCCTAACTGCCTAAATAATGACTACACATGTCTACAGCACTATTAGACACTCATCTATACAGGTTATCAGCAAAAAAAAGTTGATTTAGGTGTTACTCGCTCTTTAAAAACCACAAAAATATTCTGACCCAGATTGATAAAGTTTAAATTGTCTTGTTATAATATGATATTGTAAAGTAAAGGAGTCATTGCTACAGCAAAGGAGGAGTTAAACAGGAACATGAAAATATTCCTGCAAAGTCTTTATGTTTTATTTAGAAACGGTCACATCTGTGATTGGCTGGAAAAATGTTAAAGGAAACAAAAATATGCATATGCTCTGCACCTAGGGGTATGTCTGACATTTTGGAGAACTAGTTACAAAGCCTTGGATGAAACTGACGCCTCTCTCGTGTCCCTGTGGTGAACACGGAGCTGCTGTGAACAGCTGGTTAGTTTAGCTCGGGACAAACAGGAGAAACTGGGAATTCTGGAAAGACTCGGTCCAAATGTTGTAAAATCTGTCCACAAGCCACCTCGAATCATTTCAAAGTAACACAGTTTTTATCAGATTAACTAAACTCTCTTGTTTCTGGTGTTTGTGCAAAATGTTTGGCAAATCTAAGGTATTGAAATAATCATTTCAGTCCAAACACGTGCTAGAAAGTACAAACTAAACCTGTCTTCTCCTATTAATCAAGCCATGCACGAAGGAATGTCTTGAGGGTTAAGCCGAGCAGTGAACGCGCATGCACCTGGCTGAGCTGGTCAGTGATGCGTGCACACACCGCTGACATGCTTTCTACATGCACATCTGCCAAAGATGCACATCACAACAACTTGTCACTCCCTGCGTCTCCTGACTCTGCTCTCCCCATCTCTACAGCGCACCTTCACTACAACTGTCAGGAAACAAAAACATCAACTGGGATTCGAGCACATGTCAACGCAGATGAGCTCTGAAAGTGACGGCTGGGTGCTGGTAGACGATGCACGGAGAGATCTTTATCGGAAAGAATTTATTTAATTTTATATAGAGTTATCATAGAGATTTGCCTTCCCTCTGCAGTACTATTGGTGTTCTTTCATGAGGAAAAGTGTTTATGAGAAGCTGCTGCAGCAACAAAGGGACCTGAGCGACACCTAGAAGTCCTCGACTAAAGATGTGTGTTTGATGGAGGCTCGGCAGGGGGGCTCTGTGTGAAACTGCTGCTAAAAGGGTGAAGTATAAGGTAAGGGTATCTTCCTCTTTTATCTTGTCTCCTGCTCACAGAGCAGCACTGCCCTCCTCAGGCCAGCCGCTCCCCAATTTGTCTCAGTAAAGAAAAGTTCAAAGTTTCTTCAACCCCCCCAGAAAGTCCACTGTTTTAAAGTTGCGTGCAACCAGAGGAGACGTGTGTCTGCATGGATTACTGGATGTATATTATGATGCAGCAATTAGAACTGTTGGATAAAACCTGAGGCAGAGACTTGCTTAAAAATGGAGGCAACAAGTGTGAACGTGTGTGTGTGTGTGTGTGTGTGTGTGTGTGTGTATGCATGTTGGGTTTCCACCTCTTAGCCTGGTCTCAGGAACCAATCAAAGCCCTCTTGCTCAGCAGATGACCTGGCTCTGGTGGATCATTATGTGTGGGACGGCTGGCTGACGGCTGAAGTGGATTTCACACTTTATTACTCCAACACAGACGTTTGTACACACCTGCACACACACACACACACACACACACACACACACACACACACACACACACACACACACACACACACACACACACACACANTCACAAAGACTTCAGTGACAGAAAAGAAGATTGCATTCAGAATTACAGCTGCTGAACACTTCAAACTTCAGAAGGACATTTGAATGTGCACCACCGTGATTCCCAAATATCTAAAATCACCCCGAGTACTCCGACAGCTCAATCAGAAGGCAGAAAACTGAATCTCAGAGTCCCCCAACGCTCTGTGAAGAGAAAGTGTTGCAACTGTCCAAGGTGACCTGCCTCATTTCCTGCAGACGAGCACAGACTTTACACAATCTTGAAATCCTGCCGTCATGGCCAAAAGGGCTATAATTTGGCCCTAAAAATTGCGTGGCGTTCCAAGACTTCCAACTGAAAATGTGTGCTTGAACAAATCTTAGTGTCACATTTTTCATTCTGATGTCGTCCTTGTAGAAAGCAGCTAAGTAGCAGTGACAGATGTACACTGACAGAGCTACTACCAGAGTAAAAAGACACAGATAGTAAATGGATGTTTATATTTAGATTGGCAGTAGTTGCTGTGAAAAAATATAATAATTACCTTGTTTCCTCTTTTTCTCTAAGGATGGCTCTTGTGTGGCACGCTTTAAATTTCACACCAGCTTGTTTTAGCGATTTCTGTTTGAGAACTGTGTTTTTGTAAATAAATACATTTTTGTCTTTGGGCTCTCTGGGCATTTTTCTTTACCTGAAAATGGAAGGTGAAGCTCTCGATTTACCAGTCGATCTACGTTCCTACCCTCACCTATAGCCACAAGCTTTGGGTAGTGACCGAAAGAATAAGATTGCGGCTACAAGCGGCCAGAATGAGTTTCCTCCTCAGGGTGTCTGGGCTCTCCCTTAGAGATTGGGTGAGAGGCTCAGTCATCCGGGAGGGGCTTGGAGTAGATCCGCTGCTCCTCCGCATCGAGAGGAGCCAGTTGAGGTGGCTCGGGCATCTGGTTATATGCCTCCTGGACACCTCCCTGGTTATGTTTTCTGGGCACGTCCAACCAGGACTCAGCTGGCCAGGGAACACCTTGGGATTCCCCCGGAGGAGCTTTCCCAAGTGGCTGGGGAGAGGGAAGTCTGGGCGTCTCTGCTTAGGCTGCTGCCTCAGAGACCCGACCCCAGATAGGCAGAAGATGATGGATGGATGAAAATAGAAGGACTAGTCATACTCATTAATATTCATGATATACAAACATCTCGCCTCTGATTGGCTAACAGCAACGAGACTCTTCCACTGATTCCGTTTGCTCTTCTTTTGTGGGTAAAGAATGCAACGTTGATGTTTTATCTCCACAAATAACACAAGCCTGAAGGAGTTCTGCCATGTTGTGGAGATGCTAATGCTAACAGTTAGTTTCTACTAGTTGAGATGTTCTCTGCTCTCTCCAGGATGCTAAATTAAAAACAGCCTTCTGTCAAGATGAGTCCACGGATATTAATTTAGTGTGACATAGAGCCGTGTGGCTTTTTCCGACCTGATCATTTCCCTGTTTCCCTGCTAATAAATGAGGTAGTAGACTATTTTCACGTTCTGCATGCATGTGAAACTCAGAGAACAAGTATTATGCGGTTTTTCAGTGAATCTTCACTTAAAAAACATACATTTTTTGAGATGATTCAATAAAAGTGGTTTGGTATAAGCAAACACGATAAAGTGCAGATCAAATCAATTTTCACACATTTAGGTGAGTCCTTCCTAAAAATCTTTGTTTGATTTATTTTTCTGAACATCTCATGCATCATCCTTATCAGTGTCCTTATGCAAGTCCAGAGTATATTTCAGGTTTTTATGTTATTGTGAAGAATGTGTGACATTTTATTAAGTTTTGCTGTAAGTTAAATAAGATAGATCTGCTGTGCATCACTGATTTTTCTATTTTGTCTTAAATGTTTTCTTCTATTTTCTTTGTTTTTCACACTGTCAACTTTACCTGTTTTTGTGTTTGTGTCTCTACACTGGTCCAGCGATCTTTACTTTATCTCCTCTTCTCTAAATCTAATCCTCAGTTTGTCATTTCATCTGACTTTGTGTAGCGCTCCTCTTCATACTCATCACCACTTTGCCTCCTTGCATGAATACAGAACTCTGCTCTTGCAGCAGCAGCAGCGTGTCTTTAGGTTTTATGACTCTTCTGGTACCACATATTAGTTTACTAGAGTGTTAAGTTTTCACTGATTGTAAAACACAATGATTCAGATTGACCACAGCTCTGCCCCTTTCAGCAAATAGAATTTTAGAGTAAATTTTGAGCTGCCTGTCTTTTCCTGTGAACACATCACTTTGAAGCACTTACAGAGCACGGACACTGTGATGTTTGTGCCTGCTGCTCTGGAGAAACTTTCTGAGTGCTGAACTGAAGAAGCGGAGCAATGAAAGGAAACACTTACAGTTCAGCACTAACTGTCCCATTATTTACTGCAAGAAAAAACAACCTTTTTGAAATTTTCCTCCTCACAAGGCTCTGACTTTAGCAGTGTGGAAGATTCACGTGAACACAAGTGAAAGCGTCTGAAAGATGAAAGTCTCAGATCCTGCAAGGTAGGAAAAAAAACTCATTCTGCTTTTCCTTGGAAGTGTGTGAGCATTGCCTTCAGGCATACTCAAAGCTGCAAGATGATATTGAGTGACTTAGGCAGGCTCTTAAAAACACAAGACCAAGTTAATCCTCGGGGGGTTTTGTGTGCTGCCACTATCTGAGCCTAACATCAGCATCAGGTTCCTTGGAGGCCAAGTTCTGCTGTTAACAACAGTTCTGTTTACACAAACAAATACCAGTCCTGTTTGAGTGAAATCATTCAGACATGTTTCCATCCACACCGAATCAGATCACATAAGGAGTGTTTTTGTACGTCTGAGAGAATACAGTCAGAATGTAACAGAGAAAGGATAAGGAGCAGATTATAAACAGCTTCCTCTGTGACTGGGCTCAAGCATCATTCGGTGAACTGCTGCTCCTCATCATCACAAGGAATGCCCTGAGGTGGTTGGGTTTCTGATTAGTATGTCTGCTGGTCACCTCCCTATGGAGGTTTTACAGGCATGTCCCACTGGGAGAGGAGTCTTGTGCAGACCCAGGACTCAGATTATTTGTTATACGCGGTCTGGTATTTGAGCTGCGTTTGAGCCATAATGGCTGATTCAGCACAAAGCACTCATGAAGAAACTGGAATTGCACACTCAGGGTTTTTGGGATGACTCCGGGCAAAACCTGGGGTTGGGGGTTATGACCCTTCTTAAACCTGGGAACACATTTGGAGCCACAAGGATTTGGCGCTTACCTCCTGTACCTGTTACCTCGGCAACCGGATGGATGGATGGATGGATGGATGGATAGATGGATGGATGGATGGATGGATAAATGGATGGATGGATAAATGGATGGATGGATGGATGGATAAATGGATAAATGGATGGATGGATAAATGGATGGATGGATGGATGGATGGATGGATGGATAAATGGATGGATAAATGGATGGATGGATGGATGGATAAATGGATGGATGGATAAATGGATGGATAGATAAATGGATGGATGGATGGATGGATGGATGGATGGATGGAT
>SSNS01000216.1:881877-896877 GCA_006937985.1 Aphyosemion australe
GTGTGTGTGTGTGTGTGTGTGTGTGTGTGTGTGTGTGTGTGTGTGTGTGTGTGTGTGTGTGTGTGTGTGTGTGTGTGTTTCCAGCTGCACTGGCTCAGAATTAAATCAGCTGAAAACATTTTGTCTCATTTCACATCATTTTCTGCCGTTTGGATTTTGTTCCTACTTGCTTTTGCAGTATGCAACTCCTCCATGCTCCTGATGAGGCTCAAATAAGCAATAGAGCAATAGAGAAACATGATTTTAACCTGTATAAATTAAATTTCAACTTTTTTTAATCAAGTATGTAATATGATGTTTAAAGCTACAATAGCAAATCTGAAAAACAAACTAGCTTAAAACATTTTTTCAAGCTTCTTAACCTTCTAACATAGTATAGCTAGAAATATATTGTGGACATAAAAAAAAGAAACAAAAAATTAATGAAGTGGGTCTCACATTTGTCTAAAAACCTCAGCCAATAACACGGCTCGGTCCAAAAGCAACAATTGGATCATCCAGTTGCCGGTCTTGCCGAACCACCGCACTTCCAATTACCAAGGTACCAAAGGTATTTGGAAGAGTCTACAACCTCTTTGGTGCTTTGTGATCTAACAGACCACCATAAAAAACACATTCTTATTCTAGTTGCCTTTAACATCACACAGTCACTCCCATGATTTTCTGAATGGATTGAATTATGGCGTTCATTGACAGAAAAATACTTTTATTGTCAATAATGTCCATGGACGTCTTTTGGTGCTGATCAGTGACACCACTCACCGCTGAAGCAGTCGCTGTAACTTGACACCTTAGCAAAGCCCTGAAAGGGCTGATTTTGTATGAAGACACAACGTTTGAGAGGACTGAGCCAACATTTCTCCCAGTCACTTTTCCCAGAACTCCTATAGTGGAAACACGGCTAATACTGACAAACAGTATGGCTCCCAACCTGTTTCCTCTGCAGTGACCCTACAGGGGGTTTGCCCACAAAGATTTTAATGGTCCCTCCCATGTAAGGGTCAATGTCCCTCTGAACATCCATTAAGGGCCCGTAAAAATCCAAAAATCTATCGGGCCACCATGGAAACCACAAACAAAACCTGTTGAGACCCATACGGTTTGCCCATACAGATTCCATATGGGGCCCACCTATGTATGCTGGCTGGGTATGTTTCCCTGTGTGATTAACAGGCTTCTGAAGGGACATGATGAGGAGGAAATCATTGAATCAGGTGTGTTGGAGCAGGGAAAAGCCTGGATCTGGACATAACTCTCCTTCATGAAGACCCCGCTATGATGAATTGGGAAATCCCCATGACAGAAAAACTCAACAAAGGTTTTGAACATGTACAAAACATCTGTAGTGAGATTATGGTGGTTTATTAGTGGATCGGTGTCCTTATTGGAGCATGATGGCAGTGTGTCTGTAACATGGGGCTGTAGCACCACGGGGGACACCAAATTCAGGTCACAGAGAAAGCCACTGTCCAACAGGTTTTAGCTGTTGCCTTTCTCCAGCACACCCAGTTCAATGGTTCAGTTCTGCAGAAACCTGTAACTCACCTATTGATTTAATTCAGGTTTACTGAAGCAGAAAACTGTCTAAGAAACATGAAGGATCGTCGCCCTCAAGTATTAGAGTTTGACACATGGACTTGCGTGTAACAGGATGCACCCATGGGCATGGTGAGACCTTGGACAAATGTGGTATAGGATCATCATGGAAACATGTTGCTGACATATAGAGCATGGCGAGGGTGCAGGAGAGCAGGTCAGCAATGTGCAGCGGGAAAAAAATCTATTTGACAAGTACTAAGAGCACAGCAGCATCATAGTTTCCTTCAAACTGAAAGTTTTCCTAATTTGCTGCAATCCAGCCGGGTTCCAGAGGGTCGTGGAGAGTGTAGAAAGGTCATTGTTACCTTTTGATTAGAAAAAGACTCATTTCTTTTCAACAGGAAAATACATTTAACAGGGAGGGTTGTACGGCACACCGCTCACGGTAAAAATCTTACATTTTGAGCACAAATTTCAATAAATGTAACCTAATAGAATTTTGTAATGATTGCTAGTGAGAGGTAAATCTTTCATTACTTGGGCAACCCAGTCCCCTTAAATAAGAGTGACTCTTCCCAGCAGCGTGCAGTATTGCAAGACCGTTGGTTAAATTCCATAAACCGTGCTGGATCAGGGCTGGGAATCAGGAGATCTGCAGGCAGACATCGAGAGTGCTAGTTAGAGGTGAAATATTTCATCATGGTGCTGGATAAAAACGTTCACACAGATGAATTTTGCATTGATTTTCAGCCACGCTTTTCTTTTAAGAAGACGAGTGACCCCAGACCACGCTGCTAAATCTCATATGAAAGCATATTCATTTATTTAGGTTTTCCTTTAATGTGCTAGCGGTCAATACCTCAGACCCTGTTGGTGTCATTTAATATTTTCTGTGGCCCACCATGACAGGAAGACATTATATCTAAAGTAGGATAACAAACAATCTTTAACGGGTTTGGTCGTTGATTAAGCAGTCTTTAATTTTTCATTAGTCGCTGACCGTGTCGTATTAAATTGATTATCGATGATAATTCTACTTCCTGTGTAGTGTTTGGAGTTTTATCCTCTGCATTTGGACCTGCTCTCTGCTGTGCATCTTGTTGTGATGTATGGTGCCACTGCCTGTATTAGAAAGTGTCAAGAGAAAGTGATGGAGGGCGTGTTCAGATGATTAATGAAACAGTGAGCAGGATTAAGAACCACTGACCCTGAAGGCAAAGGAAGGACATCTGCCTTTTTATTCAAAACCTTCCACAGCTCCAATTTCTCAGCAATTTTCATTTGAGCATATGTACTTTAATATAAGTTTGGCTGACAAACATACAAGATTGGATTTTTTACTAATTTGTTTAAAACTGTTGACATAGAAAAGTAAAATGATTTCTTTTAAAGAAATAAAAACAAAATTCATTAAATAACATAAAAATGTGATTTTCTATGATTTTCTAAGGTGGATTTATGATGCAAGAGTGAACAATTATGATTTTTTGTGTACATCGCTCTTTGAATGACCTCAGTTTAAAGAAAAACAACTCGTTCAAGAGCCGACGAGATCAAAGTAGATTTATACCATAAAACAAAAATGTATAAATGCAAATTAGCCTGCCATCAGTTTCACATTTAAGACCAAGTATTTTTGAAATATTATCAGTCACTCTGAGTTTAACATGCAGGCTAAACGTGAAAATAGTCTTCTACCCATTTTTCCTGCATTAGCCACCGATAGAAAAATAGTCCAGGAAACGTTCGGATTAGAAAAGCCACATCGATCCACGTCACTCTGTAAATTCATGGACTCGTCCATCATGGCCTCGCAAGCGAGGAAGGCTGTCGTTGTTTTAGCGTCCAGGAAACAGCAGAGCTCGTCTCGACTAGTAGAAGCTAACCTTAGCATTAGCAACTCCGCAACATAGCAGAACTCCTTCAGGCTTTTGTTATTTGTGGAGATAAAACATCAAGATTGCAGAGCAAAAGGAGTCAGTGTTGCTGTTAGCCAATCAGAGGCGAGATGTCAGAATATCAGGAAATAAGACTAAATCCTGTTCTGCTCCCCTCTGCTGTGACTAACTTCTAGTTCCTGAAACAGGAGCGCCAGAGCTTTTTTCCCCACAGAGATCCACTCACAAGGCATCCATTTATACTAGAGACCACTGCACATGTATAGAAAAAATGAGTGAACTTGGTGTTTAAACTTCACTTTTTATGATTTGGTCCCACTAAAAAGAGCCATTAGGTTGTTCAAATCTGCAAGTCAGATATTTTTGATTTATGATCTTTCCACAGAAAACATCTTGAAAATACTTAATCGTCACTTTAAATCATTTCAAAAGCGCAATAAAATTATGTTCTTTCAACTTGGCTAAAGCTTTTTTCTCTCCCGGCCAAGTCTCTCTGGTTGAAACAAGTCTTCTGCCTTTTCTTGCCAAGTTACAAATCTCAGACTGTGAATCTGACTGTGGATTTCACTTTCAGGTAACACAAGGCAACAGACAGAAATGCACATTGTCTATGAGGGCATGGAAAGGCCCACTTGGTTCAACAACTCAGTATTATAAAGAACAGTAATAGATTAAATGTGCCGCCTGAACAAGAGCATGTCAGCAACCCGACCTCCTCAGAAGGCAGAATTAATTTAATTCATCTTACACAGATTTTGCTGAAGCAGACTTTCTTTAATATTCACTGGAGAAGCAGAACACGTCATGGTCCAGCCCATCCATCACGTCTTTTGGGGTACCACCACGGGGCACCGGAATCACCTCTGGATCTTGATTGCTCTACTTTTGTCAACTGAGGAAAGGAGCTGCTGAAGAAAAGGTGCAGTCTGATGACAGACTTCTCAGTCTGTCCAACTGTGTATTTTTCAGGCTGGCATCCATAAATACAAATAGACACATTCATGTATCTGATCAAATCTATTATTTAGCAATAATAACTGCAAACTGGAACTTCCTTCTTACATGATGAGAAGTTCTTGTTTCACAAATTCCTGCAGCATCAGACGATGATATTTTTATGGTCAGTTCCACGTTTTAGTTGATTCCATTATCCAACACACCTGATTTAGTCTGTTAATCATTAGCTGATTCAGATCAGGTGTGTTGGGGCAGGGGCACATAGGACATGCTGGATAGGGGATCTCGAAGACCAGAGTTGGAAGGAACTGGTTTAAACTACAAGGTTACAGCAAATATAAAAGGTTATGTTGCATGTATCTCTTCATCTAGCAATAAAAAGTAAAACAAGTTGTAGATGAAAAACTAATGCAAATTCATAATCCCTCAGAAAAAAGTCTTCATTTGATACCCCTCATTTTTTAAATCTGCAGTAAGTAGTTTCCTTTTAGAGACTTCTTGACATTTAATCAACTTGCATGTGTAAGAACACACCTCTCTTGTCTGCTCCCAGATACAAGCACAGGCACCCTATTGGCACTCACACACACACACACACACACACACACACACTCAAATGCACACGCGCATGTACGCACACATGCGCACATACAGTACACACACAGATGAACGCACGCACGCACACACACACACATGCATGCATGCACACACGCAAGCCTCCATGCATGCACACATGCACACGCATGCATGCACGCATGTGCACCCAAACACACGCACACATGCACACACACACACACATATGCACGCACATATACGCAAGCATGCACGCATGCACACGCACCATTGTGTTTTGTTTATATTTTCCTTGAGCTATTAAGCCTGTCCTGAATTTGATGTAGTAGAAATGCTTTGGTCTTATTTCCTTTCTACTTGTGCATGTAGTTTGAGCACATGCAAGCGTGTGTGTGTGTGTGTGTGTGTGTGTGTGCGTTTGTCTATGTTTGAAATTAACTTCTTGCCTCCAGGGAAAAGTAGCCTGTTGAGAGAGATTAGTTTACGTCACCCCCTTTCCAATCTTGCCTCTGTCTCACACACACACACACACACACACACACACACACACACACACACACACACACACACACACACACACACACACACACACACACACACACACAGTTGAAGAGGCTGATAGATTTGAAGGAACTATACATGTTTCTCATATTTTCCTCTCACTTCTACACTTTGGAATTTTCCAGGACTTTGGACATTTTAAAGAGCAAATCACATCTGGAGGGAAGGAGTGAGAAATAAATGAAGGGAAAAATAAAAAGACACATGACAAAAATGAAACAATATTTCATGCAGCAGAGCATCAAATCTCCTAAATATAAAAACTCTATTATTGTACGATATAACATTTTTAGTATGTTAAAACCTCATCGTGTGTTTATTTAATCATAATAATGAAGATAAGTGGATCTTTAGGAGTTCTGTCTGATTTGTGGAGCTGCTGCTGAACCCTGAGTAGATGAGCCCCAAACATGCAGCTCTTAGCTACAACACTACATAACTCAATAATCCACAAAAATTACACGAGTGCTCGCTCATTTTTATAATAGAGGCATACTTTCTTCTAAAACTAAAATTAGCCCAGTGTGAATGTTTTAGAACTTCTTTCAAAAATCATTTTGATGAATACTTTCTATTCATCAATGAACTCCTTTCAAACGTTAAAAAAGTAAATCTTATTATTTTTGTAAGCTATGCTTCTAAATGAATAATTTAAGGGAGGCTTTTGCAAGTGGACTGGGAATCTGTCATATTTGTACCAATTATTGTGTTTAAGCACATTTCATTTATTGCATCGCGTAAAACAATAATTACAATCATATCAGCTGCACTTTGATGAAAGATGGAAGAGATGTTATCTCCAAACAAAAGCAGATTGTCCTTTTTTGTTGAGAATTGTGGTTTTGGATGCGCTACTTCAGTTTGAAGAGCTCAATTAGTTTTTGTCCTTGGAGGTTGGAAGATAAGATTTGTGTCTTTGATATCATCCACAGCTCCGTCACGACGCCCCAAACTTCAGAAAATCTTTCCAAGGTTGAATATTTGTTCTGTTTCAATCTCCTCCAAGTAATCCTACAGCTTTCTGTTTATTTCCTGTTGGTTCATGACTACTCCAGACTTTTGTGTCGACACTTATATGATGGATAATAGCACGGCAGGTCCAGTCTGCCCTATGAGAGGTAAAGCAGCACACACAGGAGCAAGCTTCAGTGGGATTCATATAACCAGCTTAAGGAGGGTGTTTTATGCTCAGCACCTTTTATAAAGCCTCAGAGCACCTTTGGGAATTTTCCTGAGGCCCCAGTTATGAGGAGGTGATTTCTGAAGTGTAAGTCTGAATTTTCAGCCTCTTACGCGGCTTCTTTTTTGTGCCAGAACTCTTGTTGAAAGTCCTTATTACCGTTTCCGTGTGCAGTCTGCGTATCTTCACTCACTTACTCGTTTGTGATTATGCAATCCACTGCGTGGGAGACAATCCTATACATTTTACATCAAAACGCTTTAAGAAATGGCTGCTGCTTGTTAATGGCTTTAGGGGGAAAACAAGGCTTTAAGCCTCCTTTTCAAAGAAAAAAAAACATGATTTAAAATGACCCAGTGAAATAAGCGGTATAGAGCTGATTGATCTGGTGGAGGTCTGCATGAGAAGCAACACTTGTGTTATTCTGCTGCTGCAGTCATGGAGGTGACTCACGATACAGGACTATAATAACCATATTACAGCTTGGAGCGAACCACGACTCCACCACTAGTACAGGTGTAAGGCTGGATTTATGGCACAAACAGGTGGTGATTTTAAGAGCCCTAGGCCTTTTTTTTTGAGAAAGCTTCTCTAAAATGACACACCCACACTTTAATGAGTATATTTCTGTAACCACAATGCCTATTTGATTACCTTTGGTCTCATTTTAGATGGAACTCTTGTGGGATTTGTTGAGATGTGTAAATATTAGTATATGTGTCACTGATGAAGGGTAAATGTACATGGAACATTGTAAAAAAGCTGACTTTTTTCTTTGCCAACTGAAAAAATGTGATTTTAGGATGAAAACCTCTTTGGAAAAATGCAGCAGTAGCTTCAAACCTCAATGAATTCATAATCTTCCATCTTGACATTAGCTGTACAAAGTTTGAGTTTGATAAAGTGAAGAACAACAATTTTACTGAAGTTCATATATAAAGATATTTCAGGCGAGGTCTCAAATGGTTCCATCTGTGCCAATTGCAACAGCAACAGTAACGGAGTATTTTCTGTTGGCCAACCTTTTAGCCATCTTTGTTAACATTGTAAGTCATTCAGTGACAAATAAAGTTGTTTCGAACTGCTACTCTTCACCATAGATATAAACATTAGATGGCTCACCCATGCTGTTCGCCAATGGAGTGCGACGTATCAACATGGCGGCAATCTTACTTCAGCTGCCCCCTTTCGTAACATTGTGTCAATGGTGCATGTACTATTTAAATAACTCTAACTTGCTCAATTGTCAACTGATTTTCAAACAGTTTGATTTGTTATGAATGCCAGAGATGTGGCTGTGAAATATGACGGCTTTGGCCCGTTAATTTAAAAATGTGCACGTGTGCCGTCTCAAGCCTATGTGTTATAAAGTTTGTAATAAGGCAACCCGCTTGTAAATCCGTTAATATTTCATCAAGTTAAGAGTGTTTTTGTTTAAGTTGTTTACTCACCTTCCATCTGCTACTATTGAGAGGAGCATCTGTTGTCTGAAGTAAGATGGCCGCTGTTTAGCTACGCCCTCGACTCCTGCTTTCGCCATCTAGTGTTTATATACACATCTATCCTCTTCACGGTATGCATAACACACTGCGCCCGTAACCTGGAGCTACACATTACACAGCCTTCTATCTCCGTGACTGATTGGTCAGTTCGGATGATTAACACCTCTTTTGGATCATTAGGACCAATAGAATAAAGCGTTACTCACCAAAATGAGATTGACAGCTCAGTCAGCCAATGAGACTTGCCAAAAGACATTCTCAAACAATGGAACAGGAAAGTCTGACCGGATGTTTGAGTTCTAAGCCTGTTTTTTGCTCAAAAAGGCTTCGTTTTTCATCTAAACTGTTTTCAATGTGACACAAGAGGTAGGGATAAAAGTAAACAATAAGAAAGACTGAAAAAAAACTTTTCAAGGTGACACACCAAAGGTAAGAAACATTTTTGAGATCTGCTGGGAAAAAAACAATTTCTGTTTTTGTTGCCCTCTGGCTTCTATCTCTGTGAAACGTAGGTGTGGAGTGTTGGGAGATACATATGTAGAATCAGTAGGGCCTTAACTTCATAATGGGTGGATAGAATGTGTGTACAACTTGATTTTTAGCAGCGTTAGAGATATAAATGTGGCAAAAACACACACATGAAGAGGGAGTTCTGATCACTCATTTGATGGTAGTTTTAGTTGTGTTTGGAGCACGTAAAAAAGATTTGCATGGTCTTGTAGTCAAGGTTCTGCAGTATTTTAGAGGTGCAGCTTGATGATATTTATTAATATTTAGGGCATGTATTTTGCTGCTAAACTTCAATGTAGGGCTCAAAAGTTTAAATTATCACTGGTTGTGTGTGCATGAAGGGTGACTGTGATGGACCTTTGACCTGCCCAGGAGCACCCCACCTCTCACCCAACGACAGCTCCAGAACAGGACCAGGCTCTTCGGCAGACTTTCACTTCCAGACCCGTGTGATGGAGAGAAAACTTCTGGGCTTTTCTCAGCTTTCTGAACACAAACAACTGATTTTCTGAGTTCCTTTAGAAGTCTCGTTTCTGTGCCCTAATGTTTGTCAGATTTTGATTCAACTGCTCTTCAAATAAATCATAACAATCCCTTGTTGCCTGGTTATTATCCGACTGATTGGCAGCATCTACGTTTCGCTTCAAATTGATGGTTGATTTGAAACGGAAGCTTCCAGAATAATTTAATGTCAGTCCAGAACTGCAATGAATTCAAAAATTTAGAGTATGTTGCAAAAGTCCATCTATGTCAGTAATTCAACTTAGACTGAGAGACCATCTAAAGGCTCAGGAACCCTTTCCAGGTGTTTAGGATTCATTAGCTGATTAGAGTGTGACACTTTGAGTCAAGAATATTGAACCTTTTCACAATATTCTAGTTGTCTGAGATTTTGAATGTGGGGTTTTCATCAGCTGTAGCCATAATCATCACAATTATAACAAATAAAGGCTGAAATATCTGGTTTTGCATGGAATGAGTCCATCTCATAGATTCGTTTCACATTTTAAGATGAATTACTGACATAAATGACCTTTTGCATCATGTTCAAATTTTTGAGTTTCACCTGTATGTGATAGACTTTGCCAGATTTGAATAAATAATCTAAAGTTAATAAAACCAAAGTGCAGAGGACCGGTTAAGGGTCAGAGTTCATGAGCCTCACTGGATCTAAGGAGATCTGTTGTCATCAGCTCCACAGGTGGTGATGGGTGTCTGCTCTCCTGAAGTCCACCACCGTCTCATTAGTGCTGCACGTTCATGCTTAGATTGTTTGCGTTACACCAATCAGAAAGCTCCTCTACCTTCCTCATTGTTGGAGATCAAATCAACAAAAGCTTCGTTAAAGCAGCAAAACAGCATCATGAATCAGAAATCTGTGCATTTTAACATCATATGCTTGTTTGTTAATAGGAAAAGTTACTTAGAAAGGCTTTTGGACACTACAGCCTGATTTTAAATAATTTTTTCTTGTGTGAAAAAGTCCTGTGGCGTGACTGCTCTTTAATGATGGTTAAAAACACAAACGGGAACCTTGGACGAGATCCACAGACAAAGACATTCCGACTTGAAAGCGTCAGATCTCAATGGGATAACACGGCCAAACACAAAACCAAATATTGTAACTGTATATTCTGAAAAAACATTATTTGTAATGAAAATTGTAATGTTTTGTTTTGGTCAGAATTTAACGTCTTCCACCCTGGAGTCCTGTGCTCTGATGTATTTCTCATTTCCAACATATTCTAGCCAGGAAGCTGTCTAAAACGATCGCTTCATAGATCTGAGATATTTTTGGACAGCTTTTATGTCACTTACCTGCTTTTTTTTCCCATCCATCCATTTCCTTCTGATTTAGGAAGGCTGGGCTGCAAAGGCAACAGGTCCAGGAGAGAAGCAGCTGTTCCCCTCCAGCCCCTTCTGGGGAATCCTAAGGTGATCCCAGGAAGCACAGGATATGTAATCCCTCCAGCGTCTGCTCTGGAGTATTCTATACCTGGAAAACTTCCAAAAGAAATGGGAAGATGCACAAATTACCTCAGCGCTGAGCTCCTCCTCAATGCTTCTCATTATATGAAGGAAGTTTAATTCAGCAGCTTGCATCTGGGATCGTTATCTGTTGTTGCATCTGAGGCTCTAGTCCGTGGATTCTTCTGGAACGAGACACCGAGATACTTGAACTCCTCTGACTGAGTCAGACTTGCCCCAATCCTGGAAGGATCCTTTCATCATTTTCTGTTTCTGTGCTTTTTCACTTGTTATTGTTTAAATGAAAGTGAAAATGTCAGCGTTCTTCTTCCCGGGTAATAAATAGTAGACTCATTGTGTATCTGACCTTTTTTTCATCTGTAGTTACAAGATGACTGCCTCCATGTATCCCCCGTTTCCTGAATCCATCTATTATCTGTTTTTCCCTACTCCCCTCCCTTTTGCTTTTAGTTTTCAGCCTGAATCACTGTATTAGCACCATTTCATTAGTCTTACTGTTTAGTTTTTGTAAAGCACTTTTACCTGTGAAAGGTGTTAGATAAATAAATATCTTCGTCTTCTTTTGAAATTGGTACTTCTGCTGTGACACTGCAAGCACGGATGCTTTGTTTTCCAGGGCGGGGGGGCGAATTATGTCCTGAGCTCTGATGTTAATTGTATAAATGAGGAAATTCAACACAGTGACAGAAAAGTGCTTCAAACTCGGCAGAAGGGGAGAAATCGTGGAGAGACTCAGTCTGTTGAGGAAAATCTGCCAGCGAGCAGGTGAGGTTCACCGAGTCGGTTCCCATGGTGACTGAATCAGAGCTGAAGTTGCCTCCGTGTGTAACCTAGAATAGAAAAACCCAGACTTGCCCTCATCTCAGGGTTAACAAACTCAGATTTTTCAAGAAAACCCACCTTCTGGAACGGGCCTCGGGAGTGCTGGGCCCAATTAGCAGGCAAAAGGTCAAAATGCAGGCGAGCAGAAACAAGCAACCATAGCAGAAACTCCTCTGCAACGTAACATATGTTTCTGACTGGAAAAAAAGTCAGTGAAGTGATATAAGAAGATCAGGGTGGATAGAGAATGGGGCGCAGCTGGAGAACAGCTGAGGAATAGGTAAAGGTGTGAGGACAGGTCAGGTGATCATGTGATGAGGGCAGAAGGGGACGTCTGAGGGCTTTAGGAGCATTTCAGAAGTGAGACAACGACGGAGCGTACGCAGACGGGAGCCAGGAGTGGTCCGAGGTGTAAATCCAGCGTTATGCTTTATCTAAAGGCCTTTGCAATAATATTTAATCAGTTTAATGAGAGAATGCTTGATAGGGATGAGGACTAAATGGTTAGTTTGGCAAATGTACATCTTGAATAACCTTTCCATCTTCGATAAATCTAATACAGACACGCAATAAATTAAATGGAATGTTCAATTTTGTTGGAATGGTTTCAGTTTTATTATAATTATGATGACTACACTTGGTCATGCTGTTGAGCTGGATTGCATCATACAGAGAAGCAGAGGAGAAAAGTATTTTAATATATTTAATCGAGGGCCGTGCTTAAGTAAAGTTTGAGTCCAGCAGCTTTTATACGGGCTGTTCTTGGTTTTTGTTGCTATTGTAAAAAGACCAGCATTCTGCACATGAAGTTTATTTCATTACATTAAGTTGATAACTTCCTGACACAGTTTTATAGATCCTGTTAAAATCTTATTGATTCTCAAGTAGGAACTGATCAGCTTTGCAACTCTACAAATAAAATACATAGCTGTGGAAAAGTGACCTCCCTTACTCTTTAGGCTTTTTTTATGTCATGTTTCAGATCAGGAAAATATTTCTGTATCAAACAAATAAAACCAGAGTAAATACAAAATCTAAGTTTTATAAAACAATTTCTTTGGTTAAGTAAATAAATGTCATCCAAACTAACCTGGATCTATATGAAAAAGTAAATGTCCCCACTTGTTAAACCATAAAGTATCTGTAATCAACCACTGAGTTTCACTAGCTACACCTGAATCTGAATAATGCCAGACCTGTATGGTCTCAATAGAATCGGTCTGACAGCATGACATAGGCTAAAAGACCTCAAAAAGCTACATATCCTACCTCATAGGAAGTGAAAAACAAGAACTCAGATGAATGTTTAAAGCTCTGTGAGCCTCACATGGTTCATGATAAGGTCAGAGTTCACGAGGCAAAAAAAAGACAAATACACGAGGCGGGGGGGGGGGGGGTACTAACACAAGTATAACAGCAGTATATTAAAGATACAATGAAAAAATCTGCACAACAAGCTAGCTTAAAACATTTTTTCATGCCTCTTAACAACGTTCTAAAATAGTATAGCTATTTTGTGGAGATTAAAAATAATTATAAAAATGAATCAAGTGGTTCTCTCACATTTGTCTAGAAAACTCGACCAACAACACAACTCGATCTAAAACCAACGATTGGACCATCCGACTGTCCCACTGAACCGCCGCACTTCCCTGGGTCCTCCACTCATAACGCGCTAGCGTGTTTAACAACAGAACACCACTGGTGTGAGAGGTTCTCTGCTCAGTAATATCAGAGAAGGAGAAACAGCCGGCTGCTACCACTTCAACTTTAGGACAAACTACCAGAGTCCAAAAGATGTTTGGACCTAGAAAACTGCAACTGGTGTTTAGCGCTCTCTTGTTTGTGGCAACGTGGGTTCTGGTATCAGGTGGACTTGGGCTAGGGGTGAGATGGAGGGGTTAGAGTTCTGTGATCACATTTGTGTTTAAAAGTTAGCTTGTTTTGCCATTGCAGCCTTCACACTAAAGGAGATTTACCAAAAATATGTTTCAGTCTAGATGCATAAATCATGTAGGTTGTGGAGGCCATGTAATGGCGCTTCCACATCTGGGCCAGTACGGATCGGTATGAGACCGGAATTTGGTTTCACATCTGGGTCATATGTTCGTTTTCCATTCTGAGGTGACTCTATTTTTCCGACCTTTTCCCTCGGAGGTCCGGCTGGGACCGAGGTGACACTATGGACTGACTGGCCGGCTGAAATTCACACCTACCGCCTTTAATTGGCGAGTAGGATCAGCCAGCGGGGGCTTTTCATTCGTTTTCATTCTGATTGCTATGGAGTCCACACCAAGCTCCTGTCTCCCGCTCGGCGCCATGGCAGACAGTCAGAAAGGAGAGCAGAGGAGTAGAGCAGTGTGTGTGTGTGTGTGTGTGTGTGTGTGCGTGCGTGCGTCCGCAGTGGTTCTTAGGACATGTACAGAGGTGAGAGAGAACAGGGAGCAAATTAATAAAATAATGTGGTTCAGAGTCTCCAAAAGCAACACAGCTCACGCCTGCCTTTGTTAAGCTTATTAAGGAGGACGCCACAGACTTTTCCGCGCGTCTTTTGTGCCGCCCACGTGTTCGGGGATTTCCGCATTTCTGAGAAGTTCGTGTGAAATCCGACTTACACATGTGAACAAAAGTTGCCCATTCTTGCCCCGACCGTACTGACCCAGATATGTAAGCACCATAAAGGTCTTAAAGCGGGTCAAAAGGGATAGTCAGTTAGATCTTTCAGTACCACTTTACAATAATCCTCTTCATAGAAATGTAACACTTTGTAAATCATTAATAGGTGTTTATTATGCATTAATTAAGGGTGAGAAAGAGATAAAACTCACCAGTTTCTTACAAAAATAGTGAGACAGATCAGTTATTTGTATCTCACACTTAATTAATGCATAATAAACACTTATTGATTTACAAAGTGTTACAGAATAATTAACAGCATATCAATAGACCATTCATGTGCCACTACAAGGGCAGCCTTATTTAAAAGTAGTACAGATTTTACTTTGAATGTTATTCAAATCTGAGAATCAAAACTTTACATCTAGCAGACTTCGCTAACTTGATATTTAAAATAAAAAACAAACCCAGCATGCGGGGATCTGGTTGTTTTTGTGTCTGAAAAACCGTTTGATGGGGAGGAAAGCAGAGACAGAACTGAAACAACACCATTTACTAACAGCAGAAGGGACAGCGCCTGCGGATCGATCCCCGCCAGGAGGATTTTCGGTCCTTTGACTTCTAACTTCAGCATGAATTCCTGTCACACAAATTTGTGGAGGGATGGAGACTGAAATCCAGCATCCACAAACACAAAAAAGCAGCAGAAATTGCATCAATATTATAATGAATCCCCCCAAAAAATATCTCCCTGAATGTCAGATGGATTAGAACAGTGAACACAATGTGTTCTCTGCAGATATCCCTTAATGTTCCTACAGGGGAGACAATCAATGGCACAGCACACACACAC
>SSNS01000216.1:899377-912894 GCA_006937985.1 Aphyosemion australe
CCTCCATCACATTTTAAATCTTTAAATCTAAATTTTAATGCTTTTAAAACCCTTTTTCTGGTGGAATTACACCAAGCATTTGGTATTATTGCCATACTTAATTTTCACTTGTAGTCAGTGGTCTGTAATATTAAAGCGACAGCACGGAGTACTTGACATGAGTTTCTGTGAAAAGGTTATAAAAAATGTGTTTTTTAGCTGGGTAAGCACCTTCCTCAGTAGAAATGAATGCACTGGGGGCGAATGGAGACCCAACTAAGATGGCGGCCGGCCCCTACGGCAGCTCCAATAGGCATTGCCGGTCCACGAGGCGTCTACGTATATATGTCTGTTGTTAAACAGCAAGTATATTCCAGGACTAAGTATTCATATTTTCAAGCTTTAGTTACATCTAAACTGACAAGTAACAAGAAAATTTCACCCCCTTCAGAGTTGTCATGACTACATCTATTAATCCTAAAATGGTTTTTGAACCAGGCTGCTATGAAAGTTGGCGTTTTTAACATGGGAGTCAATGGGAGCTTGCTCCTTTCTGGAGCCAGCCCCTAGTGGATGAGGGGGAACTGCAATTTTATCACTTCCACATTGGCTTCACTTTTGGCAAACAGCGTTTGCCCCTTGTTAAAAAACTAACTCAGTTGGTAAATCTATTTATTTACACCATCATTCCCATCACTGGCACTCACATGAACGACAGTTATCCACTTTCGACCCTTTTCTGACACGTTTCTGTACGTTTCTCTGTCCAATAACAAATAGTCTCATTTTTTCCTACCTAAGGTTGTTTAAAGAGCTAAGATAGAAAATTTAGTGTCATAACATTTCCACAGAATATCACTTTTAAAAGTCTGAACTTTACCTTTTATATAACCGAGACACTCAAATACATGTGCACCCCTCTGGGAAAATCTACCTCTACTAATCCAAAGGACAAAAGTGTTTAGTCCAGTCTATAATGACGCCCGCTAAAAACTCTGAGAGCTTTTTCTAAAATCTTATTTTGGCTTCTAATCAAAAGATTTCCATAGCAGACTTTTAGTTATCCAACAACTGGATCCAACAAGATATGAAGAAATGGTTGTTTGAAAAGCAACCATGTCAACAGGAAATATTTCATCTGGTTATTTGAAATAACTTTTCAGAGTTTAGTGTTAATTAAACTTTATGTGTTTAATTAAATGATAAATCAACAACGTTTTAGGAAAGTTCTCATGTTTTAATCAACACAGTGCACTCAAATGAATCACGTTATTAGTGTCTAATGTGCCATCGGCTATTAAAATTAAAAACCCAATCTGGTTTCATATCATTTATCTAATTACTGACCCGTTTCTGACATCAATATTTTGTTCAAAATGCCTTAAAATTAGTTTTGGAACAGTTAATGGCATATTTGGAGGATTTAGAGTAACTAAAACAGGAAAGAATGAAGTAATCAATTTGATAATCACGTCAGCATGTGCTGGTTCTACGCCATATTGTTGCAGAGCCTCCATCTTTGTATTGTCTCCATCATGTCCAAAACATGCAGATTAGAGAATTAGAGACCCTAAAAGGATTTTAGGTGTGTGTGTGCATGGATGTTGAGCTCCAATCAGCCAGAAAGTAACTGAAATATGCAAAGTTAATATTATTGTCCAAATTAGGCTCTAGCAAATATGCTAATTACCCCCCAAATCTCCCTATTGGCATCAGGAAATCTTCCAAAAAATAACGAACCAACAGATCATGACAACAGCTTGAAGGCAAATATTTCCTACGGTGGGTCACTTCCATCAGGATGTAGTTTTTGTTTTTTCCATCAAAAGGAGCGGAGATGGAAATTTAGTAATGTGAGGCTGATTCTGTTTCAGAAGTGAATTACAAAGTCAGTGGTGGAGTTTGGCATCATTTCCTAGACTGAAGTAAACAGAAAATCTCAGGCAATAGCACACACACACACACACACACACACACACACACACACACACACACACACACACGCACACACACACACACGCACACACACACACACGCACGCACACACGTGCGTGCGTGTGTGTGTGTGTGCGTGTGTGTGTGTGTGGTTATATGATGCTGATCTCACTCACAAACATCCAGCCAAACCGTAATAATTAAGAAACCGCCCTTATTACACCTATACATCTTCTCCACACACAAACCCACACGGCTGCACCCAGCGTTTATATTCAAGTTCTCTCTTAAACAAAACTGCTCTTCATTAAAGAACTCCTAACCTCTCTACGCACAGATAAAGGGTAATTACGTGGCTATCGCCTATTCAAACGTCTCATTTTTCTGAGCGCGGGGACCGTAGATAAGGTTGCTTAATTAACTTAAGTGCTTCTGTTCCATCACCTCTCATACAGTCACCCTCTAACTGCTGATGGGAGTGCAGAAGAGGCTCGATTATGCCTCCATATTCAATCATCTCTATTGTCTCATCTGCTCAATTTCACCGTTAAAGTTTAGAGTTCAACTTGTTCACTGAATACTTTTGTCTGTGTGTGAAACGGATCACAGCCGAGGACTACTGAAGTTTGACATTTAGTGCTTCAGTCGCCTCTAGACAATGTTCACCTTCAAACTTTGTTCCTCCTAATTGTTTTGATGGCAAAATAGAGTTTTATGTGTAAATTAATGGAGACATATTTGTTCTGGGAATGTCACAACCTACAGAAGTTGACTGAGTTACAGTTTACCTTTACACATGCTGACATCTAGATTTTGTCAAGTTTACTTTGATCAAATCTTATGAACGTTTAATGTTTAGAAGTCAATTTTGCAGACAAACCATTAAAGATATTGTAAAGAAATCTAGAAAAGCCTGTGTGGGGGTAAGAGACCCAACAGTAACAGACCGTTCTACATAGAAACATAAAAATATTTCTGAAATTTTACATTTAATGTCACACGTTTGCATGAATATTATCAGATGTTAAAAAGCCAAACATTTGCAAAATAAAAAAGCTTGAGTTTTCTGTCCTGTTTTGTGCTGTCAAGTCAGGAATTTCCCTGAAAAGAAACGTGATTTTTTTTAGATTTTATTTTTTAGAATTTTGCAAGTAAGCTTTCTAAATAAACTTTGCAAATGGGAAAAAGTGTTGCATTCACTGGTCCTTTAATTTTCTCTCTCAGTGAGAATGAAGTTTCTATTTTTGTCATCTTGACTCATATATAAATTAGATTTTCTCAATTGAAAACGTTTATGCAAAAGTGATGAAAGTTAGAAGCTATTTGTAACATTTTCTATTCATTTTCAATACGCTTACAAAAAGAAAATCTGAATTATGTGGAACAATATTTATTCTGTACTCAATAAAACCCAGAAAAAGATGAATCAGAATTAAGAAATCTTACACTGGAACATTTGATCAATAATTATCTTGATAGTTTTTTGTTTTTTTTTCTAACATGCAGCCCTGTCACCTTTTTATAGAGCCATGTTGCATCACATTTCCTGGCTTGCTTCTGGTGGTGATTTAGCTCTAAACTCTTTACCATAACAACAGATTCACCTGAATACCTCACCTTGAAAGCATAGATCGCTAAACCCATTCCTCAGGGGCAAACATTCTGCATGTTTTAGATGTTTTCCTGGTCTAACACACCTGGTTCAAATGGTTAAATGACCTTCTCAGCATGTCCAGTTACCCCTTTATGTGGGTCAGGTGAGCTGAAAAGGAGTTTCAGCGTGTAGGAGAGTGAACCTCATGGGGCCAGATTACATGCTAAATGCTATTTGATGAACACACACACACACACACACACACACACACACACACACACACACACATATGTCGATAATTTCTAGCTGAAACCTGAAGGATGATGCTCTGCTGGGCTCTCGGCTCTGACAGCGGTGACCCTGGTAGACGTAGAGTTCAGCTGTTCAATAATAACATTTCCACCCATGTGGGAGGACTTTGAACAGACATAACCCTTTAACAACAGGACTCCCGACTCTCATCCTCTGTTTAACATGAAATCACAGGGAAAAAAACAGTTTACTGATGTGTCGCTGGTTCTACTGAGCAAAAAGAAACAATCAGTTAACCTAAACAGAATAAGAGGTATGGGCTTGTGTCATGACTGGGTCAAGGTGATGAAAGTAGGATAAATAGACGAGAAATGATAGTTTATGTATGTTTGCCCATGATTCTGTCACTATATGGGACACCCAAACATAAAGAGATACTGATGTGTTCATCATAACAACAGTTAAAACTCAGAGATACTTACAGAGTGTGACAACTAGGCTGCCTGTTTTAAAATATGTCATTTTATTAATCATTTCACATAGTCATAATTTGAAAATGGTAATTATGATTTGATAAAGACAGAGAAGATGCAGGAAGAGTGTTACTGAAGTGGGTTAGGTTGAGAGTTTGTATTATATATATTTTTTAGGGGTGGGACTCGATTAAAAAAATTAATCTAATTAACTAGAGGCTTTGTAATTAATTAATCTTGATTAATCGCATTTAATCGTTCAAGAAAATTTGCCCCGAAAGCAATTTTTTTAAATTAAAAATAATGAGACAGAGACTCAAACAATAGTCATTGACATTATTATTGTAAACACAAGCTTTTTTAATTTCTAAAAAAAAATGCTTTCAAATTGTATTTCAATTCAAAACAGGAGAAAAAAAACATATATGTATATCACTGGCAAAAATAGGACAGACCTAAAAATACAATACTATTTTAAGTACATTTTGATAATGGTATTGTCTTTAAAAAATAAATAAATACATAAATAATAATAATAATAATAATAATAATGTGTGAATGTGTGTACAATTTGATTTGATTTAGCATCATTAGAGACAGAAATGAAGGCAAAAACACATGAAGAGGGATTTCTGATCAGTCATTTGATTGTAGTTTTTGTTGTGTTTGGTTTACATGGTCTTGTAGCCACGGTTCTGAGCTTTCTATAGAGGTGCAGATTGACTATATTGATATTCAGGGCATGGATTTTGCTGCTTAAAAGGTTAAATGCGTTAATTTTTTTAACGCGTTATTTTTTTCTAATTAATTAATCATAATTAACGCGTTAAATTCCCACCCCTAATTTTTTTACTTCTATGTAAAAATGAATTTAAATATCAAACTGGTCAACCATCATCTGTTTGGATTTAATGTGCAGTAAAAACACAGCTTTCACAAATCTATGTTTAAGTTTTGAAACAATCAGATTATAAAAGAGGGAAAAGTATTTTTTTATTATTATTTATAATAAAATGTTCTAAAGGCTGTTTTTGCACGTCTTTTTAAACATTATCTAATGTCCTTTTTTTAACGAGTTTCACAGAAAGCTTTTTTTAATCACCTCATTGTTGCAAAGCTCAGTAAAACCTGCCTTTCCTTTATCAAGGTGCATTTGTTGTTTTAGACTCTTTAGTGGAAGAATTTCTCTCTTTCTCTTGATCTTGGTGCTTAACTGACTGTTTGTGAAATGTAAGAATTCACTCAATTAATTCTGGAATTCTTCTCTGATGGTTTCGAAATTTATTTTCCACGTCTTGTTTTGATCAGAGAGCAGAGTTCGAACTCCAGAAATCTAATATTGCTGAATGTTTTTTTTCTGTCAACATCATAATAAATCAGACTTTATTATTGTCGGTCTAATTCAGGGTCACAGTTCAGTCTTTTTCACCTTGTGATCTACAAACATTCACGCTCTCGTCACTGAAAATAAATCTTGGAATGTTGTTCTTGCTCCTTTGCTCTGAAGCCCAGTTGGAGATTGCTTTTTGAACTTTTCAGAGAATCACTCTTTATGCTAAGCTAATTGCCTCCTGGCTTCATTTCTGCATTAAATCTACAAACTTCATCTGTTTCTCATCTCACACTCATAACCTTTTTAGTGTTACATGCAGTTTTCACTAATCAAGGCGACCTTGGTGACAGCAGGAGCCTTTTTTTATGCTTCCTAATAAGTGAACAGGAATAGATTTAGATATGTTGACCTTTTGAAGAGATACAGATATAAATGACAGCACCAAAAGCTCAGCCATCATCCCTAAAATAAAAAAATTTGTCAGGTTGAAACTAATTTGACCAGCTTGATTTAAAATTGAGTGCCTTACAAAAACAAGGACATTTTGAAGGATTCAAAGCACCAGGAAAGGAGGCTGATTGTGGAACCTCAGCCTTTGTCCAGATTGTGGAACAGTAGACCAGATCTTCACCCTTTCAGAGTTGCTGGGGGGGTCATGGGAGTTTGTCTGCCCTGGTCACATGTTCTTTGTGGCATTCTGTCAGCGTGCTGCCATCTGGTCCCTGTACTATCAGAGCAGGAGCTGTGTTTACTTTGTTGGCACTGTGTTCCCAATGCTTCCTCTTGTTTCTGATCCTGTTTGGCATTCATGAACAGGATCTCAACTCACAGTCATGGAGAAGGGTCTTGATTGGTAAATGCAGAAGCTCATCTTTGCTTTTTTGCAGATGATTTGGTTCTATTGGTGTGAAGCCATAAGCAACAGAATGCACAAAGAATGATGATTGGATGGAGTGAGAAATGGACCATCAGATCAGGTGTACAGAGAAGAGGGCTCTGCTCTTGTCTGTTGTGGTAAAGAAGGAAGTGAGCCTAAAGGCAAGTCTACGTTCCAAACCTCACTTATGGTCACAATATTTGCGTCATGACAAAAAAAAAAAAATCTGATCCTGGATGTGCTACTACTAGTTTATCTGGTGTGTGTGTGTGTGTGTGTGTGTGTGTGTGTGTGTGTGTGTCTGCTTTGTCTTTTCAAACCCCCAGTCGGTCATGGTGAAAGGCTGCTCATACTGAGCCAGGTTCTGTTGGAGGTTTCTTCCTGTTAAAGAGGGGTTTTCCTCTCCACTGTCGCTACATGCTTGCTTAGTATGAGGATTGCTGTAAAGTCACTGACACAACAAGTCAGTCACTCAATGCAATTTGCTGGGTTTTCTTACACAGGAAATTTTAACTAATTGGCATAATGAACTGAACTCAATGCACTAAGTAGGTTCAATTGAATTTTTTACTTTGTAAAGTGCTTTGAGACAACTCTTGAGATTTTGCACTATATAAATAAACTGAATTGAATTGGTCAGGCTCAGCCTTAGAGATAAGAGTTCTGTCCTCCAGGTGGAGCTTGGTGTAATGCCACTGCTCCTTCTCATCCAACTGAAGACAGCTGAGGGCATCTGATTAAGATACCTGAAAACACTCCACTAGGAGGAAACCTGGGAGCAGATCCTAAACTTGCTGGAAGGATTATATATCCTCTCTGGTCAAGGATCACCCTGAGATCCCCCTGGATCAGCTTATATCACAGTCTGTCCTTAAAGGACCTGTATCATGCTGTTTTACATCTTCCAGAGCAAAGATACGCACACTATGTGATAAAATATTACCGTTGGCACTATTGAGATATAATTTTTTATAAAATATAAATTATTTTATGAGCTATTCCTTCAAGATGCTTGGATTCAATCAAACCCCGCCTCCCCCCATGTAAATTCCACAATAGTACACAGCTGCAGACCCAGAGACCAGAGAGTCGCACTTGCTGCAGCATCACCATCATGTCCCACTCACCAATTGCCAAGTGCATTGTGACTCGGTTTTTGAAAGCTCCTGGTGATAAAATCCAACCATTTCTGCAGATCAAACGCTTCTTCAGGAAGACTGGACAGGGATCCTGTTTCTATCGCAGGCAAACATGCATTTTTGGGTTCTAGGCTTTATTTAAAGTGCAGACTAGATAAGAAAAAAATCACTTCTTCACAACTGTGGAATTTAAACTCCCTGCTAGCTACACAGAAAGACTGGGCGTTAGTGTTTACAGTCCAGGAGAGGGGGGGATCAGGACTCGAGACAACCTGGATGGAGAGGATCAAACCGTGATGACGTAGCAACAACCTAGCTTAGCAAAAATTTGGAGAGCTGAAGGAAAGAAACAGCTGAGACAGAGAAAATGCATGCGTGCAGCCACAAACCACTTTGGGGGTGTTTTTCATGAGGAAATAACAATGAAACAAGGTCAAAAGCTCCATAAAGTGGATTTAGCATGATAGAGGACTTTTTAAGTGACAGGCGAACGGATGGACAGATAGATACTGTAGATAGATATTTATCTTTCCATCTTGCCCAGGATCAACTGGATCAGGTAAATATTGGTGTGATCATTAAACAAACATTGCTTAAATACACTGAACATATTTTTATGGGTTAAATATTTGCAAACAAGCTACACCAACAGACACAACGCTGTCTGCCTAACTGTCCATGTGGCAGTCCTTATGTTAGTTGCCTCTAACGACCGAGAATATTAAAGAGCTGCCAGATACTTGTGGCAGCTTTCATGTAAGCCCCATTCACCGTTTTACAATACTGTCAAAATGTTAAAGACCAAGTATAATCTTCTCAATACACTTGCATTGGTGGTGACGGTGGCAGAGGAGTTAGGTGTCTTCCCAGGAATCAGAAGGCTGCAGATTCAAGCCCCACTCAGTTGCTGTCATTGTGTCCTTGGGCAAGACACTTAACCCACCTCTCCAGCTAGTGGTGAACAGATGGACTGTGGCGCCCGTGTACGACAGCCTCACCCCTGTCAGTGCGCCCCAGGGCAGCTGTGGCTACAGTGTAGCTCCTCACCACCAGCGTGTGAATGTGTGAAAGACTGATTGTGTTGTAAAATGCCTGGGGGGGGCCTAGAACTCTAGTATAATTGAATGCCTTGTGAGTCAATTTGTGTGGGAAAAAGGTCTGGCGCTTCTGTTTCAGGAACTAAAAGTGAGCAGAAGCAGAGCACGGCGGGTTTTGGAGTCTTATTTCCTGATATTCTGACATCTAGCCTCTGATTGGCTAACAACAATGTGACTCTACTACTGACTCTGCTTGCGCTGTAACACTGATGTTTTATCTCCACAAATAACACAAGCCTGGAGGAGTTCTGCCAAATTGTGGAGTTGCTAATGCTAACGGTTAGCTTCTACTAGCCAAGATGCACTCTGCTCTCTCCTGGATGCTAAACCAACAACAGCCTTCCCCGTCGTGAGCCAAGATGGGTGAGTCCGTGAATGCTAATTTACAGTGTGACGTAGATCTGACAGGCTTTTCTAATCCGAGCGTTTCCCCGTCTATTTTCATCGGTGACTTATGCAGGAAATAGGGGAAGAAGACTATTTTCACGTTCAGCCTGCATATTAAACTCCGAGAAATCAATCATATTTCAAAAAGAACAAGTAAAAAACAGTTTCTCACTATAAACATTTGGGATCATAATGCAGTAACTTAGCTTAGTTATTTTTCCTTTCATCAATTTTCCTCAAACTTTTCCAGGTCTTGTGTGGAGGTAGCTGGTCCAGGAGGGAAACCCACACATCCCTCTCCCCAGTGACAGACTCCAGCTCCTCATGGGGGATCTTGAGGTGTTCCCTGGCCAGAGAGGATAAATCACCCCTCATGTGGGTTCTAGTCTGACCTGGGGTCTCCACCCACTGGGACATACCTGAAAAAACCTCCAGAGGAGGAATCCTGAGAGAATTGAGAATGTGAAATAATAATCACAAAGCAAACGAGCCCCTCTTGTTCTGCTGGTCTTCCATCTGTGAGATCTTTAGGCTTCTTGATTAGTTTGTGAAAGAAGCTGAAACAGAATCTGCCAGCCTGCCGACACCTGACTCAGTCTGAACGAGTTCTTTAGCGGTCTATCCGTCACGTGAGCAAACATCAGGTGTTTGATGTCCAACTCTTAGCTTTCCGCTTCACGCCTTTCATGCTGAATGTCTCTTAATCCTGCTCAAATCTCTAAATCTCTTAGGTTCACTCCAGATGTGTTGCACCTCTGGATCGTTGTGGCGTTTCAGAATAAAAACTTCCTGATACCTTCATGTTTAATCTGTTTTTAGTCTTCCAGAGATACTTTGAAAATGTTCTGCATCACGTGATGACTTGTGAGTGACAATGTGCTCAGAATTTTAAAATCAAAAGGAGCTGACGGTTGTGTTTGGAGCTTCCTTTCCTTTTCATGATCACACCTAATTAAATTTCTCTCCCATGTGAGGCTGCTTAGGTTCTCTTTGGTGGATCTAATTTGAATCTTCACCAACCTGCATCCTTTGTGTTAAGCTTCCCTTTGTATTTCTTTCTTTCTTTTAATATCTTCCTTATGCACTTTTAAGAAACAGGTGGGATGACAGATGCCGCTGCTTCATTTTATTCATTCTGATTCAACTCCTCTTTTCTCCACCTCTCCCCATCTCTTTGCATCTTAATTCCTTATGCACCTTCCATCCTTCCATTATTCATCACGCCACTCAAGCCTGTTCGTTCTGTCTTTCTTGCGTCCTCCCACCCTCACTTGTTACTTTTCAATTCAGAAGAATTAGCTGCAGCAGGTCTCGCCTCTCGTATTCCACCTTTTTCTTCCATTACGCTGCTTTCCTGCCCTCCCACTTTAACACTCTCCCTCCTTTTAATTCCCCTTTCATCTTTTTCCTCAACACGCCATGTTCATCGCTCCGCCCTCTGGTTTGTCTGCCGATAGTTTCCAACATACTTCATCATCTCCTCGCAGTCTCTCTATCCAACCCCCCTTCTCCTCCCCACCAGCATTCTTCTTCTCATCCACCCACACTAATCTGTCCATTAGATGATGAGTGTGTTCATCTTTGTTTGTCTCCTCGTGCATTTGTGTGTGTGTGTGTGCTCTTTCTCCCTTGTTATCGCACAGGTTAGAGTGATGATGACGAGGTTAATAAAGAGAAATGGTCGTCAGAAAGATACTGATCAAACGTTTCTCGTAGGTAGCGTGTTTGGATGTGTTGCTTGCATATGCAACCTATTCACTTTAGGGCTGAATATTCCCCCAGAAGCTACCGAGTTTTAAGCGGTTCCTTTTTAAAGTCTCTCAAAATGTACAGAACAGAAGAGTTTGCGGTTTTTACTTGGTGAGTGCCGCTGTTAATTGGAGCCGCTCCAGGCTGTCCCCAGGCTACTTGGAGCCGTGTGTGAATGTGTAACTGCATGTTTGCCCTCATGTGTATGTATTTCACAGTAGCTGACTTTGGCATATGAGACGTACACCTCATACGTGCTTTTATAGGGAGGACAGGGTGGGAGGCGGCGGGAACAGAAAGGAGCTTTCAGCAGTGAAAATTGAATTAGACTGCAGGAGATGTAACACGTAATTGCAAAACAAGGCTGCAGACCTTTAGCGAATAGCAACAGGGGTATGCAAAGTGGGGGAACTGCGGTCACGGAAAGTAAACATTTGCATGAGCTGTTTGGTGTTGTAACACGGCAGTTTTTACACGCTCACAGAGGTGTCTTTGTTAGCAGCAAAGAGCATTCAAACTCATCAAACAGGCTCAGGAAGAGTTTGGAAAAAAGTTTATCGAATCTGTGACCGTTGAAGAAGACTCAGGAAGAAGAAGTTTTGTCGACTGAAGGCTGGGGGGGTGAATATTTTTCAGAAGGGGAACGGGTAGGTGGTAAGGTAAGGAGATTTGATGGCAGAGCAGAAGTGAGGCTGAGCGGGGGAATGACAGAGGAGAGTGGGCAGGCTGGGGAGATTGTGGCCGGTGGAGGGGAGAGATGGATTGCAAATGGTTTGGTTGTGAAAGCAGCTAAAGCTGAGAAATGTTAGCAGGCAGGTGGGTGAGCGAGCTAGCAGACGGAGAAGTCTCTAAAGCACAAGAAAAAAAAAGTACAAGGAAGAAAGTTGGGAAAAAGTTTGGCCAGAAAGGCATTTGAGCTGACAGCGATGCTCGAGTGAGATGCAGCGTCCTCATCCGAGGACTCGGAGAGACAAGATGGTGGACAGGAGCAAAACTTCTCCAGCTGCGATGCCATTAACACCTTAAAAAATCAATTTGTTGGATTGTGCATCGGCAGCAGGGCTCATATTGCTTTTACTGCCACAAGAATGAAAACAAAATGCGGAAGCGGTGACAGAATGACACCCACGGGAGTCCATTTAATCTAACCCGGCCAGACAGGGTCAAGCAAACGGATCACTTGGTGGATAAGGAACAAATGGCCTTGTTTCTGCTTTAACACGAGTTTGTCGTGTGTATTAAACAATACCCCCTCTTTATGTTAACGCACACACATGCAAGTGAACATTATTTAACTTTAGACCAATTCCAGCCTTGCCTCCTGCTACAATATTCAGTAATAAGATTTTAGAAATGGTTTCATTATCTGTCCCTGCGGTTGGTAATGAATTAGGTGAGGAAAAATTCATGTTCTTCAATCTGTTTTTTACAGACTCAGGCTGAGAATAAGAAGTAATGTCTTTTTCTGTCAGTAAAATTACTATTTGTTTTTAGAAACACTTTAAAATTCTAGAGCCAAATTTGACATGAGTAGATGAATTGAAGCTGCTGTGTTTTCATTAGGATCTATTTTATTTAGCTTTTTGGCAGTTTCAACAGCCTGAAGCTAAACTGCTGAGAACCCAGGGTTAGGGCTCCTACATGCTGGATTGAGACCCCACAATGCTCTCCAAAAACCTATTAGAACACGGCTATATCATGGCGAATTGGGTCATGCTTAATGCTCTTGGAGCTTACTAAAAAATAAATTGTTAGTGCTATTTTCCCAGATATGGTCTTCTGCATCCTCATCCTCACGGTCAGTAGCAGCACATTCCACAACGACCCTCTTGGACCACTCTCCATCCTAGAATAACTCTCACGGCTGCATCGTGACCGTGACCATGAGGTCGGCCAACTTCTGACTCTCTACCACTTAAAACATCAGGTTCTCTTACCATGAATATGCTACAACCACAACCCTGATACACAACTACGAGAATGATGAAGCACAATGACCTCACTACAACAGGTTTACTGGTTGCTCCGAACCTCCATTGACCTGACAGGAGCCCATCGTGAGTTTAAAATACACTAAAGGACTTTGTCAAGATGCTGCAATGGCTGTGCACATTCTTACTTCTGTGCAAAAGACATCAGTTAGAAGATAAATTACTTCCAAAGAACCCTTACTAATTATAGAATCGATAGAGTGAGGGATACAGCAACATTTCTGCAGCATTTTATGCATCAGGCTTCATCACTTAAAAGTAAGGTTCACTGAGAAATGTATAATAATTGTTATTTTTGAAATGCAATTGGTCACTCTGAACTTCACATACATGCTTAACATGAAAATAGTCTTCAACCCCCTTCGCCTGCATTAGCTGTTGAAAGAAAATAGAGGCGGAAACGCGCAGGTTAGAAAAAGTCAGGCCTTTCAACACCAGTGGGAAATAATTTGCATTCATGAACTCACCCACCTTGACTCATGACAGCAGAAAGCTGTTGTTGGTTTGGCGTCCAGCATCCATGTCTTGACTAGCAGAAGCTAACTGTTAGCATTAGCAGCTGCATCACACAGCAGAACTCCTCCAGGCTTGTGTTATTTGTGGAGATAAAACATCAATGTTGCAAACTAAATGGAGTCAGCGGTAGAGTCAAGTTGCTGTTAGCCAATCAGAGGTGAGATAGCCATATATCAGGAAATAAGACTCCAAATC
>SSNS01000216.1:922640-983774 GCA_006937985.1 Aphyosemion australe
GTTCAAGGAGAAACGGTTGGCAGGAAACACGTCTCCTGAACATGTTATTACAGGTTGTAACCCACTGTTTTTTTCAGAGAAAATTAATCTTCACTAGAACGCTGTGCACTGAATATCCTGCTGATTTGACTTAATTTAAAATTCAGATAAGAACTGAAAGTGTCACAAAAATAGTTTTGTCAGAGCTAAGGGTTTTTTTTTATTATCCTTCTCAGCTTAGATGAAAGGTTGCCTGCCACAGGCAACATACAGCTCTAATTAATTTCTTTTCCTTTCCTTTCTGGGCATCTGCTGTCTGACACACTCATATTAGATAACACCAAGACCAATCAATGACAGTCTGGGACAATGTGGTGCATGGACCGACAGGCTAATCACACTTATACTGACACCTCTGGGCAATTTAGAGGCTCCAGCTGACCTCTTCACCTGAATCTGGACTTCTGGAGGATCTACACCAGTTAGCTGGCCAGCAGAGTTGGTAGCAAGTATTTTAAACACAAAATGCAGTGGCTGCTTATAAAAAGATGGTTTTATTGTGTAAAAATATATATATCACACCAATACTTATACATGAAGTAACCATTTGTCTTAAGCTTTATTGTTTTTTCCTTTCATTTGCACAAGATCTTTGTCTTAACATTAACCGTTAGAGTTGTCCCTTTTCTCTGTTAGCTAAATATCTCATGAACCAATCCATCCAGTTTAAAACCACAAATACTTTAGGTAGCCGTGGGTGTCTAAACATGGGCTATCAATGATGTGCTTTCCAATGTAAATTAGTAATCTTGTAATGGCCAATGACAAAAGGTTTGTTCTGAGAAAAGCTGGTTTAATACGTCATAATCTTAGACACACCCCTTTAAATCTGCATGTGCCAACCCACTTCAGCATCAGCCAATCGGCACGCTGCTCATTTAATATTCATGTCCTGGCTGAGTGGGTGGAGCATACTGCTCTTTCCAATATAGGGCTTTATTATGAGGGTCTGTTTGGTCATTTCTTAAGGCTCCTGGACTGTTGTGAACCCCAACAAAGTTGCACATGCTATATAGAGGCTCAAAGAACCAATTGTAAAATTAAAAACTTTCTAGGACACATTTAATGAAATTCCCAGAAAGCTTTTGTTGGATGTTCATGTACAATTGATTAACACTTGGGGTCAACACAATTCAAAACTGGTAAATGGCCTGTATTTATAGCCTGGGAAGCAATGGGTCTGGTAACGCTCCTATTCAAATAACCTCACCCCCTGATAATTCTAGCCGAGCCAATCAGCGCTGAGCAGCGTACGTCACACACCACAACGCTCAGTTTCTCATAAACAACGAAGATGGCGTCTGAAGCGGAGCTCGCTGCGGCTCCTTCCTCTGTTCTAAATGACTTGGACATGTCTTTAAAACCCCAAGAATTAGCCAAAAGCCTTTCTTCTAAAGAAAGCTAAGGAGGCAAAGTCATCTTATTTTTCTCTGCTGCTTTGTCAAAATAGGAACAAGCCACGAGTTGTTTTTAACATTTTAAGTAGCTTGCTGGCTTCTAGTGTCAGCACTCCAGGAGAGGCTTCCCAGGACCTATGCGAAAAATTTATCTCTTTCTTTACAGACAAAATCTTAAATTTAAGACACTCTCTGAATGCTGTGCGCACTGATTTCCTGTCAGCTATTGTATGTGAGGGTGTTTTTGACAGCTTCGAGTCAGTAACACTGGCTACTGTTACAAAAATTGTTCAGCAATTACGTCCCTCGTTCTCGCCTGGTGATTGCATTCCACCAGGCTTACTGAAACAGGTTTCTAATACCATTGGCCCTCATATTGTGGAGCTGGTAAACTCCTCATTAGCTTCTGGTGTTGTCCCAGCTGCTTATAAGCATGCTGTGGTCCAACCGCTTCTTAAGAGAGACCGCCTAGACCCGCAGGATTTGAATAATTATCGCCCAATTTCAAAGCTACCTTTTTTGTCGAAGGTAATTGAAAAGGTTGTCTATGGGCAGCTGCAGACCTACCTGGAAAACCATAAAATCCAAGAACATTTCCAGTCGGGTTTTAGACAGCACCACAGTACGGAGACTGCTCTGGTTCGAGTCTTGAACGATTTGTTGCAGATCGTGGACCGCGGTGACTCCGCTGTGCTGATCCTGCTGGATTTATCAGCAGCGTTTGATACTGTGGACCATGAGATCCTTTTGTCTCGCCTTGAGGCATGGGTTGGGATTAAGGGTGTACCTCTTAAATGGTTCCAGTCATATCTCTCTGGGAGAACGTTCTCTGTGCACCTGGGTAAATATTCGTCATCTAGAGCATCATTGGATTTTGGGGTGCCACAGGGTTCGGTTCTGGGTCCGCTACTCTTCTCTTTATATATGTTGCCACTAGGATCAATCTTTAGAAAATATGGGATTCAGTTCCACACATATGCGGATGACCTACAGATCTATGTATCTATTCCAGCAAACAGTAATTCACCCTCCCAGGACCTGTTAGACTGCCTCAAAGAAGTGCAGGCATGGTTTGACTCAAACTTCCTCAAATTGAATGAGAGAAAGACTGAGATAATTACCTTTGGGTCGACTGCATTGCTGGACAAAAAAGGCATTCTTGGAGATCTGTCCTCCTATTGTCACCCCACAGTTAGGGATCTGGGGGTTGTCTTTGACTCAGGTCTCACTTTTTCAGATCAGGTCAGTGCGGTGGTGAAGACTAGTTTCTTCCAGCTGAAATTATTGAGTAGGATCAAGGCCTATGTCCCTCGTGATCTTTTTGAGACTTTTATTCATGTTTTTATATCCTCTCGGCTGGACTACTGTAATGCTTTGTATATCGGTTTGCCACAGGCCACTGTGGGTCGCTTGCAGAGTGTTCAGAATGCGGCAGCTCGCCTTCTGACAGGGACAAGAAAGTATGACCATATCACCCCTGTACTGGCTGACCTCCACTGGCTTCCTGTTAAGTACAGGATTGATTATAAGATATTGTTGTTGGTCTTTAAATGTTTGTGTGGGCAGGCTCCACCATACTTGGGTGAACTTATTCAGCCGTATGTTCCATCCAGGGTGCTTAGATCAGCTGATCTCCATCTGTTAGCCACACGCAAATCCCGGCTGAAAACCAAGGGTGCTAGAGCTTTTTCTGTAGTCGCCCCTACCCTGTGGAACAGCCTGCCCCTGGATGTAAAGATGGCTGATACGCTGGCCTCTTTTAAAGTACGTCTGAAAACACACTTGTATGCACTGGCATTTTAGATGTAATTAAGCGACTGCAGGTTTCCCTTTGTCTGTTTTTATCTTTTTATCTGTGATATCATTTTTATCTGTTTTTATTTTTTAACTTTGCTACATAATTTTTTTTTCTTATTTGCCTTTGGTCTTAATATTTTATAAGGCTCTGTTGGCTTTTAAATTGATTTTTATTCGTTTTTATTTCTATTATTGCTGTGCAGCACTTTGGGGCAACGATGTTGCCATTTAAAGGTGCTATATAAATAAAGTTTGACTTGACTTGACTTGACTTGAAAGAAAGACGTTTGCGCTGTGCTACCCACAGACATATATATGTAGACGCCTCGTGGACTGCCGCCATCTTAGATGGGTCTCCATTCGGCCCCAGTGCATTCATTTCTACTGAGGAAGGTGCTTACCCAGCTAACATCCTTATCGTGGTGTCACCTTTATTTGCGCTAATGGAGCAACAAGTAAAAAATGCCGGAAAGCTGGGGTTAACTGCAGTGCAGCTCGGCGTGAACAGTGAGAGGGGGATTGTTAGCAGCGCTCCTTTGACGCCATGTTTGACTACAGCTAAAAAAACAACAGCGTCGCGCGGTAAGTCGTCATTTCCGCCTTTTTTCACCGTTGCCCCACTAATTCAAGTTGGCCACCACAGGTGATTCACTAGCAGGATTACAACTCAGTCAGTTTCACAAATCCTGTGCTTAAATGGTGTAACAGCAGGTAAGAGTCGAGTGCTGCACAGAGCCAACAGATTGTGCAATAATAAAATGACATGATCTTTGTTTAGATTTCTAACATGAAAGGTGGTGGGCGATCTGTAATGGAAAGATGAAAGACCTTCAATTGAAATAATTTTTTACTTGCTTCAAATCCAGATCAGATTCTCTTGTTCCCAGCATGTACTCTCGTAGTGGTTTATGAGCATGGGAGCTAAAACGCTTCTCTGGTTGTTTACTAGCGTTGCATAGATGCTGAACAGGTAGTGTACAGAGGGTATATAGAGCTCCGTTTCTGAATACAACTGCCTACTGCCACCAAAAATAACTCCATTAGAGGAGAGAGTGAACCTAAACACTACAGCTGTGGGTTGGCGAGATAAACTGCAGAAAAGAGGTGCAGATTCAGGTGACAGTTCCTTGGCCTCTTAACCGTAAATTTCATAAGCGAAGGAAAAGTCTGACAGGTTCATCTTGGTGTCATGTAGCTTATATAAAAGCATAGACTTTGATTTTGTTTGGGGGCATTTTCTCCCCCTTTTATTACGTGCTGTCAGTTTAGAGAGACGAGCGAACGGGGAAAGAGAGGCGGATAATGACATGCAGTGGAAATCCAGCAGAATCAAAATGAAAACTCACCGCTGACAGCATTTGTGCTTAGCTGTATCCACCTTAGCCTTCTGGCTATCAGGTCGGCTGAATCAAAGACTTAATTCTAACTTTGGTTTGAGGCAAAGGAAATGGGCTGTGCTCAAACAAAGGATCAAACTGAGAGAGAAGGAGGAGGGGGAGGGAGAAAAAGATGCCTGGCAACGCGTTCTTATGACAGACACTGTTTTCCAGACTCATCTTATTATTGACTGTGATAGCAGCACCTCCATTCACTCCTCACAACGGAGCTCATTTGACCCGGAGTGCCTCTCATCAGTCACAACACTTCCTCGGTAATGATCCCCAGTCAATGGGGAGTTACTTGACAAAACAAGCATAATGCCACATAATCACTAATGAGATTATCCCATTGTCTGAGGTGGTAAATGACATTTGAGGAGAAACTTTTAGATCATTGAGCGTGTTGCAAAAAGTGCACAAGAGTCATTAAAGAGTTTCAAAATCGTATCCAGAGCAGAAATTTAGCATGTTCTGCTGAGGTTAGCAGTCCAAGAGATTTATATTATCGCCTGCTGCTGCTTCTCCACTATTTCCTGTCGAGGAAAGGGCCGTGCTACATCCAAAGCTGCATGCATCTGCTGCACCTTCATCTCTGTTCTGAAGAATATTTGGTACCAGCATATGAGAACAAGCAGGAATATGAAATGTGCTACATTTTTCCCTCTCTTCTTTCTGTGTGCTTGTCCCTATGTGTGTGTGTGTGTGTGTGTGTGTGTGTGTGTGAGTCAGTCTGCACGCTTGTCTGAAGCGGTGTTGTCTTTGACTTGTTTGTAGATGAGTAGGTGTTACATTAAAGACATTCCGTGCTTCACTCACTCTGTCTCTGAGCTCCACTCAAACATGTCACAACATATTACATCGCTGTCTGCCCGTGTGTGTTTGTGTGGTTGTAACAGAGTACATGGATAAAAATCATATAGAGGGCATTGAGACACATGCACACACTGGTAAAACCCAGTTTTGGAAATTTCTAGGTGGTCAAATTCTAAAGAACAATGGTTCCCGTGCTATTGGGTGCAAAAAAAAAGCTTGAACATGCATGCTGGAATCCTCATCAAGCATTTATTAAACAGTTTCACAAAGACTTCAGTGACAGAAAAGAAGATTGCATTCAGAATTACAGCTGCTGAACACTTCAAACTTCAGAAGGACATTTGAATGTGCACCACCGTGATTCCCAAATATCTAAAATCACCCCGAGTACTCCGACAGCTCAATCAGAAGGCAGAAAACTGAATCTCAGAGTCCCCCAACGCTCTGTGAAGAGAAAGTGTTGCAACTGTCCAAGGTGACCTGCCTCATTTCCTGCAGACGAGCACAGACTTTACACAATCTTGAAATCCTGCCGTCATGGCCAAAAGGGCTATAATTTGGCCCTAAAAATTGCGTGGCGTTCCAAGACTTCCAACTGAAAATGTGTGCTTGAACAAATCTTAGTGTCACATTTTTCATTCTGATGTCGTCCTTGTAGAAAGCAGCTAAGTAGCAGTGACAGATGTACACTGACAGAGCTACTACCAGGGTAAAAAGACACAGATAGTAAATGGATGTTTATATTTAGATTGGCAGTAGTTGCTGTGAAAAAATATAATAATTACCTTGTTTCCTCTTTTTCTCTAAGGATGGCTCTTGTGTGGCACACTTTAATGTCACACCAGCTTGTTTTAGCGATTTCTGTTTGAGAACTGTGTTTTTGTAAATAAATACATTTTTGTCTTTGGGCTCTCTGGGCATTTTTCTTTACCTGAAAATGGAAGGTGAAGCTCTCGATTTACTGGTCGATCTACGTTCCTACCCTCACCTATAGCCACAAGCTTTGGGTAGTGACCGAAAGAATAAGATTGCGGCTACAAGCGGCCAGAATGAGTTTCCTCCTCAGGGTGTCTGGGCTGTCCCTTAGAGATTGGGTGAGAGGCTCAGTCATCCGGGAGGGGCTTGGAGTAGATCCGCTGCTCCTCCGCATCGAGAGGAGCCAGTTGAGGTGGCTCGGGCATCTGGTTATATGCCTCCTGGACACCTCCCTGGTTATGTTTTCTGGGCACGTCCAACCAGGACTCAGCTGGCCAGGGAACACCTTGGGATTCCCCCGGAGGAGCTTTCCCAAGTGGCTGGGGAGAGGGAAGTCTGGGCGTCTCTGCTTAGGCTGCTGCCTCAGAGACCCGACCCCAGATAGGCAGAAGATGATGGATGGATGAAAATAGAAGGACTAGTCATACTCATTAATATTCATGATATACAAACATCTCGCCTCTGATTGGCTAACAGCAACGAGACTCTTCCACTGATTCCGTTTGCTCTTCTTTTGTGGGTAAAGAATGCAACATTGATGTTTTATCTCCACAAATAACACAAGCCTGAAGGAGTTCTGCCATGTTGTGGAGATGCTAATGCTAACAGTTAGTTTCTACTAGTTGAGATGTTCTCTGCTCTCTCCAGGATGCTAAATTAAAAACAGCCTTCTGTCAAGATGAGTCCACGGATATTAATTTAGTGTGACATAGAGCCGTGTGGCTTTTTCCGACCTGATCATTTCCCTGTTTCCCTGCTAATAAATGAGGTAGTAGACTATTTTCACGTTCTGCATGCATGTGAAACTCAGAGAACAAGTATTATGCGGTTTTTCAGTGAATCTTCATTGAGATGATTCAATAAAAGTGGTTTGGTATAAGCAAACACAATAAAGTGCAGATCAAATCAATTTTCACACATTTAGGTGAGTCCTTCCTAAAAATCTTTGTTTGATTTATTTTTCTGAACATCTCATGCATCATCCTTATCAGTGTCCTTATGCAAGTCCAGAGTATATTTCAGGTTTTTATGTTATTGTGAAGAATGTGTGACATTTTATTAAGTTTTGCTGTAAGTTAAATAAGATAGATCTGCTGTGCATCACTGACTTTTCTATTTTGTCTTAAATGTTTTCTTCTATTTTCTTTTTGTTTTTCACACTGTCAACTTTACCTGTTTTTGTGTTTGTGTCTCTACACTGGTCCAGCGATCTTTATCTCCTCTTCTCTAAATCTAATCCTCAGTTTGTCATTTCGTCTGACTTTGTGTAGCGCTCCTCTTCATACTCATCACCACTTTGCCTCCTTGCATGAATACAGAACTCTGCTCTTGCAGCAGCAGCAGCGTGTCTTTAGGTTTTATGACTCTTCTGGTACCACATACTAGTTTACTAGAGTGTTAAGTTTTCACTGATTGTAAAACACAATGATTCAGATTGACCACAGCTCTGCCCCTTTCAGCAAATAGAATTTTAGAGTAAATTTTGAGCTGCCTGTCTTTTCCTGTGAACACATCACTTTGAAGCACTTACAGAGCACGGACACTGTGATGTTTGTGCCTGCTGCTCTGGAGAAACTTTCTGAGCGCTGAACTGAAGAAGCGGAGCAATGAAAGGAAACACTTACAGTTCAGCACTAACTGTCCCATTATTTACTGCAAGAAAAAACAACCTTTTTGAAATTTTCCTCCTCACAAGGCTCTGACTTTAGCAGTGTGGAAGATTCACGTGAACACAAGTGAAAGCGTCTGAAAGATGAAAGTCTCAGATCCTGCAAGGTAGGAAAAAAACTCATTCTGCTTTTCCTTGGAAGTGTGTGAGCATTGCCTTCAGGCATACTCAAAGCTGCAAGATGATATTGAGTGACTTAGGCAGGCTCTTAAAAACACAAGACCAAGTTAATCCTCGGGGGGTTTTGTGTGCTGCCACTATCTGACCCTAACATCAGCATCAGGTTCCTTGGAGGCCAAGTTCTGTTGTTAACAACAGTTCTGTTTACACAAACAAATACCAGTCCTGTTTGAGTGAAATCATTCAGACATGTTTCCATCCACACCGAATCAGATCACATAAGGAGTGTTTTTGTACGTCTGAGAGAATACAGTCAGAATGTAACAGAGAAAGGATAAGGAGCAGATTATAAACAGCTTCCTCTGTGACTGGGCTCAAGCATCATTCGGTGAACTGCTGCTCCTCATCATCACACCCTGAGGTGGTTGGGTTTCTGATTAGTATGTCTGCTGGTCACCTCCCTATGGAGGTTTTACAGGCATGTCCCACTGGGAGAAGAGCCTTGTGCAGACCCAGGACTCAGAGATCATTTGTTATACGCGGTCTGGTATTTGAGCTGCGTTTGAGCCATAATGGCTGATTCAGCATAAAGCACTCATGAAGAAACTGGAATTGCACACTCAGGGTTTTTGGGATGACTCCGGGCAAAACCTGGGGTTGGGGGTTATGACCCTTCTTAAACCTGGGAACACATTTGGAGCCACAAGGATTTGGCGCTTACCTCCTGTACCTGTTACCTCGGCAACCTGCTGGATGGATGGATGGATGGATGGATGGATGGATGGATAGATGGATGGATGGATGGATGGATGGATGGATGGATGGATGGATGGATGGATGGATGGATGGATGGATGGATGGATGGATGGATGGATGGATGGATGGATGGATGGATGGATGGATGGATGGATGGATGGGCAGAAAAAATCTGATGTGTAAAAGTGAACCCACCTGTTAATCTGCAGAGTTCATAACCAAAGAAACATTTTTTATTTCAAATATATTGATAAAAATGTGTTTATTATCAGACGCAGACGAGCACAGATGTTCCCCCGTTTCATGTTTGATCGATTGTTGCACTTGATCGTGGCGGCCATCACTCATCCAGTCAACATTTCTGACCCATGCTGGCACCTGATCTGAGAGCCTGTTTCTGTACATCCTGATCGCTGTCAGCCGGCGTGCAAACTGCGGTGAGTCAGCGTGCAGCAACGCTTGGGTAGGCCACCGTTTGCAAGCCAGGGGGACAGTACGAATCCTCGGTGATGGATGGCAGCTGTAAATTCAGCAGGGGAAACATTTACATGCAAATAATAGCATCTGTCAGGGGGCCACTCACGCGTGAGATGCACAGGCACACACACACATGCATTCAAAGGTGAGACAAAAGACACAGAAACAAGTGCAAAAAACACATGGGGAGAGATTTGAACACACACACACACATATATATATATATATATATATATATGTGTGTGTGTGTGTGTGTGTGTGTGCACAGCAGAGGTAATGAGATGATGTATGAGAGCTTTTAAACTCCTGTCCAGATCCTCCTTTACTTCACCGACTGCTGCTCTCTCTGCCCAGCTGTGCTTCTATGTGTCTGGCTCCTTCTGTTATCCAACCTGTAGGTGTGTGTGTGTGTGTGTGTGTGTGTGTGTCTGTGTGTGTGTGTGTGTGTGTTAGTCAAATGTTTTTATTCTGATGTTCTGGATTAAACCCAACCTAAGCAAGAACGATGAACAGAAGCAGCTTTTGAATGTTTGGGGTGTTGTAGTAAAACTCTGAAGCTTTTTCACAAAGAAGCAAAACCTAATTTGACTTTGTCTTTTTTCTGTCATAAGTGGTGGATGACCTGAGAGTAGGCTAGGCTCCAGAGGTAGGTAGCAAATAATAAAAATAAACTAACCAAGAGAGCTGCAAAGGCAAGAAGTTGTAGGACTCAAATCAAAAATTTTAAGTGGAACTGAAAACAACAAAGGAGAAATGACTGAAAACTAGTTGTTATGATGGAGAAAATCATACAGAAACTTACCAGGAAAAACGCCTAAAGCCTGAATCTCACTAATCAGAAAGGAAGTTTCCAAAACATGAAAAACTGACAAAGCAAAATTCCCCACCAAACTTGTTCAAAACAAAATCCAAAGACCATTTGGATTGCAACAAATGTTGCAAAATTCCCACAACACCATTCAATACTACGCTGATGTGCCGGCATGGTGTGTCTTATAAAGATGGCTGTAGAGTCGCGTTGCTGTTAGCCAATCAGAGAGCTGTCCAAATATCAGGAAATAAGACTCCAAATCCTGCTGTGTCCTGCTCACCTCTCCTTTGGCTCAGTTCCTGAAACAGGAGCACCAGAGCGTTGTTCCCCACAGAGATCGACTCACAATGCATTCGTTTATTCTAGAGACCACTGCAAATTTGGGGGAAAAACAAGTGAACTTGGTCTTTAAAATGATACTGAGACTTCATTAAATGGAGACTAGGCAATTTTGACTTGCTTTTAGCACCCCCTAGTGTCTGTTTGTAGAACCGAAAGCAAAACATACCTCCTCGCTGTGCGTTCGTCTTTTTAACACCTTAATCTAACTGCTGAAATGTCTCCTCAGCCTTCATTAGTGTCTACAGGAGCGGTTCATCACCAAATCAAACAAATCAGCTGTGTTCATGATCTAAAACATGCAGGAAACATGCTGGAAGCAGACTGCAGCACCAGGTAGGTCAGCTCAATTTTTTTCTAAGTCCCAACAGACCGGCTCCGGCACTCTGAAGTTGCAAGTGGAATATTCTGGCCACAAGGGGGCGATAGGAGCTGAGTGGCATTTCATTAACCCTGCAAAGGGTCATTTTAGCACATACTGGCTCAAGAAAATTATATAAAAACATGAACATTTTGCAAAGTATCCCTTTATTATTAACAACAAAACACATGAAAAAACATTTATGGTTATTCAGGTCTCTGTAATGGTTACATCAGACACAATCAATCAAAAAATGAGAGATTTCCTACCAAAAGAAGGCTTTAGAGCTTTTCTGTGTTCTTGTTTCAGTGAAAGCAGAATTTCATACTCCCCAGGTTCTGGTCTGATTTACTATAGCAACACTGACACTAACGCTGTTAGGAGGTGACATTTTTGGCTGTAATTATGTATAAATTCTGCCCGTGGTCACAAACACAGGTCCAACTTGTATCCTGGTCACATAGCCGAGAGCCTGACTGTCTTTTTATTCTAATCCACGTTTGTTCAGATCCAGCTGCCTCTAAGAGAAGCAACAATACAAGAAAACAAAAACACTATTGATTTAAAAAGGAAATATTTAACACAATGACAGTCATTTGTGTTGTTTTAATCTGAAGAATGTTTCTTTTGACCAACATCCTGTTAAAATACCGTAGATCTTTCTTTTGCCATAGATTATTTTTACTGAGATCGGTGAAAAAGCCTCCCTGGACCTCTCAAACCTGCAGGCAAGGTTACAAATCACATCTGAGACGCCTCGGGTTGATCAATATGACAGGACAGAGCAAAACAAATGCCCTACCACAGAAAATCAGCCTCTCTTTTCACAAATACTCAGCAAAAAAAAACATAAAATGTCTCTTTGTACAACCTGACATGGTGCATTTCAAAGATTTTATTTTATTTTTTTAAACTTGGTTTGAGTATTTGAAAGAGTCCTCAAAGAAAATAATGGAGATCTGTGTAGGTTGATGTTTGATTGCTGTCAACCAAGAACCTGCTGCTTTTCCACACTGGGGGAAAAATGACTCATATTTTGCATCTTTGGTGTTTTGAGGTCTGAATTTGCACATGTTGAATAGTTACCCTGGTAATCGCACAGCATTACCGTTTCCCATTTACTTCATTATTCAGTCAGACTATTGTGCTCTTTTTTCTGCGAGGGGCAATCAACATGCTTTGTTTTCACTCAGTACAGCTGCTACAGTTATTAACATCACAATTAACTCCCAACTATCGGGGTTTATTTTTCACCCCGGAACACACATCTGTGGGGATATTTAGGAAGGTGCACTCGCTTTGGTTTGATCGGAGAGATTAATTAAAGATTTGGTGGTTACATCCATCTCATTAATCACCGTTCATGTAACCCAAACATCTCAGTTTGCATCTTAGTGTTCTAGTTTGGACATAATCTGGTTTTATTATGTGATAATTATGGAATATGATCCCCTGGGGATGGAAAGTTTCCACACAAACCTGCAGAAACAGAACCAGTGGACAGTTTTGTGGAAATTTGCCACGAGAGTGTGAGTCTGCTGTGAAAAGTGTTCGGGTCACATTATCAATTTGCAGACGTCTGTAAATTCAGATCCACTCATGTTAATGCACTTACACATGCAAATTCAAATAAAAACATTTATGTTCCAATGATTCCTGCTGTGGAAGACCGGAGAAGATTTCAGGTAGAAACAGCTACGGAGGTGTCTCAGGGTCTCTCGTCTTTGTGTCTAAATGCACACACGCGCCCAAACACACACGCTTTATTGTGTTTGCTCTCCTCCATTTCCACAACCAGCCACCTTCTGTCAGATCAACCCCTCCCTGCCTTACTGTGCATCACTCCAGTCGATGGTTTCTCCACTTCTCTGCTTTGCATATAAATTGCTAAACATGGTTTCATGATGTCTGTCAAAGCGCAGAACTCGAACTCGGAAAACAGATACAGATGATGGAGCAACAGAGCAAAAAAAGACTACAAGTATAAAGGCACACACACACCCTGGTGTGTGTGAGGATGTGTGATTTCTAATAAAGGACTTGTGCAACAAATCTCACTTGGAGCTCATGATAGACAGTTCAGCTCATGTGCTTCAATGCAGCAATCAAATGACCACTAATTCTACTCTTTTCTGATTTCTTTGAGATGATAAAGGTGTCCTTTGAAAAACGCATTCTGGTTATTTGAACAAAAGCGAGCAACAATAGAAACCTAATGATGTTGCAAAAGGTGGTCTTTACTTTGATTACTATGATTACAGTGAGTGGGTGACATGACCAGTGTTTTCCATGGTGAAATGCATTCTTGTTGGTGAAAAAGGTCACCATTTGTACCCCAAAGGAATCTCAGAAACTGTTTTCTTATTTGTTAACAAGCTCCGCGTGACAAACGACGGGTTGGTTTGAGAAAATGTGAGCATTTGTGTTCGGGGCTTTTGTGCTGCATTTCAAAAGTTTCTCTTCTCAAGTTTGCTGCTGCGGTCGTGATCAACGTAGATCTACTCTCAGATCAGCAAAACGTTGAAAAGCACGACAAACTGCATTACTGACTCTTGCATACCTGTTTCTTTGAAACAATTGTTCATTTGTGAAAGTTGTAAACTGTGCAAACAAACAGCAGAGAAATGGGATCAGTGACTCTGACAAAACAAACCTAACAACAAGGATGTCACGAGACACACAAACAACACAAAAGCATGATCCGTGCAGCAAAACTACAAGAATGAAAATGAAAGACCAAAGTCCTGCTGTAGCCCCCCCCAAACACCTACCTACATGAGTAAGCTTACTGATAAGCTACTGTTTGTTCCTAATGCCAGATATTGTAAAACACACAGAGGAACATGAGAGCTTTTCATTCTGCAAGACTAAGAGCCCCTGTGGTGGAGATAAGAACACACACAAACACTCAGCATCAATAATTAAGTGGCTGATCACAGAAAATTGAGAGAATAATCTCTCTGCTATTTACTCTTGACATAGTTGTGAACATGAAAGCCAGGACGTGCACACAACGCTGCACAAACACAGAGGGAGAGTAAGAATAATGTTTTCTTGTTTTTCCGCTCTCACCCTCTCATTTTCCTGCCATTTTTATTCTGACTCATCAAGAATTCTGTCAGAAGTTGTCTTTGAAGACTTTGGCTCAGCACCACACTCCCTTGTCCTGCTTTTGTTGATAATTTTCGTTCTAAAATGATAATTTGATGCTTATGCATGTGGGTGTGCGTGTGCGCATCTGTGGTTTGTTGAGGCCTCAGGGGGGTTTACATATGAATCCTGGAGCTTCCCGACAACAGTTGTCATTACGCTCATGCGCTAATTATCTAATTAAAACATAAACAGAAAAACAGGAGCTTGGTGAGCGGCCGTTTCAGCAGTGAGGAGCAGCCAAATGAAGGCGTGCAAAGACAGATATGTCCCTTTTTAGATATTTGGTTGCACTAAGTCCCCTTTTGTCCTTTTGGACAATAACTATTACTCAGTTTAAGGTTGTGGGCAATAAATAAATAAATGGACACCTTTAAAAGCAGCTAAATGCATGAGGAAAAACAGGACCTGTTTTGTGAAAATGTGAAAATAAGACACATTTTGAACCCCATAGGCCTAGTTCTGTTGCCTGAATAAAATCTAAATAATTATTAACTTTGGAAAATCTCTTGCATTTTTTAAATTCTCAAAAATGTTTTATGCAATTGCAGCTTTTTTAAATAAAAGGTGAAGCAAAAACTTTTAAGTTTGTTGCAATATGCATTGGTAACACTAGATGGCACTGCATCGCACATATCTGACCTTTAATTTAGCTGTGACCTATAGGGAAAGTTGGTCATAGCGACAAGCCAATTCCTTTAAAGGAACACTTTGCAACTTTTTAATATTTTTAAATCATTTTCTTGAGCCAGTATGTGCTAAAATAACCCTTTACAGGGTTAATGAAAGGCCACCCAGCCTGTCACCCCCTGTGGCCAGAATATTCCACTTGCAACTTCACAGTTGCTGGTCCGGTCTGTTGGGACTTAGAAAAATTCAGCTTGACCTACCTGGCTCTGCAGTCTGGTTCCAGCATGTTTCCTGCATGTTTTAGATCATGAACACAGCTGATTTGTTTAATTTAGTGATGAATAACTCCCGTAGAAACTAATGAAGGCTGAGGAGACATTTCAGCAGTTAGATTAAGGTGTTAAAAAGACGAACGCGCAGTGAGGAGAGATAAGTTTTACTTTCGGTTTCGCCAACGAACACTAGGGGGTGCTAAAATCAAGCCAAAACTGACTAGTGTCCATTTAAGCACCATAAGCTGAACGTTTGAACGTTTACCTACACATTCAAAGTACTTCTAAAACGCATCAGTATGTTTTGGCATATCAGCGATAACTAAGTGGCTGCAGGCTTTCTTTTCTTTTGTTTTTTGCTTTTAATCTTTTAATTTTATTTTGTGAACCTAATGGATGTTTTATTTTCTTATCACTTATAGTATGCATTTTGTCTTAGTTGTCTGTGATTTTAATTTTTCTTGTAATGTATAGAAAGCTTTATGATATTAATGCTTTTATTTATTTTTTTCTGCCAATGTTCAGCACTCTGGAGTTACGGCTGTGTCCATTTATATGTGCTACACAAATAAACCTTGACCTGACCTTCTTTGTCTGAAAATTAAAACCAAAACTTGGAGACACTGGCCTGAGAAATAAATATTACGTTTTCCATTTTCACGTCTTTTTCTCTTATGACTTTACGCTGTTTAACCCCTCTGCCATCCCACCTCCAGCGACATCTGCAGAGGAAACTTCTCTGTAAATTTTGCAAGTCAGATGCCAAACAGTATTTGTGAAATGAAGATTCAGCATTCTTATTCCTGCTGAGTTGACTGTTTAAATTAAAATTTATGGTGATTGTAATTGTATTTTTTATGGGCTGCTTTTGTAAGCAAATAAATGGTGAAACTGCAAACAATCTCTGCGTGTTCTGATCAGATCACAGTGATAAACTTACTTTCAAGTGGTTTAAAAAAGTAACTTTAATGCTAAGAAATTATTTTTTTAAATTCAGATGATTTATTGTTCCCAGAAAGAAATATTTAAATTCCTGTATTAGTTTCTCTGCTGTTCAGGTATAAGAATCAATAATTTGACAGACGTCCTCAACGCTTAAGCCCTGAAAGCTCCTGTGATACACACTTATATGCAATGTTTTGACACCTATACAAACACATGGAAACAGTCATATTTTATGATTATCTGATGCTAAATTAAAAATAGAGTTCAGCTTATGTAAAGAGACAAAACATCAACCTTTACAGTCAGGATTTATCTTCGTGTCCCGACTGTTTTATGCAAAGTTAATATTCCTGCTGCATGAGCTTCTCCTCTGTTTATCATTTGTTTTTGTTTGTTTGACTTTCATAATAGAAACCACAATTTGTTTCCCCAAAGCCTTTAATACACCCACTTTTAGACTTGAATCCTAATCATGGCGCCTTCCTAGGGAATCTTAGTAAACACACTCAAAATTGCACAAGCATCTAATATATTTTTTGTCATTTCAGACACAAAAAAAATTCATCTACGGATCATCATTGCGTAAATTTTGATATATTTTACAATATATCACACGTCAAGACAAAGCAGCTGCACAATGCATCACCCTAGCATGTCTATAAATCCAAGTTTGTTTCATTTTAACATCGTCAGCTGTGATCAGAATATGAATGCTGAGAGAAACAAACAAATCAATGAATAAAACTGTTTTTGTAGAAGAAAAAAAACTTTGAACCTCAAATGAAACTAATATTTGGAGAGCCTCTGTGATATTTTGTTTGCTGAAGCCACACTAAAGGGAGAGAAATGATTGAATTTAAATTTTCCAAACAGGATCATGTTCAATAAAGTAATGGGGCTTGAGCTGATACGATCAAGTACGTTTTATTTATTTGTTTCTGAATTATTTGCATTTTGTTTATTATTTTTGTGCTGCCACTGCAGATTAGGTTGGCATCGCCTCTGTCCTGTTTTAATTAAATCTCTCATGAAAACACATTCTTATGCTTTAGCGTTTAACACAGTGGGTATCTATTTTAGTTTTATGTGTTGTGTAGTTTAATGCTATGGAAGCCCATTACCGCCACTCAAATAAAAAAATATATATTATGTCATATTTATGACTTAGCTATCTCATAATTATGACTTAGCTATATCATAATAATGATATACTATCTCAATATTATGAGATAGCTAAGTCATAATTATGAGATATTAATTTCTTTTTTATCTGAGTGGCGGGAATGGGCTTCCGTATATTGCTGTGTGTTGATGTGTTTTGTTTTAATCCTGTTTTAACTCCGTAAAGCACTTTGGTCAGTGTCATGCTGTTGTAAGTTGCTGTACAAATAAAGTTGGCTTGGCTTTTGTTGAAACAGCAAAGCTGATGTCAATCCTAAACTTTTTAAATGAAGTGCTCGGAGCTCGTGCGATAACTCACAGCAGGATTTAAAAATCTAGTCCACATTCATGTCTGGAGAAATGTAATTACCTCAGAAGATTATTATTTAAGAGCTGCATGAAGTGTGTGTGTGTGTGTGTGTGTGTGTGTGTGTGTGTGTGTGTGTGTGTGTGTGTGTGTGTGTGTGTGTGTGTGTGTGTGTGTGTGTGTGTGTGTGTGTGTGTGTGTGTGTGTGTGTGTGTGTGTGTGCGTGTGTGTGTGTGTGTGTGTGTGTGTGATGAGACAAATTATGCTCGAGATTATTAAAATGATCCTCAAGTGCATCAGGCGGGTGTGTGAGCGATCCTCATAAACACTCTTAGTCACTTCTCGCTGAAACATACTGAGTTTAAGGTCAGTGGCTCCATTTACTTTTATTTTAAAACACGTCATTCTCCCTCAGATTTCACACTTAATTAAAGATGCTAGGAGAAAAATTGATGGAATTTTGGCAAAACAGGTATTAAAACTTAGCCATGTTTGCAGCTCCTATTGAATGTTATTGTTTACATCCGGGTAATGGCACATATGCGCACAGCGCTGGAGGGAAAAAAGACCCTCTGCAGCCACTATCCAGACCTGTATGTCTGCCATTTAAGCTAACAAAATAAAACCTACAGATGTAGATATTATTTTTGATCATCTAACACATATTTGTTCAGATGATTAAAAAAAGAAACATCTCAAAGCTAATGGTGTTTAGCGTAAAGCTTCCAGATCTGTTTGAAGACGAGCTGTGGAGGTAACAGTCCTCATAACTGGCCGCTAGTTCAGCAAGGGATAATCTACAATTATTTGATTAACACGCCTGGGCCCTCATTTATCAAACATTCGTAGAAACTGTCCTATATTCCCTCCTACGAATGAAATTTAGAATGTGTGTACGAACATTCAAAATCCTGAATTATGAAACATGCGGTGGCCTCTCGTACGCATGTTCCTCCACAATCATCTGATGATAAATCCCACCTGTGCGTACTCAGGTGCTCGTGTCCGTTCGGTGTCATTTACATACAGAAACGCCCTTAATTAGCCATATTTGGTCACACTACGTGCATAAAAACAAACAAACAAAAAACTTTATTGACAGCGAGATTGAGGCACTGGCTGCCGATTTAGAAGGGAACAAACTAGTTGCAGAGGTAGTCATTTTATTATTGTAAACATGGTCAGGACAGAGACCACAAAGACTACGTCCCTCTTTAGCTTTTTTGAAAGGCCAAAAACTGACAACCCCCCAGCCAGCTGAGAAGGAAATCTGTTTTAATGTAACCTTCCATCCAGCATGAGACATTAGACTGTTTTTATTTCACTATAGAATTCTTACTTATTGTACCTTTAAAGCAGCATCAATGCAGCATCTGCTTTAGTTGTCCATTGTCTTTTTTTGTGTGTTCTGTTTTGTAATGTCTTATTTGTTTGTAAAGCACTTTGAGTTGCCTTCGGGTAGGAAATGCGCTATATAAATAAAACTGCCTTGCCTTGCCTTCTTGTGCTCTTTATTGATGGTCAGCAAACTGAAAAAGCTACCTGCTAGCCTTTATGTTAGCTACCGGCAGAGTAAACCTCTAAAAACCATAAAACAGGTAGAGAGCTCCACCTAGTGAACCTACCAGTGCCAAAAAATGTTAAGTGCTGCCAAATGTGAAGTTGGTAAAGTTTCTGCCTCAAGAATCACAAAAACCAGTTTGAAAGCAATAGCTGAAAGTGTTAAAAACATTTTATTGTTGCTTTAACTGTCTTTACGCTTATTATAAAGTTTAACTAAGCCTAATAAAATGTGTTTTGATCCCCGTGCGATGCTCAGACAGTTTCATTGTGTGTGTTCGGTCATGCATGTTAGCTGAAGCTTCTGCAGAGCAGAAGGGGGACAGAGGTCACGCTTTCTATGAGTGACGAGTGAAGAAAAAAAACACCCGAAAACTTGAATTCCTGATCAAGTGAAGCATTAGAATGATGAGAAGCTGGCAGGAGACAAGATAAATTATCACAAATATCCATCTAAAAATGAAAATGTCAGAGCTTTTATGGAGACCAAGGTGTTTTACTTCAAACAAACAAATAAATATCCAAATTATCCACTGATTTTAGAAAACATATTAAGACCAAGCTGCACAAACAGAATAACATTCTTTGTGCAACATGAACCACTTTTTGAGGGGAAAATAAATTTTTGCTAGAACCATTTCAGACATCAGGTGCAGTTCTTTCTTTTATCAGATGGCATTTGAATGTGTTGCATTGAGTTTTATTGAGCACATTGAGTTTTTTTTTTTCAAAGGAACCCAACAGAATATGTGATCAAATAAAGAAATTGCAGATTTCCAAAATGTTCAGAATCCAGCTTCAGGTTGTTCAATAAAGCTGAAATGTAAAGAGAAGTAATATTTTGCCTTATTCACTATTTTATCTGTCAGTTGTTCCTGTGAGTCTGTCAGGATTTTACTGTTAAAACTCACCTGGTGTTCTTTTCCCTTTCTCATTAATGGGATTTTTTTAAATGCAGGAACTGTCCCTTTTCATTGTTGATGTTGAGGACATCTCTGAATGACGCCCTGATGAATAATATGAATGTAAATGTGACCAGTGTCATCAGCATTAATGATAAACCATTAATGTTGAGTATCTCAGGTCTGAAGGCTGCAGAAAAAGGGCATGTGTCAAAAACTGTTTTATAAAAGTTTAAATTTAAAACTATTGTCAACTTTAATATATAAAGAATCCTGTATCAAAGGCCGAGTTCACTGAGAATCCATTTTTAATTGTTTGTTATTTTTTATATATGATCGGCCATTCTTAGTTTCACATACAGGCTGAACGTGTGAAAATAATCTTCTACCCCTATTTCCTGCATTAGCTGCTGAAAGAAAATAAACAGGTAAATGCTTCGATTAGAAAAGCCAGTCAGTTTAACGTCACATTGAAAATTAGCATTCATGGACTCACCCATCTTGGCTCATGACAGGGAAGGCTGTTGTTGGTTTAGCGTCCAGGAGAGAGCAGAGCACACCTCAGCTAGTAGCTAGAAGCTAACTGTTAGCATTAGCAACTCCACCACACAACAGAACTCCTTCAGACTTGTGTTATTTGTGGAGATAATACATCAACGTTGCAGAGCAAATGGAGTCAGTGGTAGAGTCACGCTGCTGTTAGCCAATCAGAGGCGAGATGTCTGAATATCAGGAAATAAGACTCCAGATCCTGCCGTCTTCTGCTCCCTACTCCTCTGGCTAACTTCTAATTCCTAAAACAGAAACGCTAGATCTTTTTTCCTCTCTAGAGACCACAACGGATGTATTGAAAAAAGAGTGAACTTGGTCTTTAGAGGAGCCATCACCTGAAACTTCACTTTTCCACTTGATAAAATGTATATAATGGCTTTTATAATGATTTTTCACTGGCCGAGAAGCCGATATTTAACATTGGAGCATTTGTTTAATCTTGCCTTCTTCAACCAGCTCACATGCACCCCACGAGCATGCGCACTCCAAAACGAGATCTTGAGTTCTCGCCTACATGTCATCACAAAGGCAGGATATACCATATATGGACAGCGCAGAGCAACGCTGCTACAGGCCGCACTGCCCCTCAAATTCAGTCGAGCATTACTGAAATCTGGAGAATGCAAAATGAAGAAGTGAGTTCCACATGTGAGATGCTCAGTAGTTGACTGCCAAACTCACCACATAAATGTTTTTGTTCTACCACAATGGGACCAAGCTACCAGGGACCAGCAGATTACTTTAATTTTTAACGGCGCTGTAAACCCTCCCCACTGGTCTCGGTGTCTGTGCTAACCATCGAGGATTCATCTAGAAAGAGGGGCCATTCCAACATTGAGAAACTTGCCTGCAATTCAAACAGTAAGGCAAAATCTTAATACACTACTGTGTATGAAAGCTGGGATGTTGGGCTCCATAGCTGAAGTTAGAAACATGCATTATTATAATGACCGTCCGCCACAGCCGAAATATTGCGTGTGATCTCGCGAGAAAATATGTGAGAAAATAAGGGTCAGAAAAGCACTTTTTAATTTTTTTTTTTTTTTTTTAATGGCCTAAAAGACTATGATAGGACGTAGATATCCATGGTATTATAGGTGGTGACTCCTTTAAAGCATTCAGAAAACATGCAGTACACTCACCTTATTAGGGCTCTGTGTGATGTTGATATTCTCACCTGAGGTTTGTGTTTTTAATTGCTTAAATCACTACTTTGTCACTTGGCCAAGAAATAAAAGCAGCTTATGAAGATTTCAAAGTAATCATATCAAAAATAATAAACTACACTAATTCTTCTCAATAATTAATACTTGCAGCGCACTCATAAATTAAAACATTTACTCATCTAAGCTCTCTGTTGAGCTCACATGCCAGAAGATTATTTATTTTGTTTTTATTTTTATGTAGCTGGCAGGCTATGAACCTGGAAAATGGATGAATCCAAACATTAGAGTTAATTCATTGAGTCGTGGTGGAATAACAGTTTGACTCATTTCTGCACTTTCAACGAGATTTTAGGCAAGTTCAGTGATTTTGAATGCGTCTTAGAAATGTGTATTTATCTTTGTTTTTTAAGCTTCTCAATACTTTAAGACAGTTCATAGATTCTGTTGCAGCACAGAAAAAAGAAACCATAAAACATTCATGAATACGTTTCAAAATGTCTACTGTTATTTTTCTGTGTGATTATGGGCCATAGGTGCTAAAGCATGTCAGAATCTAAAGCAAAAATATGTTCTCACTTCCTATTGTGTGGATAAATACCAGGAGTTTATGCATTAAAATAACAATAAGAAACGGTCACTTTAAATATTGTTTACTAATCCTTTTGTAAAACCCATTTAACCAAAGCTCACAAAGTCACTTTCTGGCACATTAAAAATGTAAATTCTAATTAAATTCCAGTTCTTGTGTAATGAAAACAATTAAAAGCATTTAGCAATTTCCCTTTGGTCTTTAAGTTCTAAATCCTCTTATAAACAACACGTGACGACACACAAGAATGCTATTTAAGGAAAAATACCAATTTACCTAAGCAGAGCAAAATCTGTCAATGTTAGGAAACAGAACAACACGCATAAAATGTTCACAATACTCAATAAAAATAAGAAAAATGTAAATAATCCATAAGCTACATATTATTGTAACAGGGTAAAGGCTAAAGGTTATGACAGTAAGATTTTAGAGAGGACAAATACGGCTTGGTTAGCAGAGCTGACTGGAGAATGGCTTTTCATTTTAGAACAGCTCAAATTTAGGAAAGTTGTGAATTTGAACAAGAATAAGCAGAGGTGTTTGAACACGGGCACTGATTAGGAAAACTGAACACAGCAAACGGATGGATTGATATGGATGGATGATAGATACATGCAACGGATGGCCTGGACTTGTGTGCAGAAACAGGATGTGGATGATAGATACATGTAATGGATGGATGGATGGATGGATGGATGGATGGATGGATGGATGGATGGATGGATGGATGGATGGATGGATGGATGGATGGATGGATGGATGGATGGATGGATGGATGGATGGATGATAGATACATGCAATGGATGGATGGATGATGGATGGATATAATTTGCTAAATAAACCTTAACACATTTTGATGTTGTAATTAATTACTTTCAGAACCATTCTGGGATCTGATGAAAAGTCACACTATTGTATCAAAGAAGACGTGTAGAAATTCTTACTCCGACTGGTCTCTAAAAATCTGTGTAATTATTCTCACTGTATGTTTTAGTCTTTTCTCAAATCAAATGTTATTTTTGACCCAGTCATTTAAAATGTGTGCTAATAGCTCTGTATTGACAAAATGAAAGGAAGAATGTCTTCTGAAGAAAGATGCATGTGCTGGTCTCAACGGGCTGCAGGGGTGTGCTGGTGTCAGTGTGTGATTTACAGCAGCACGTAGGTTGTCGGTGTCAACCAGAAGTAATCAGACTGCTCTGTGGCTACAAGTCGTGGGCAGACAGTGTGTTATTAGAGCTACTGAAGAGTGAGGACCACAGCTGAGAGTTCAAAAAGATCGCGCTCATTGCTCACACTAATCAACAGTGACTGTTGGTTGAGCTGAGTTTGTAGTGAAAAACTTGACTCCAAATCCAGCCATCCATCCTGACCTCCACTCTAAGTGCTTAACGTCACTTCTCTTCCATTATCACCTCAGAGAGAGACAATTACTGTCCCCAAAAAACACCACAGATTACCTGTCAAAGAAGAAGAAACACTTAGATTGGAGTTTTAAAGTACACGCCTCTGCCTCTGCTGCTTTTAGGTTGGTGTTTTTGTTTTTTGCTGTAGAATTTATGACTTTCTTATTTAAAAATTCAGATTTGTTAGTTATTATTGAGGATAAGTCAAGTCATGGATGGGCCAGTTTCTGGTTACAAAGTTTGCAACTTTCAGACCATCTCTTCAGGTTCCTTTAATGAGATGTCAGAGATGGTGTGTGTTTATTTCAGGTTACATAAAGCGTAGAGTAAAACCTCCTCCTCCTGCTGTCAGTCTGCTACGCACCATTCCCCCAAACAGAGGAAATATCCTCAACTTTTCCCCTTGTTAGAAAAAGACCAAAAAGGCTGTTTGAAAACTTTTCTAGTAGTGAAAAAGACATAAAATCATAGGTTACCTTCCAGAAATACACCACTCATCTGTCTTTATAAGGTCTTCCTGGGGAAATAAAAAAAAGTTTGCTGCAAAAGTTAGATGGAGAGATAAACAACCTGCTGCAGGTTCCAGCCAGGACAGAAAACCCTAGAACTTCAATAAATGACAATATTATTTCACAACGAGCAGAGACAAACTCATTCCAAACAATAAATGCTTCTATTTTACAGTTTAAACTCTTGTCAAACACAAATATAAATCCAAGTGCTTATCTAAACAAGTTGATCAAATTAATCGGGACAGATGGCGACGCAGTTGGTAGCACTGTTGCCTCGTAACAAGGTCTTAGGTTTGAAACCCGGCTGTGGTCTTCTTGTAGCATGTTGTGCAAATACTATAAATAATATCAAACCTGCAATAGCATCAATATTATTAGAATATATAAATATTTCAGCAGCAGATGTATTTTTTATGATTTTAATGAAAGCTTGTGGAAATTATTTCTCCTTATTAATATTATTGACATAATGTGGTGGAAGTGTGTGTTTTCACTGAGTATTATCTGCTGTCAGAATCTCATACTGGTCCATGCCTAAGTAAAATAATATTGGTATATGTTAAATGGTTGCAGCCAGGTGGAATATTTACAGAGAATATGAAGTGAAATCATGCTGAAGTAACAGTTGCAACCATAAATAAAGACAAAAGAAGCATCCTCACTTTCTTCTATTGTTAAAAGTCAGTGGAAGAGCCTGAAGGGTCACCTGTACACAATCACTGTGGTTTTTTAAAAATCAAGGCGGACTTGAGTGACGTGTGAATCAAGTGTGCAAAAGGGGCGTGGTCACCTTCCCACTCACACCCCTGGCTGGGTGGAAGTGCAAATATTGGGACTGGGCCTATGAATGAATGCCAGATAGATCCACAGCATGTGGTTCTTGTTTCTCCACACGCCTGGAGGCAGTCATAGAGCATCAGGGTAAACTGGCCAATCAGCATGCAGCTCATTTAATATTTATGTCGTGGCTGGTGGGTGGGGTAAACCAGTCTTTCCATTGTAGAGCTTTATTATGGGGTTGTGTTTGGCCATTTATCACAGCTCCTGGGACGTTGAGAAACCCAAAAAGTATCTTTTGAAAAAAACTCTTTCTAGGAAACCTTAAAAACGTTTCCCGCAGCCAGTCACTAGGGGTCGCATTGTTTCCTTTTAGCTTCAACTTTGGCCAAAGCCTCCTCTGTCAACATTTTATTCTTGTTGATAGCCAGGCTGACGAGAAGGAACACATTGTCTTTAAGCTAAAATTTTGTTCTATATGAGAGACAGGCCCTGTTTGTTTCTGTCATTAACAAAAATGAGGAAGGAGTGTGTGGACCGAACGTAAGGACACAAAAAAGAGAGAAGAGTTCTCTGTGTGGTGACTGATAGCACCTGGATGGATGACAAAACGCTGTAATTAATAAACTCAGGATAAGCAGAAGGATGCATGCAAACACACTAGGACATGGAGGCTACGGTCACACACACACACACACACACACACACACACACACACACACACACACACACACACACACACACACACACACACACAGAGCAGAGTAAATTTCGCTCTTTGCAGTCGAAGACTGGAGGCAGCTGTGGACTGATGGAGCCGCTGGGAACAACTATAATACAGGTCAGGACCTAATGAAGGTTTTAAATGAGACGATTCCTGTGAAATTATGATAACCGTCTTGGTGTCTCACCCACTGTGTCCCTCCCTCCTCCCTCCCAGTCCAAACATCCTCCTGTGTGTGTGCGTGTGTGAGTGTGTGTCATTCACACCATAAAGACTGTTGTATTTTAATTAGGACTTTCACACTTCAACACTTTAATTTTCACTCCTCCTTATTTTTCCCAGAAATCTTTATTTCATTAGTTATCAAATTATTCCAGGCCAAACCCATGATTACATGGATCCCCGGGGTGTGTGTGTGTTTGTGTGGAGTTTATCTAAACTTGGGAGGGCTTACCGCAGGAATCTGAGCACACACAAACTTGCTGATGCTCAAAGCGCAAACAGTGGAGTTTAGAAATTAAAACATCAAGGCTTCAGGTTCATTTTACAAGATTAAACTCAATTTTGCACAACAGGGAATTAATGAAAGTGAGTCCCTGTGATGTATACCAGAATCTGTGTGTACAAGGAAATGAGAGAAGTTGTTTTTTTTATTGTCTTTATAAATTCCTTGTGTGGCTAAACTTTAGATTAAATGGTTTTATTATTTACCTGTGGTAATTGGTTTTCCCAAATGGCATTTTTTCTCATTACACACACTCACAGATACACACCTTTACACAACTACTCAGTAATAAAGGTTAAGACAGAGGACATGTCATTTCAGATAGCTGAGGTAAGCACACATGCACACACACATACACGTGTGTCCAGAGTTTAAACATTGGCGTTAGAAACAGGATAACTTTTGTTTCTTATGCATCATAATTTTAACTCCACTGTTGAGTGTAACGATGTCTCCAAAACTATCAGGAGGGTTTTAATTAGTCATATTTACACCTCTGCTGAGTATTTCTGTCTTGAACTTGCAGTTTCCAGATTCAGAAACAATAGTTCAGACCGATTTTTGAGTGCCTGATGAAGAGTCAGACCATACAGAATTGTTCCTGATTTTAAAGTATATGTTCAACTTTTTTATTTTAGATGTTATGTGAACTTATCTAAAAGTGGGTGTCCTCACATATTTGCTGCCACTCTGATGAATGTCATACGAAAGAGTCGGGGAAGGTTCTAGACTAACATTAGTGGGTGGCCAGCTGTTCTGTTAATGGGGAGCATTTGTAAGAAAACATTACAAACATGCTTTTAGGTGTTTCAAATTTTAGTGTTAATTACAACAAGTTAATAACAGCAATTTGGTTACAGCTGTAGATACAGTAGTTTTCATTAAGTTTCAAAATATGACATTTTGCAAAAAATACCTTGCTATCTTGGTTATCTATCTCAGTGACAACATGAACATATTTGTTTCAGCATCTATCTATCTATCTATCTATCTATCTATCTATCTATCTATCTATCTATCTATCTATCTATCTATCTATCTATCTATCTATCTATCTATCTATCTATCTATCTATCTATCTATCTATCTATCTATCTATCTATCTATTGAGATAAAACATCAACGTTGCAGAGCAAAGAGAGTCAGTGGTAGAGTTGCGTTGCTGTTAGCCAATCAGCGGCGAGATGTCTGAATATCAGGAAATAAGACTTAAAATCTTGCCGTCACTTTCTCCTCCAGCTGACCTCTACATCTTCAAACAGGTGCACCAGAACTTTTTTCCCCAGAGAATGACTTACAAGGCATTAATTCCTACTAGAGACCCCTGCAAATGTATTAAAATATGAGTAAAGTTGACCTTTGACTTTATCGATAAACAGTTCAATGAACATATCATATAAAGAAGCTCTAAACATTAAATAAAAACTGACGGTGGAGGCTATATCTCACTCAGGAATGAAACTGATTGTTTTCATGAAGAAAACACTTCTCAGTAAATCCACATACCTAATGGGAGTTTTTAGGGCCATAATTAATGCCGACAGAGAGAGAAAATTTGTGTCCGTGTTGCAGGCATGCTCACCATTCAGCAGAATCTCTTAACTGCATACTGCAACATAACAAAGCTTTCATATGAAACCGTGAAAATTTATAAAGAAATTTGCCTCAGTCTGAAAAAAAGGATAAAAACGAGAAAATTATACAAAATCATACCTTTTCCTTCTAAAGGACGTCGTGTACGAGGTTCTTAATAGAGCCATTTATACCTAAATGCTCTCTACACAGTACACACACACACACACACACACACACACACACGCGCACACACATGCACACAAGTCTTCAATTTTTCTGGCTTAATAGTGCTGAGGTTGAAAGAGCTGCACTTATGATGAAAGAAACTCATCAGCTCCTAAAAAGTAAAGTATTTGAATTGAAAATACTGCTTATTACTGCTTACAATAATAATAATATGGAATACAGTTCTAGTTTGCTTGTAAAAGCAGGAAGACCTAGTGAAAATATTTAAATGACATTAGAAAATTAAGAGTGGGGGTGGCCAAATGATGATTCAATGCTGTTCTGGTTTTGTTATTTATTAGTTTGAATGCTGTTAAGCAGAGCTTCTATTTATCTCAGTTATAAAATGGATCCAAAGCCTGCTCATTTTACAACAGTCTGACCAGTGGTACTGTGGTTCAGCAGTGTGACTAGCACCCAGGAGACCTGGGTTTAAATCCTGCTGCTGACTTCTCTGCCTTTTTTCTTACAAAACTATTGTATTGAGTTCAGTCACATGTTTTAAGTCATTTCTACTTCTCAAACTTCAGATAGTTCATCTCACAAGAGTCTGTCCTGATCTTCTTACAGTCATTGTTAAAAGTCATCTTCATTCTCCCTGTCATTTACCTACTTAATTGTATTTAACCCACATTTGGCTCAGCTTCAAGCAATTTTTTTCTTTGCACCATTCTTTTGTGTTATTTTAAGCAAAAATCATTTCCTTTCACCATTCTATGCTCTGTTTTAAGCCTTTCCTCTATTAAATATATCTTTTGTGCAGTTATTAGTTGTTTTTCCTTATTTAAAAAGCTTTTATTGTTCTTTATTTTTTATTTGAGTTCTAAAATGTGGTTAGTTTTCCTCATTCCAGCAAATAAAATATGTGAACTAATTTTGAAGCATTTCATCTCAGTTTAAAGATTTTAAGTTGTTTTTAACAAAACAACATCAACATTTCATTTGTTTTTGGTATGTTACTTAGCTTTTAGTATGTTAAGCTTCCTGGTTTTGGTCATATTTAGTGTAGTTGGAACATTTTAACTTGTTTTAACAGCAAAATCCTTTAGCTTTTAACAAATTCTATGATTATTTCCAGTTCAGCTGATGGTGAAACTTCAAACAATTTCTCCTAACAGTTTAATTTTCATTTCATTCTGCTAATTTTGACAATTCAACTCAATTTCAGCTTCACTTCAGTTCTTAGGCATGTTAAGCCCAGCATATGAAAAAAAAGAGACGTATAGGGCTCTCAGTCTGCTTCAAACATGGTGCTGGTTGAATCGTTGCAACTGACTGTAATACACGAGACCTGAGTTTATGGGCTGCCAGTCACTGCCTCAGCACCGCTCTCTCAGTCCGCCAGGCCATGCCTCCTTTAGGCACGTTTTTCAAACAGGAGGTGAGGGTGGAGTAAGACTCTGGTAGGGGGTGACTTGCTCTTTAAGTCATTTTCTTTGCAAACTTTGTGACTTATAAAGAAAACTTGGTGGGAAAATGTGTGCAAATTTAAGCAAACTCTGACGCTGGCATAAGCACATTTTGGAGAAGGGGAAGCTGGCAGCGCAGCCGGTGAGATGGTAACTTGGTGAATTTATGAATTTAAGCTATGATGTCCCCTTGTGTGTCACGGTCTGGGGTGTTCATCTGCTCTAAATCTCTGGTTTAAGTCATTCCTGCAGGTGGGCGTTTCCTGGAGAGCGGCACCAGCTGTTGCCAGTCTGCAGCAATCACCGGCTGGGGATATAAGGAGCAGTGGGACGCCAACACTTTGTCGGATGATTAACTCCCGTTGGACCACTACAGCCCTCATCCACCCCAAACAGAACTTCTCGGATCTCTACCACTTCAGCGTCCCGCTGTGCTCTCCAGCCGCTCCGCTCTCCACCGCTCACCTTGGCTTCTCCAGCTAGCCTTCTGGATATTTGGATCCCTCTTGAGCAACATCCTCTCCAGTACCATCTCATCTGGTACACCCCCGACCGGACCCCACTCCCTCCTCAGAACTCCCTACTCCCTCACCAGCAAGTAAGACAGTTCTCAGTTGTTGTTTTCCTCCTCTGGATCCCGGCTCATCATCTTGTGTTTCCTCATTAGATCCGGACCCGTACCCTTCCGTTCCTCGGCTTCACGAGTACTCCAGCCAACTTAATAAAGATTATTCTCTTACCTTCATCTTGTCCCGGTTCTGATTCTGCATGTCCTGGGTTAAACACGTAAACCAGACCATGACAGAATCATCCGACCAACAGTCGAAACATGCAGTATCTGTCCCGCCAGCCATCTCCAGCACGCTCCGTGATCACGAGGCGACACTCCGGTCGTTGTTCGAACAACTTAATAATACTAACCAAAGATTACTCCAACTCGATTCAGTGGTGGCTCAGATCCACGAGAAAGTATCAGCCCCGGTTCCAGTCCCACCGAACCCCGTTGTCGCTCCTCAGCCCACGCAGCCGTCTCTTCCGGATCCCTGTTTGTTTCACGTCGCCGACTCCCCGCCCACTATGACGTTCGAGGGAGATCCCGCGCAGTGTAGGGGATTCCTTTTACAATGCAGGCTAACCTTTGAGCGTTCTCCCGCGTCATTTGCTACAGACGCAGTAAAGATATCCTACATTATTGGATTACTACGCGGTAAAGCCTTAGAATGGGCTGAAACTAAGAGCCGCCTTCCCAGTTTTTTGAAAGGACCATTTTCTGAGTTTTTGTCAGAATTTAAGTTGACCTTCGGTTGTGAGGAAAAACGTTCGGAAATAGCCAAACAACTATGGCACCTGTCCCAGGGTCGTCAGACAGTCACTGAATTTTCTTTAAAGTTCAGAACAATAGCTGCTGCCTCCACGTGGAACGAGGACTCATTAATGGGGGCATTCCAGGAAGCCCTTAATGAGAGAATTAAAGACCAACTAGCCCTCTGTCCCGAGCCTCAAAACCTGGAGGACCTTATAGCCCTGGCTACCAAGATAGACAAACGCCTCCGAGACCGTTATAAAGGTCCCCATCAGCCGGTTCCAGCATCCCCTCCAACCTCCTCCTCTCGAGCCACCCCCAGACCAGCTCCTGTACCTAGTCCGGAGGAACCCATGCAGATTGGCCGGACCCGACTCAGCCTGGAGGAAAGAAATAGACGCATGTCACACAAGCTCTGCCTTTACTGTGGAGAAGCCGGACATTATGTTTCCCAGTGCCCGGTTCAGTTAAACCGCAGAGCCCGCCAGTAAAACCGGAAGTACGGGTGGGTGCTAACTTCAATTCCTCCTTCCGGTGTTCCTTACCTTGTGTTGTTCTCTTTTCCCATCATCATCATTCCACACAGGCACTCTTGGACTCAGGCTGTGAACAGAATTTTCTGGATCAGACCATCGTGGACCAGCTCCACATCCCTACCATTCCACTGCCCACTCCCCTGCACGCTTCTTCTTTGGATGGAAACCCCCTTTCGCCCATTACCCATCAAACCACTCCCATCACCCTACAAACCTCAGGTAACCACTATGAACGTATCACGTTTTTTGTGTTTCCCTCTCCCCAGTCCCCTGTAGTTCTGGGTCATCCCTGGCTGGTTACCCATAACCCCCACATTGACTGGAGGACAAGTAGAGTGGAATCTTGGAGTTCCCGTTGTCTCACCACCTGCCTACGAGCACCCACTTCGAGTACTCAGAGACATCAACCTGAACCATCACCCCCACCGGACCTAACAGGAGTTCCCTCCGAGTACCACGACATCCCACAGGTATTTAGCAAGGACAAAGCCTCTTCACTACCCCCTCACCGCCCCCTCGATTGTTGTATTGACCTTATCCCTGATGCCACACTCCCTTCCAGCCGCTTGTACAGCCTTTCCAAACCCGAACATGAGTGTATGGAGAAGTACATTTCAGAGTCGCTAGCCGCGGGCATAATCAGACCATCCACGTCCCCCCTAGGGGCTGGATTTTTCTTCGTGTCTAAGAAAGACGGTTCACTCCGCCCCTGCATTGATTTCCGTGGACTTAATCGCATTACAGTCAAGAACAAGTACCCTCTGCCACTCCTTGCTTCCACCTTTGAGCCAGTTCAAGATGCTACTGTCTTCACAAAGTTAGACCTCCGCAACGCCTACCACTTGGTTCGCATTCGCAAAGGAGATGAATGGAAGACCGCCTTTAAGACTCCACTGGGACACTTTGAGTACCTAGTCATGCCTTTCGGGTTAACAAACGCCCCTGCTGTTTTTCAAGCCTTAGTCAACTCGGTTCTGAGTGACTATATCAATAAGTTTGTAACGGTCTATCTAGACGATATTCTCATTTTTTCGAGGTCCATCAACGAGCACCGGCAACACGTCAGAGCAGTACTGCAAAGACTCTTGGATAACCACCTATATGTCAAAGCCGAGAAGTGTGAGTTCCACGCATCCTCCGTCAAGTTCCTGGGTTACATCCTCGAGAGCGGGCGGTTGAGAGCAGATCCCGACAAGGTAAAAGCAGTACTAGACTGGCCGACGCCCATTTCTCGTAAACAACTACAAAGGTTCTTGGGTTTCGCCAACTTTTATCGTCGCTTCATTCGTAACTACAGTCAAACAGCAGCACCCCTCACCACCTTAACATCTGTAAAGAAGCCATTTGTGTGGACTTCTGCTGCTGCTGCAGCCTTTGCCGCGTTGAAGGAACGCTTCACTAACGCTCCGGTGCTCATGAGACCAGACCCCTCGAAGCAATTCACTCTAGAGGTGGATGCTTCCGACACCGGGGTGGGAGCAGTTTTGTCTCAAGTATCTACAGCAGATCATAAATTGCATCCCTGTGCTTTCTTCTCCCGTCGTCTCTCTCCGGCTGAACATAACTACGATGTGGGTGACAGGGAGCTGTTGTCCCTAAAACTGGCCTTTGAGGAGTGGAGACATTGGTTGGAGGGATCAGCACACCAAATCATTGTCTGGACAGACCATAAGAACCTCTCCTACCTGAGAGAAGCCAAGAGACTCAACCCCCGACAATCCCGGTGGTCACTTTTCTTTTCTCGGTTTAACTTTTTGATATCTTTCAGACCTGGCTCCAAAAACGCCAAACCAGATGCACTCTCTCGTCAGTTCTCGCCAGATCGTGAGCCGGAACCAACCACCATCCTGCCCCCCTCGATTGTGGTGGGATCAGTCAGCTGGGAAATCCTCAAGAGGATCGAGGAGGCCTGTAAGACCGAGCCGGGTCCAGGTACTGCACCACCCAATAAGAAATATGTCCCTGTTGCATGTCGGGGCCCCTTGATACATTGGGTACACACGGCTAAGTTTCTTATTCACCCAGGGGTTAGCAGGACATTAGCCCTCATTCGCAGGTCTTTTTGGTGGCCCCTCATGTATAAGGATGTGAAGAGTTACGTCACTGCCTGCCACATCTGTGCTAAGAGTAAAGGCAGCAACCAACCCCCATTCGGACTACTCCACCCATTAACCATCCCTTCAAGACCTTGGTCCCACATCGCCCTTGACTTTGTTACTGGTCTCCCTCCTTCTCGTGGTTTCCATGTAATCCTAACCATTGTAGATCGTTTTTCCAAGGCCTGTCATCTGGTGCCTCTCAAACACCTCCCAACCTCTGCGGAAACAGCCCAGCTGTTGGTCAAGCACGTCTTCCGGCTACATGGGATCCCGGAGGAAATCGTATCCGACCGTGGTCCTCAATTCCTGGCCAGAACCTGGAGGGACTTCGCCACCAACCTTGGGGCTCGAGTAGCCCTAAGCTCGGGATTTCACCCGCAAACTAACGGTCAGTGTGAGCGCATGAATCAAGAGCTGGAAGCCATGTTGCGCTGTGTGTGTTCTACCAACCCCTCTAGTTGGAGTCAACACCTACCCTGGATGGAGTATGCACATAACGCCCACACGTCCTCTTCCACTGGATTCTCCCCCTTCGAGATCTCCCTCGGTTACCAGCCTCCTCTGTTTCCCTTATCCCCTCCTGCTGCACCGGTTACCGTTCCCCAGTTCATCCGGGGGGCTCGGCGGATATGGACAGTCACTAGAACTGCCCTTCAGAGGACCTCTGACCGGAACCGCCGTTTGGCAGACAGGCATCGACGACCAGCTCCGCCCTACACCCCTGGTCAGCGGGTGTGGCTTTCGACCCGAGACATCACCCTCAAGGGGTCCTGCAGAAAGTTGTCTCCCCGGTTCATCGGCCCCTTCCCCATCACAGCCATTATCAATCCCACCACGGTTCGCCTGGCTCTTCCCACGTCTCTCAAGGTGCATCCCGTCTTTCATGTGTCTCTCCTCAAACCTGTTGTGTCCAGTTCCCTTTGCCCGCCTCCGGCTCCCCCTCCTCCGGCTCGTCTTTTGGACGATGGGCCCGTCTACCCGGTTCGCCGCCTGCTCGACGTTCGTCGACGGGGGCGTGGAGTCCAATATCTGGTGGATTGGAGGGGCTACGGCCCGGAGCACCGCTCCTGGGTTCCCGGGTCCTTCATTACGGACCCGTCCCTCATCCGGGACTTTGAGGCTTCTCGTGCCTCCTCCTCCTCCTCCTCCTCCTCGGGGCCGCCGGGTGGCGTCCCTTGAGGGGGGGGTACTGTCACGGTCTGGGGTGTTCATCTGCTCTAAATCTCTGGTTTAAGTCATTCCTGCAGGTGGGCGTTTCCTGGAGAGCGGCACCAGCTGTTGCCAGTCTGCAGCAATCACCGGCTGGGGATATAAGGAGCAGTGGGACGCCAACACTTTGTCGGATGATTAACTCCCGTTGGGTATTCGTCTACGACCTTCTTCTCGAGCTAATTTAGAAGATTGCAAGCAGCATTTTTTGTGTACTTTTTGAGACTCCTACTAATCAACCCTTGTGCCCTTCTCCAGACCACTACAGCCCTCATCCACCCCAAACAGAACTTCTCGGATCTCTACCACTTCAGCGTCCCGCTGTGCTCTCCAGCCGCTCCGCTCTCCACCGCTCACCTTGGCTTCTCCAGCTAGCCTTCTGGATATTTGGATCCCTCTTGAGCAACATCCTCTCCAGTACCATCTCATCTGGTACACCCCCGACCGGACCCCACTCCCTCCTCAGAACTCCCTACTCCCTCACCAGCAAGTAAGACAGTTCTCAGTTGTTGTTTTCCTCCTCTGGATCCCGGCTCATCATCTTGTGTTTCCTCATTAGATCCGGACCCGTACCCTTCCGTTCCTCGGCTTCACGAGTACTCCAGCCAACTTAATAAAGATTATTCTCTTACCTTCATCTTGTCCCGGTTCTGATTCTGCATGTCCTGGGTTAAACACGTAAACCAGACCATGACATTGTGTCGATCAGATGAAGAGAAACAATTCAAATGACTTAAAACTTGCTTTTAAACCTGAAAAAAAAACATATTGCTGCATGAAAAATCTTAGTTGTGGTTCAGATATTTCATTCTAGACTTGTTTACGTTTGAGTATAAAACATGTGCACAATGCATGTTGGGATCTTTTCCTCTTTGATGTGCTTACTCTAAACAATTTTGTCATTTCTTTTTTCTTCTGCCTTCCAACCCTTGAGAGCAAACAACTGCAGATATTCTACAACACCAAATTACATCTTTACAAGGCTGAAAACTCAAATTCCTGTTCTTTAGCAGGTTTTTCTTTTATACCTAAAAGAACTGAAGCTCTCTCCACTGTTGAACCAGCCTAATGCACTCCAGATTACCAGTGAAATGCCTTGGGTGTAAGATGGAAGACGCCGGCTTGCAGACAAAAGCTGGTGGGAGTTTGACTGCTAAGAAAAAGTGCAATCATGTGAGGAGTAAACCAAAGGCTCGGAACCAGCGTGAGCAATCAATAAATCTTCCAATAGTGGCAGAAAAAGATTTAGTGTTTGCTGTGAATGTCTGGATCATTGCGTCATCACTGCAGGGATCAATATAAAGGCATGAGGGGGTTATAATTTGTTGCCAATGTCTGAACTAAGCATGCATGCATTAAATGTATGGTTTTATGTGATGAGCAATACATCAGGCTCTTTTACAGCAAAATATGAGAATATTCTGTTTCCTAATGTTGATTTTAAGTTGCTCCTTTCATTCATCATCATTACTTTATGACAAATGCAGAGAATGTGAGAAAATGGTGAAATATTACTCATGAGAAGCAAAGTCCAACAAACCAATAAAAGGCCTGAATTAACTGTCAACTCAGTGACTAAAAGATATGAGCCTTCCAGCTCATATTTTCTGTTCACAATGAAGGATATGTAAAAATGCTGGGGTGGGGGATGGGCCTGTTACAGATTTCTTCTGGTTTTGCTTGTTTGTCACATTTAAATGTTTCAGACCAAAAAACAAAATTCAGTTAGACAAAAGACGACCTGCACAACGCTAAAATGCAGTTTTCAAATGATGATTTCATTTAATTAAAATTAATCAACCTGTCCCTATGTAAAAATGCTCATCAATTAGTTGTAATTAAACACATTTTTTTGGATAGCTGAGTATAGTTCCTCTATCCAAACCCAGGTGTAATCACTGGCAGAGCTGTAAATTTAGGAATCACTTCAATAGAACACACCCAACAACTTTAAGTAGGCTAAAATATCTTAAAACATTATGCCTCATTCTAAAGAAAATCCTCTGCTGACAGAACATAAAAACCTGTCTCACATTTATCAAACAAAACATTTTCCTGATCCCCTGCCAGGACTTCAGGAAGAATATTCTGTGGCTTGATGGTAGACATGTAACTTTTTGTAAGACGTGTCACCATACGGTACACAGTACTACAGTAAGTCTACTGTATTTCAGTAAAAGAACATCAATAATCAAACGTGGTGGCAGTGGAGCCACTGAGGGGTGGCCAGGGGGGGCCCTGGAAAACTCTTCCTATAGGGAAGACTCCCTCCAAATCATCCATCCATTAATTTTTCTCCATGAAATTTGCCTTCCGGCTCAGCTCTTTCTTCACCACAACAGACCAGTACAACGCCTACATCACTGAAGACGAAGCACCAATCTGCCTATTGATCTCCCTCTCCATCTTTCCCTCATTCGTGAACAAGACCCCGAGACACTTAAACTTCTCCACTTGAGCAAGGACCTTGTCCCTGGCCTGGAGAAAGCATTCTACCCTTTTCTGACAAAAGACCATGGTATTGGAGAAGCTGATTCTCATCCCAGCTGTTTCACACTTGGATGTGAACCGTTCCACCTAGAGTTGGAAATCACGGGTCTGATGAAGCCAACCGGATTACAACGTCTGCAAAGAGCAGAGACCTGATCCATAGGCCACCAAAACAGATCCCCTCAACACCATGGGTGACCCTAGAAACCGTCGCCATAAAAGTTATGAACAGAAACTATGACCAGCTATTACCAGCTCCGGTGGCCTTGTGGTAGAGTGTCCGCCCCGGGACTGGGAGATCAGGGTTCGATTCCCGGTCGGGTCATACCAAAGACTTTGAAAAAATGGGAACCAATGCCTCCTCGCTTGACACTCAGCATTAAGGGGTTGGATTGGAGGGTTAAACCACCAAATAGTTCCTGAGCACGGCCACAGCTGCAGCTCACCGCTCCCCTGGGGATGGGTCAAATGCGGAGATGTAATTTCACCAATGTGTGATGAATACTTGGGACTTTAACTTTAATGACAATTTACAACAAAACAGTTTCCTGTAAAGTTTGATAGGAAAAGTTGGTCAGGTAAGCCCAGACTTGGGTTTGTCATGAAGCTATTCTCTTGGTTCAGGTTTGTGAATTAGCAGCAGTGACAAGCCAAGATTTGAAAAACAATTACCAGATGTTAAAGAGCAGAGCTGTGATGGATATCATTTGACAGACCTTACATAAACTATAATAAGGTCTCTGGCAGCACATTTCAACAGGGAGTAACAGTTTGTCGCAATGCATTACTAATGATGGCATTCGTCGTGTTGACTGACTCCTGGGGGGCTGTGATGGACTAGATGTGCCAGACCTGAGCCTTCAGTTGATGTAATTGAAGTAAAATAATGTTGACTGTTGGCGGAAACAGGAAATAAACAACCTCTTGTGTCGAATTCACACATATGGATCAGTGGAAGGGACCAAACTGAGACTACCGTGAAGTCGAGGGATCGTTTCAAAGCCAGCAGCTCATCAGGACAATTACAAACTGGCACTGGTTACTGATAGGCACTGGTTTCCACTCTAGCTCACCATGAAGCTTCAAATGCAAGAGCTCTCCATCTTTATGGCTGTGGGCACAAACAGCTGTTGGTTGATTTAATGTGTTATGCTGACCTACTGAGCCAGAAGCTGTTCTTCATGTTAAAGGGACAGTTCAGATGTTCGGAGGAGCATTTCTACAGAAACAACATAAACTATTAATATAATCGCTGTTTCAAAAAGCTCATTGAACAGCTTTCTTCCAGTATTATTTTGCACTGAATCTTTTTTAAAGCCTTTGCAGTTTTGATGAATTTTATTCTCTCCCTCATTCAAGCTGTTATTCACCACCACCTCACTGTGGGAAGCAATGCTAAACTCTCCTGCATGAGGTTCAAATCTGTCACCTACTGAAAACATTTCTCAGAAAGTAAAATCATCTGGAAGCCTGAAAATTTGGAGTTACTCAACTCCTGAGGAACTTAACTGAAAAACGTACGGTATAGGTTCCCCTCTGGGTTTAACTGTCACAGTGAAGGACACAAATGCAAACTGACCACTGAAGAACAGTCTGACAAGCTCTAAAAACTAATGAAAATAAAATAAAACATGAACATAAATCAAATGGAACAAGTGATCAGATGCCTGAGCTACCTCAGATGACTCAGCCTTTTTCATGGACGTTTGGCTCTCCTCCGTTAACACTGCTGCCTCTAACTCTCCGTTAATAACGCTGCGTCCTGCATTAATTCTCCTCCGCTGCTCCTCCTGGATAACCCCACGACTGAGAGCGTCGTTACGACCGGCGGCTGGTCATTCTCGGATGTAGGACTTTCCCCTCCAGGAAGATGTAAGTAACAAATATACGTGCTTTTCTTGATCTGCTCCACACAGTTAAAATCCGCTCGTCCAACTTAAAAACTACCATCGCTTTGCTTCTTCTGTCTTTAGCTTAGCCCGTGTAGCTTTCCAGCTGTTTCACGTGGTGTCGGCCTGAAACTGGCGTCTCCGGGTCTGCAGCGTTATACTATTGACTTTACTGGCTTTGGAAAAGGGATAAAAAGTCCTCTCCAACATCCGATCTGGGCGTCTAGAGTCCGATTAGCACCTCCCCCAGCAGCAGCGTTAAGTTCCTTGCTGTTTGAAAATCTTTAGGAGACGAAAAAATAACTTTAGTCAGATCGGAGCAACTCAGACCCATAGGAATCCATTATAACTGCTAGCTTACTTGTATGACCCTCCGCCCCAGAGTGCTTTGCGACAATCTATTTTTAGCTACTGTAGAAAGCTCTATTAACAGTTGACAGAGTCCTGAAACGACTCAGTCTGGAAGGTACTGAAAATGTCAAGAATAAAACTGCTGAGATGCTTTATGTGAGAGGGATTTAGTGCAAAGAACTTCATGAACATGTATTGTATCGACCATAGAACTATTATAACTAGATTTTATTCAACTCAACTCTCAATTCAACATTTATTTATTTATATGGCACCTTACAGACATAGGATATGCCACCAAGGTGCTGCACAGAAATAAAAAACTGGTAAAAACAAACACTCCCACCCTAACAGCGCCACTCATTGCTCCATTTTTGTATTTTCCAGGATTGACGAGAAGCGTGCGCAGCCAAGAAGGCGGTGGTGGGAACTGCCCATTGGGCTCTTCAGAAACCTACGGGTGACATCACGGAGGATGCGTCCACCTTATATATACAGTCTATGTGTTTGATTCGTCTTTGCTCGTCATCTAGAATCTTCTGGTGCTGATACATAGCTGGCAACATCCATGAAACTCGTGGAATGGGAAGGGGAGTCACATTTGTTTTGAAACATGGGCTGCAGTACCCAAATCTGACCACAGGATGTCATTCTTACTCCATGTGCCTTTAAGATAAAAAGTCATAATATGTCTCCTTAAATAAAACATAATACCTTAAGTATAACTCATTAAATAAGTTCTTAATTCTGTCTATTTCCAACAGAAACTCTAGAAGTGATGTAGCGACTGAACGCCACTCAGCCCGCCAGGCCTCCTCTCTGTGGTGCTGAACAGCTCTGCCATCAGAGAGTGAAGAAGAGGAGCCTGTTGCGTGGATGGGAGTGTGGGCTTGTCAGTCATCGCTCTCTACTGCATTTGGCATTTCAGTCAGGTAGAAAAGGTGTGTTTTGTGCCAAAGTACCCCAAGTCAGACAGGCATCCAGACAGTGTTCCTGAATAACAATATTTTATCACAGTAAAGTGGGAATAACTGGGAAGGGGGGGAAGAGAGGGGTAAACATAGTTCAGGATGGAGCTGCAGTTGTGTTGTTGTGACTTCTAATAAAAAGCCAACAAACATATCTCTTCAAGGTTCTCCTCCACCATCTGTTCTTCGGCTGCAGTGACTCCAATCTTCTTCTCCTTCACTTGCACGTACGAGCTCGCCACTCAACATGCCCTTCCTGATTCATTAGCATATAAATAACTCATACAAACACAAAGAGGCAGCGGTGCCATCACACTGATGCCTTTTCCAGTGGTGCTAAGAGGTAAATGTGGAATATTAGTAGGTATACACAGACTCTTGTTGTGTCAATTAGTGTGTCTGTGTGTGTGCGTGAGAGAGAGTTGCACCAAACCTGATAAAAAGGCTTTTAGGCTAATTACATGAGCAGAGTGTGTCTCTATCCAGATGAATTTTAATCTTGCGCCCCTGTCTCTCTTGTTCTTGTCCTTGTGCACATAAATATCTACAGACACGCACGAAACAAACTGCTGCTGCTGGGGTTTTACGTTAGAAAGTCGTTCTAATAGGATAAGCTGGTCTGATGAGTGAATACTTGGTGCACATTGCTGTCACATCTTTAATAAAACTGATTGAGCCAATAAAGAACATCATGTTCAGACCGTGACCTGGTTGTTCTTCATTACTGTTACCTTGCTTGTTGATGTAGCTTTCTGTTTAATGTCTTTCTTTTGCTTTTTGGGTTTAAATTGCAGGAAAAAATGAGAGATTAAAAAATTAGATTCTGAAGATGTTTTTGTGTTTTCAAATCTGATTAAAAAGCGCCCTCTATCCAGAGGAAGATAAAACTGCAACATGAAAAAATAAACTACTTCAGCAACTTGCAGACAGAATATTTCAATTTGAAATCTGAACTCATTTAGTATTGTTTAAGAAAACAGTACATATGAACTAGTTTTAGATTTTTTTTTTCCATTTCTCACATTTTCTATGCAATTCTATTTTTTTCTTTAGTTTTCGTTGCTGGGTCATATTCATTTGGTCTCTACTATTTTGTCTCACTGACTAAATATTTTAGCTTACTGTAAATATCTTTTTGTAATACTTTTACAAAACACTTATTATCATGATCATCACCACTACCACCATCATCATCATCACCACCATCACCATCATCATCACCAACACCATCATCATCATCATTATTCTTCACCATCACCATCATTACCACTATCACCATCATCATCATCATCATCATCACCACCACCACCACCATCATCATCACCATCATCATCATTCTTCACCATCACCACCATCATCATCATCACCACCACCATCATCACCACCACCACCACCATCATCATCATCATTATTATTCACCATCACCATCATTATCACCATCACCATCATCATCACCACCACCATCATCATCATCATTCTTCACCATCACCACCATCATCATCATCATCACCACCATCACCATCTGTCAGAAAGACAGAACTGTGAACATTAAGTTCCGGTTACTGCCCGGACCATTTTAGATGCAACACACCGATCTAGTTGGTCTATTCATAGATATCATATATATCACTAGATGCCTTAACTGGGAGTCGACAGCGTCCCTACACGGCAGCCATCTTACCTCGGACAGCTTACGTTCCGTTCTCAATGGTAGCAGATGGAAGGTGAGTGAACAACTTAAACAAAAACACTCTTAACTCGATTAAATATTAACGGATTTACAAGCGGGTTGCATTATTACAAACCTTATAGCACATAGGCTTGATAGGACATACTTTAACATTTTTAAATTAACGGGCCAAATCCGTCATATTTTACAGCCAAATCTCTGGCGTTTATAACAAACCAAACCGTTTGAAAATCGGTTGAAAATTGAGCAACTAAGAGTTATTTAAATAGTACATGCACCATTGACACCAATGTTACGAAAGGGGGCAGCTGTCCGAGGTAAGATGGCCGCCGCATAGGGACGTTTGTCCAATCGACGAAGAGCGCGGGTAAGGCATCTAGTGATATATATGATATCTACGGGTCTATTATATTGTGCGTTCCTGATAGAAAATAAGTGTTGTGATCTAATTACTGATTTGCACCTCTTGTGTTGTTTAGTGACCTAATTATACAGATATTTAGTGATTTATTTCATTCTGTTTGACTACTAGCGGTCTAAACTTATTTCAAGTGCCTGTTAGCGCTATGATGCTAATGCTAACTTCCGTTATTCCGCCGTTGCTCTCCGTTACTATAAATAGCGCCGCAAATCAGTTGCGGTGAGGAGTAATGTTTTCTGCTTTAAACATTTTATTGATGATTAAATATGGCACATCCTAATCGTTTCTTTGATAAATGTTGGTAATGCTGGAGATAATTCACACCAATATATTCTAATTGTTTTTCCATTTCTTCTGTTTATAGACCACACACACTCACTCATCCACAGATATAGGCAACACTACCTCCTTCATCATCACCACTCATAAACCCTGTATGATTGTGATGGATGAAAATTTGTCATTTAAAGAAGATTAAAGTTGGATAAAGAAACCTCCAGTATCCGTTTCTCTGACTGGAAACACTTGTCCATGTTAAAACTTCAACCAGCATTAACAAGTTAATGTAAGAGGAGATTCTACACCATCATCATCACCATCATTACCATCATCATCACCACCATCATCACCATCATCATCATCATCACCACCACCATCATCATCAACACCATCATCATCACCATCATCACATCATCATCACCACCATCATCACCATCATTACCATCATCATCACCACCACCATCATCATCAACACCATCATTATCACCACCATCATTATCACCATCATCATCACCACCACCATCATCATCATCAACACCATCATCATCATCATCACCACCACCACCATCATCACCATCATCATCATCATCACCACCACCATCATCATCAACACCATCATCATCACCATCATTACCATCATCATCACCACCATCATCACCATCATCATCATCATCATCACCACCACCATCATCATCAACACCATCATTATCACCACCATCATTATCACCATCATCATCACCACCACCATCATCATCATCAACACCATCATCATCATCATTACCACCACCACCATCATCACATCATCATCACACCATCATCATCATCGCCACCATCATTATCATCATCATCACCACCATCATCATCATAATCAACACCATCATCATCATCACCACCACCACCATCATCAGATCATCATCATCATCACACCATCATCATCATCATCACCACCATCATCATCATCATCATCATCATCACCACCATCATTATCATCACCACCACCACCATCATCATCATCACCACCATCATCATCATCATCACCATCATCATCATCACCGTCATCACCATCATCATCACACCATCATCATCACACCATCATCATCACCACCATCATTATCATCACCACCACCACCGTCATCATCACCACCATCATTATCATCACCACCACCACCGTCATCATCATCACCACCATCATCACCTTCATTATCATCATCATCATCAACAACAACACCATCATCATCACCACCATCATCATCATCACATCATCATCATCACCACCATCATTATCATCACCACCACCACCATCATCATCATCACCACCTTCATTATCATCATCACACCATCATCATCACCACCACCACCATCCCCTTCATTATCATCATCACCACCATCATTATCATCACCATCATTATCATCATCATCACCATCATTATCATCACCATCATTATCATCATCATCACCATCATTATCATCACCATCATCATCATCACCACCATCATCATCACCACCATCATCATCACCACCACCACCATCACCTTCATTATCATCACCATCATCATCACCACCATCATCATCACCACCACTACCATCACCTTCATTATCATCATCATCATCACCACCATCATTATCATCATCATCACACCATCATCATCACCACCACCACCATCACCTTCATTATCATCATCACCATCATCATCATCATCATTATCATCACCACCACCATCATTATCACCACCATCATCACCTTAATTATCATCATCATCACCATCATTATCACGAGTGTGTAAAAGGTCAACATTACTATGTTTTTGTAAAAAGTCAAACAGTAATCTACTTTTGATAAATGTTTGAATTATTATCCCCAGTTAGATTTGTATATAAATAGCAGCCTTTAACAGCACTACTTTTTTTTAGATAAGAAAGGTTAATTTTATTAATCTGATAAATTAGACTTTTAATCTGAATATTTATTGATCTTTATTTCATTAAGTGCGATGAAATATTTTTATTCTTTGCCAATTTAGTTTGATTTAGCATCACATCAGGAGGAGGCCATCTCTCAGCGAACCCTGAAGGATAAATAAAGGTTGAGTGAAAGTGATTAGTTGTCATGGCTCCTCTTCAGATGAATCGTCCAAATGGATTCTCTCTGATGGACCTCCATGTCTGTAGTTTCCTCCAGCTGGCTGCTTTCTGCAGGGGCCACTTCCTTTGACTCACAGTTTTCATCTTGATAGCAACAGTTGGTGGACAGAAGGAAGTCTGCTGGCGTAATGAAGCTCTGCAGATCCAACTGGCGAATGGAATTCAGATTACACTTCTTGTGAAACTGGCCTTGAAGACGAGCTCCTGTTCCTCTGGCAGGATGTTCGTCCAGCAGAGGGTCTCCTGTTGGTTTGGCTGAATGAGTGACTCAGACCAGTTTGTCCAGGCATGGAGACTACACAACTTATTTAATGTAGAAAATAATGAGTAAAGGAACCTGTGACGAAGGACAAAAAATAAACACTATCAAAGCTTTACTCTAGGGATGCTCGACATTGGCTTTTTTACCGATACCCGATATGCCGGTATTGTCTGACTCTTAATTTCTGATACCGATATATGCCGTGTCCCCCTCTCATAAAAAAAGAAAAGCTAAAACATTTTAGGTCACTAACATCACATATCTCCTATCATGCATGCTTAAATTAAAAAAAAAATTGTGCAACATGACAACTACTTCAATTTAAATAAAAAAAGTACCATATTTATTTTGTTTCCAGCAGCAGCTGAATCTCATTCTCCGTAAGCTTGATGCTACGATGAGTTTATTAGTTAGTAATGTATTTTTCTTTTTCTGTATATTGCAGTTACAGTGATAAAACATTTATTAAGATCTTCAAATAAAAAAGCAAGCCATGGGTAAAGATTTAGTTTTAGTCGTTACACTACACATGACAAATTTCTACTTCACAATTTGTGCCAAATAAACTAAAATATCTCAATAACTTTATCTCAGATCTGTCATATTATGACGTTTTGAGAGAGAGGAGAAGTAGCTGAAGAGTTTGATGTATAATAAGTGCATGTAAAAGTTGTGTCAGTTTTCCCCTTTCACAAATCCATCAAAGTGTCTTATCATGTAGTGTGATATAATGTAAGCGATACGTCTTTTTTTTTTTTTGCTAAGCCCGCCCTTTGCCCTGTAAAATCCATGCAATAAGAAACTGAGCGCTGCGGTATCTACTAAAGCATTTATGCATGTTTGGAATTTTAAAAACTGCAAGAAAAATGAGACAAACCTAATGCAAACCTTGAGCGTTGCGATCGACCAAAGTTTGATTTAAACCCTGATAATGCCCACAAAAACATAAAAAAATAGAGGAAGCACGTACATTTATCTGGTGGTTGGTTGAATTTATTATTTACATAACTGACTAAGCTCAACACGTGTCCACAGTCTTCTAAAAGGTCAGTGAGGTCAACACGTTAGTTAAAAATAGAGCTTCAAGCTCAAAGTGCCTCCTTTTTATGACTTTTGTTTTAGAGGAAGTGGTCAGTCATTAGAAGCCCACATGATTTATTCCCACCTGTGTCTCTGAAGAGGCTTTTTACTCAGCTGAAGTATCTCTGCAGTGTGCCATCTATCATTTACACCTGTTCTCTGAGTGCCACCGGTGCATCAGAGCTCTGATGATGTCCAGGTTCAGACATAAAAGGCTTTAGTTTTACTGTTTTACTTTAAACCTTTATTGGAACCCTTTTTTCAAAATACAATTTAAAAAAGCTATTTCATTTCCAAATTCCTTTTGTTTATTGCTTAAGCCTTGTGCGCGTGTTAATAGGATACAGTTTTTCCGATATGCAGCTTTTTGTCGTTTTTCCGGAGTCTTGCACGGCCTGACCTCAAACTAAATTTGCTGAGCTTTTCACTCCTGGGAAGATTGAGAACCATCTTGAATGTTTTCCACTTGTCAATAATCTTTCTCACGGAAGAATGATGGACTCTAAATTGTTTGGACACAGCATTATAAACCCTTCCCAGATTGACGGGCAGCAACAATTGCTTTTCTCAGAACACTGCTGATATCATCTCCTTTCCTTCTTGGCGCTGGGTTAACACACACCTGAAGGTTTCAGACCAGCAAACTGCCAAGAACTTCTGCTTCCACAGAGGCGCTCACCAGTGCTGATAATCAGTGTGTTTGATTAGCAGTGTCTGGTGCTTTAAAAGCCTCCTAATTCTTTTGGAAGCGCTGAGGGTGTAATTAAATTTTCACACACTGCTTCTGCTTTTCTGCTTGGTTTTTGTTCAATAAATAATGGCACAGTTTGATGTGTCAGAGTTAGCTGTTTTTCCAAGGTTGTATTTATTTCATTTTTGACATGGTTTATAGAATTTTTCTTGTCTCATTCTACTTTTTCAAAGAATGCACTGATTTCTAGATTTCTAGTTATTTTATTGAAGGAACGTTTTTAAGCCAGACACAAAGCAGATAGAGGATAACATTCCTTTTATAAAACACGTTTAAGTCAAGTTTTAAAGCGGTCCTGGGATGTAACAACCACATTTATCTTGTTGGTGTTGAATGTAGACAACTTGGGGTGTCAATACAAAAAATCTGTGCCGTCTCTGACCTGCTTTCATATGTAAATTAGTGATGTTGTAATGGCCACGGAGAAACGGTTAGTTCTGAGAAAAGCTGGTTTAACACGTCATAAACTTAGACCCACAATCTTATCTGCACATCCCAACCCACTTTAAAGCAACACTCCGCAACTTTTACACCTTAAAATAATGTTTATTGTAAAGTTTTGGCAGCATACTATCATCTATTATGTTCATTTTTCGCACCTGTGATAGTGCGAAAAATTTTCGCACTATCACAGTATAAGTTTAGTCTTTGAAACACCTGCAAAACAAAACATAATAGATATACAGTACAGTGCAGTAAATGTCAGTTTTGTGCAGTGATAGTGCGAAAAATAGTGTATTTTTTGCACTATCATTGCACAAAACTGACGTTTACCACACTGTATACACTGTATATCTATTTAGTTTTTTGCTCTGGGTCAAAACAGGAAGAACTGACTGCATGTCGTTTTACGGCAGAATATGGCAAGCCAAAGGAACAAAAAAGCATGCCTTCTAAACGCGCGTTATGAAGACGTGCATTTTGATGTTAAAGGGGGCAAAAAAGAGCGCATTCCAGAATCGCGTGTTATGTCCGCCAAAATGCGCGTCTTGTATGTGCATTTTGGCGGACATAACGCGCGATTCTGGAATGCGCTCTTTTTTGATCCCTTTGGCTTGCCTTAGTAGCATAACATAGACCCGCTGTTTAGCAATGGCAGATCCACCAAAAAAAGCTAGAAATGCCTTATCAGAGCAAAGACCAGAGTTAATATTGAGCCGGCTTTTCCTCGCTGGAGAGCTTGTTTAGAAAGAACAGCATGAACTACGAACTCTGACCTAGCCATGCTGCTAATAAGTAAGTAATAAATTATTTCACCAGGGTTATTGTGTTTGGTCGGGCATAAAGTTGTTATACAGTCCTGATAAAATTATTTATTCAATGTGTGGAGGTGGAAAAGTTTGTTTTCATTGTTTTGCCTGACATTAGGGTTCTTTTATTTTAAAATGTTTGATTTTAAAAATTGATTTTACGACAGTGACATTACGCAGCAAGCCCTGAAAGGGCAACAGAGCTCATATATCCACAAAGTTCAGGAACGCATTTTCAGAAATGTTGAAAAGTTAGCTAAATAAATTCATTAAATGTTGAAAACTGATTTAAATAAAGAAATTATGGTTTTATTTTTATTCACAACTAAAGTAGTATTAATGAAATTAAATGTATTAAAGAAAAGGTGGGTCTAATTTTTAAGGTGGCAGTGAGCAAATCGTTACTGAAACAGGTAGTGGTGCAGAGGGGTTTAAATACCAGTCAGCCTAATTAGTTGCCTGGTACTTCTGCAGAGAGAAGAAGCAGATTATAGGTCAACCTAGCAAAAAGTACTACAACAGGTTTCACAACAAAATTGTCATCCAAAATGATTGGTGAGGACAAATCTCTCAATTATAAATATTGGTGGGGACATGTCCCTGGTGTTGACGGTTAAAAGGACACCTATGGGCTACAATAATGCTAACCGCAGAACAACACTGCTACTGCTAACACTTGCCTGAACTACTGCTAACGTCCTTGTTGGAGGAGAGGAAAATAACAAAGAAGAGTGTTGGAGCACCACTCACAGTCCTGGATGTACTAGGAATTATCCAGACTATGAATGAATGTCAGATAGATCCACAGTTTGTGGTCCTTGTGCTTTTCCTCGTTCGTCCACAAACCTGCACCGCAACATGTTCTTCATGTCTCACGCTAGATTAGTGCAAACCCTCCCGGTGCAAAGGGAATCCCCGCCCCTCCCACCCACCACTCGTGGATTTATGTTGTGATTGTCTGAATATGTGCTTTTATGTTTGAGGTGTTTTTCCTGAACCCCAACTCTTCCCCCTGTCATGGGCGGGGTGGCTGATTTTATCCCTTTTCCCTCCCCTCCTCGATATCACCCCCCTTTCTCTTATCTTTTCCCATCTGCACAATGGGAATGCCATAATGGTTGCATGCCCACAGTAAAATCGTTGGGCTGTAAGTCTGATCTTGGAATGGTTGTACTGAAACTACATCTCATTGCACCAGGACGCTGGTTCAATGACAAATAAAGCTATCCTTAATTTTTGGTCAAGTGTGTGGGGAAAACCAGTCTTTACATTGTATGGCTTTATTACAGGGTTGAGTTTGTTCGTTTATCAGGGTTCCTGGGCAATTGTGAGCCCCAACAAAGTTATTATGCTGTATGGAGGCTCAAAGAACAGTTTCCAATTATTAAAAAAAACTATTTCTAAGACACCTTTAAAACTTTAGACACATAAATTAATGCAGTACTTACAAGTTACAAATGTGTAATCTAATTATAATTTGTGTTTTCAATCATACAGTCTTGACATACAGAAAAGTTAAGGGCAAGATCATTTCCTGCCTTTGCGATTCTGATTGGTTTTAAGGCTCTTGGCAAAATATTTTAATCAAATGTGTTGTATATAATTGATTGAAATCCTCAAACTGTCCATGAATGGTGAAGAAATTACATATTAGCTTGATTAAAGTAAAAGCATGTGTGCTTTCACTGGAGCACAAACAGAAAAATGGACAAAAGATCAATACACATTTTCAACAACGGTAGTTATAGAGTATTTGTTCAATATGTGTTTCAGAGAGAAAGAACACGAAGCTTGATGAACCTTATCTTGGGTGAAATCTGATGGAAAAAAATGACAGAGCTAATTTTGTTACAAGATCCTTTGAGCATTTTAGGTCAAATCTGGAAACTTAATGCCTGTTTTAACAAATGCAAATGGAATTCTAAAATCCAGACCAGGGTGTCCCTGAAGCAAACGCAGAATAGAAGTACAGCTAGAAATTTAAGCTTCTACAGCAGTTCATAATGATTCAATTTCTGTTCTACAATCATTTTTGACATTTAGCCGACAGGTTTTCATTCTCAGAAGATTTCAGAGGGAACATTTTAAAGAGAAAATAAGGCTTTAATGTACGTCAGCAACTTGCAGACCGGGATATGTCAACGTCTCCTGTGAAGTTACAGTAATTGTTTAGCTGACGTAATACCCGTCTTTTGTTCTCTTACTAGTCATTTCTGTTGGGAAAATTTTTTCCTTTAGTTTTTATTATTTTTGGATGTGACAAAAAGTGAGTTGTTTACAACTGTCACTGAGCTAGTGATTGTGAGGATTGTAATTAAAGTGACTTTTCAGGTTTATGTATTTAGTTTCTTCTGCATCCTGTTCCTCCGTGTTTCATTATTTGTAGCCTCTGCTATTTGCAGTTGATTTTTCACACCTGCACTGGCTTTTTTTAATCAGCCTAGCTTTTCTCACCTTGTAATCACCCCTCCCTACATGCTCCTCGTCTCAGCTGACAGCAGAAACAATAATGCAATGTTTGGTCATGATTTAAGATCTTAGAGCAAACTAAAACATTTTAACAGCCAATCCTACAAAGATTCATGCACTTGTCATGCAGTCTTATTCATGCAATGACATGTTGCATGACCACATGGCTTATACTGGAAAATACTGCTATTTCAAACTCGGTGTGTTTCTACCAGTTAAAGAGTGATTTATCACAGTTTTGTCTCAGTAAGATAATGTGAATCCTAAATCACTGTGTTGTCTAAAGCAACTAAAGATATGGATTAAAGGTATGGCTCTCCTTTATCAAAATGCAAAGAGAAACTATGTAGGCTAACTTTTAAAACGTCTAAACTTACTCTAAGCAGTGACTACATAGATTAACTTTAGCTGTGTGCAAAATATTCACTCGTTCACTCACTCACTCACACATGCACACTAGTATGTTGTAGGCTATAAGGGCTTGGGGACAGCTCAGTGCTTTGCATTTCAAACATCACTTGAACACAGCAAACCGATTTCTAAGTTAGGTGTTGCATACATAAATGCTGCAGGAATAATGCACTACTTAATTTGGGGTGATGTACAGCATCTTCACCTTCATCCTGTGTGTTCAGACTCAGGTTCCAAAGATCCAACATGATAATATGTAAACGGGACATCATGGCTTCACATTTCTACAACAGAAAAATTCAGAGAATCCTCATCTACAGCTGAAACTTGAAAAATGAGAATATTTGGCAAAAGTAAATTTATTTCAGTAATTCAACTTAGACGGAGAGACCATCTAAAGGCTCAGGAACCCTTTGCAGGTGTTTTGGATTCATTAGCTGACTAGAGTGTGACATTTTAAGTCTAGAATATTGAACCTTTTCACAATATTCTAATTGTCTGAGATTTTGAATTTGGGGTTTTCATAAGCTGTAAGACATAATCATCACAATTATAACAAATAAAGGCTTCAGATATCTGGCTATGCGTGTAATGAGTCTATCATATATAAGTTTCACCTTTTATGTTGATTTACAAAAATAAATGAACAATTGCACCATGTTTGAGTTTCACCTGTATTTATTTTAGACGTTCATGTTTCTCGCATTGTCAAATCAAACTGTTGCCATTTCTGTCTTTCACTGTGTTCCTGGTCCCCATTGTCTCTTGATTTTATATATATAAATATATATACATACATTTTTCCATGTGTAATTTCTGCTTGCTCCCTGTTTATTCTTGATTATTCTAAAGTTCTGTTTCCACCATCTGCACTTTTCTTTTTTATTATTATTATTTTGATCTTAAAATAGAACTTTAACATTACTAGTAAACAAAAGCAAAACAGAACTAGAGTTGGTCACACTCACTCGACTAAAACCCCTCCTTGTTTCCGCTGGCGCCCCCTGTCGGCTGAGCTCCGATAGTCCTCCGGCGCCCCCCTCATCCTGTGACCGTCCCCTGCAGCCCGCGGGGGGGCTGCTCTCCCAAGTTCACCAACCGCTGGATGCTTGGGTAGTTTAGACAGACTGTCCCACTGTGAGACATTTCACTGCCTGAAGCTTTGTTTTTCTTTGCATGGATACACAAACTTCAGGTCAGTTTAAACCACATTTTTTTGTCCCTAATTTGGACTTTTAAGCGTTCCAAGGTTTGTTTCTCCATCTAGAGAGTTGTTGTTTTCCTGTTGATGGAGCGGTCTAACCAAGATGGACACGGGCTGTCTGCCGGGGGGACTCTAGATAACGGTTTACAGTAACACTACAACCCGCTGGATGTAGCCAAACTGGGCCGTTTCCACCCCAGAGGTCACGAGTCTAGAATGAACATTTTCCCACTGGAGTTTCGGTAAACTTTTTTTTCCTTTCCCACGACTCGCCATGTCGGGAGTGGTCCGCACCCTGAGTCGCTGCCTGCTCCCGGCCGAGGCCAGCCGGGACCCGGCCGGCAGCAAGGAGGGGAGCCGGGAGAGGGACGCGGCGCAGGAGCGGGAGGCGAAGCGCAGGAGCCGGGAGATAGACGCCATGCTGGCCCGGGAGAGGAGAGCCGTGCGGCGGCTGGTGAAGATCCTCCTCCTCGGGGCCGGAGAGAGCGGAAAGTCCACATTCCTCAAGCAGATGCGCATCATTAACGGGCAAGAGTTTGATAAGAAAGCGCTCCTGGACTTCCGGGACACCATCTATGAAAATATACTGAAGGTAGGAATAAAGTTTAATCATGTTTATCAGGTAATAATGACATTTGTTTATCTGAAAAATTAGTTTCAACTTATAGAAATCATCAGATCATTTATAATAAATGAATTACATTTAATATCGATCAACACTTTGATTTTATTGATTAACATTATTGCCTTTTTAAGGTCCCTTTTCAAGAAAACAGAAGTTTTATTTCTCAGCTATACAGATTTCAGCTGTTTTAAATCATTCATGGTGGAAAACTGAAAAAAGAAATAAGTTGTTTTCAAATAGTCAAAGAGACCGGTATGAACTTTGACCCCTTTCTGTGTAAGGACACCTTTGTTCTAAAATTATTTATTAAACCATCAGGAAAATCCTTTCTTGGTTAAATCAGTATGGGACAAACATTTATAGCAATTTTAATCAGAGTGTGACTCACACACTCTAAAAAACACATAAAAGTTCTGTTGACATAGTGCATATTTTTATCCTGAAGTGTGTGTGTGTGTGTGTGTGTGTGTGTGTGTGTGTGTGTGTGTGTGTGTGTGTGTGTGTGTGTGTGTGTGTGTGCTGTCCTTTTGTTTGCTGTCATGGCTGGGCCTCCTTCACCAGCTAACAATACCAGACTATTCCTGAGGGATGAGCACATCCGCCCTGAGTACCACGCAGCCCAGACTAGGGAGATAAGAGCCTGCACTCCAACACAGACAAGACAGCACTTACAACCCTCCCCCAAATACGAGCTGCCGTCCTGTCTCAGGCCAGATCACGAACACAATCCTCCCCCTGCGTAACTGTCCTCGTACAGTTTTGAAAAAATATAAAACAAATTAACCCATTTAAAGATTGCAGCATATTAAACGATGCATTGTACTGATCACAGTAAAAGATGTGGGTTTGTGGGCATCATGTTCCCGTGTGTGTATGAAAGTCTGAACTGCAGAGCAGCACACACACTTCTTGACTCTAAAACATGCTGATGTGGTTTGGGGTTTATCTTGCTGAACTAAGCAGGTTCTTCCCTAAAAAGGATCTTGTTTAGATGGCAGCATATGGAGCTAAAACTCTGTAGATATTGTGCAACATTAGCAGCAAGGATCTGCACCATCACAGATGTTTGTGTTGAAACGCCGTTCTGATAACAAGCTGGATGTTTGAAACTTTGATTCTTCAGACAAAAACACAGTTTTTCTCCTAAATTCATTTCTTTATTTCAGAGAATGCAAGTGTGTTCTTGTCACTTGTTTATAGAGCGTAGAGACTGGTTGTCCTTGTGGATGTGGTGTTTAACTGTTCACTATTATTGTTTCTGAAACTAGCCAGTGTGGTTTTACTCGAGAATCATCTCTGCTTTTGGTGCAGCGCTGGTCTGAAGTTCACAGCTATCAACCTGTGGGTTTACTGCTCAGGTTTTTCTGGATCTAGATTAAAAATTCAAGTATTTTTTTTATTTCTGTGAAATATTCCTATAGTGTTTGATTTTTATGCTTTCTTTGACAGAAATGTGAACCAAACTTTTGTTTTTACCCGGGCTTTTCCACCAGATGCGTAATGTAGTTGACGCATTTCATGAGACTTCAGCGGTGCGTTCCTTCTTACCTGGAGTGTTTCAAACATAGCCTGTCAAGCCATCCTATATATGTGAATATATAGTCTGGCCATGACCCATAGAGAGATCTCATTCATGGGGCGGGATCTACGGTTGTCTTTCAAACTGTCTCCACATGCTATTGGGCAACAAACATCGTGACGTACTCACCGCTACAGATGTCAGTCAGCGGGGCAGTCCGCCATACACTGTCGAAGAAGATGCAAATACACCCTTTTTCTAAATAAAGGACTTAAGTACCTCTATCCGCTCTTGACTTAAAGAAAAGCCCAAGTCTAAATAGTCCAAAGTTGACGCCAATACCATTTCAAACGAGCCGTCGCCATCTTTGATTTGTTGCTCCGTCACATCATCCCACCCACCAAACCTATAAAGCACTGTGATTTGGCAAGACACAAGACTGTTCAGACCTGCTAAGGCTCCAATAGAGCGTGACTAGACCGACATGCAGAGCAAAATCATTTGTTTACATTTCTAGGCTATTTCAGATGTGCACTGGCTCTGAATACGTTCCACGCAGCTGGTCGCTTATGGAACGCCAAAAATGGGCAAACTTTTGTGTTTATATCACATGTTAACTATACATTGCTTGTGCGTTGTTTACGTGTTATTTTCATGTCATTTGCAAGTTGAATACAAGAGGACTCCTCACATGTAAAGTATTGTTTATACGTTTTTTGCGCATTGACAGCACAATGTGATAGACACATGAAAGTTCGTTCTTTTGGCTCACCTGGCAACCCCTAGTCCTACGAGATCATGAAATCACTATTTTTTAGTAGTTAAACAACAGAGAATCTACATGTGTCTATTATTATTATTATTATTATTATTATTATTATTATTATTATTTGAAAGTTGCCGGGTACTTCACGCTGCTCCCGTGTTTGACCTCCAGTCTGGCCTGATCTGAATTTCGGAGCTGCACACGTTCCCGGAAACGTAGCACGTAAAAATAGACCCGAAGCATAAATTTGGAGCAGCGATGCAACACTACGCTTATGGGACGTGTCTGAGACACACCACTGCACACCCGTTGCCCAGTGGAAGCACACTGATTGACCATAATAGTGGCTAGCTGTGTCTGTAGCTGGAAGGAAAGGCAGTTTTACTCACGCTGTAGTGTTAATTTCTGATCTTGCTAATAAAATTCAGGAGCACATAAGAATCAGCAAGATCCATTTTGAGGTAACAGAATAATTCACTCACCTGGTAAATTATCCATCTTCTTGAGAGAGCTAGAAGCTATATCGAGGTTGAATTTATGTTGATTTTACTGATATTTAGTGTCTCTTTTAACAACAAATAAGTCTGGCATCAAATTATCAATACATCCACTTTATGTTTTCTAGTAGCTTGTTTTGATCCACAAGAAATTTTCTATTTCCACCACTATAAAATCAAAGAAGGGGGTTTAGGTTGTCTATTTTTGAATGTTTGCTGATTCCTATTATCCAAAGTTTTACCGTTCAGTTCTCAATTGCACACGACAAAAGAAACTTGACCAGGTCTGTGGTGCTGGGAATCGGTCCCACCTGCCAGGTGTAGAGCAGCCCCACCTTTCATGGGAACCTAATGACAGGAAGTGAGTAAAGCACGAAAGGAAGGAGGGATAAAACAGGTACAGAACAGACAGGTGTGGGATGCTCTCGGATTAAAAAGATCAAACTAACAGAGGGGTGTTTTCCTGCTTCTTGATTCTCTGTAATTATACATCCAGAGTCCTTGCCAAAGTGGAGCCATGTGCTTCTCACATAGTGAAGTAAAACAACAAAACCAGCTGGTCAAAGTGAATTATAGGTTTCCTTCTGAATTAATCCAACTTCTCCTCTGACATCCAAGCTGTGCCTTTTTACTAGAATGAAGGAGAAATTCTTTTTTCTTCTCTGAGCTATGTAATCACTTAGATATTGTGATCACTTCTTGACATTGCTCGAATTGTTTGGTTTAACCTCCATATTTAATAAAAAAGGTGCTCATATGTTGTTGCTGGCGAGTCCCATCCCTCACGTGAACTCGCTGGGACCAGAATGCATGCGCGGTGTCATCGGCCAGTAATCACAGCGCAGTGATAAATGAAACTGAACTCAGCCCTTCCTCGCCATCTGCTGAAGGCAACCGCTCTTAATGCTACTGACCAAAACATGTCTGAGAAATGATCATCTAAGACGTCAGATATTTATGCTCTCAGGGCCTCCTTGGTCAGGTACTGAGGACTACTGATAGTCACTGGGAAAATCAACTCAAACACTAAATAGGCAAACAATTTAAGGACTATTGTCTTATTATTCTTTTACTCCTAATACCTCCCATTGATTTTCTTTACTGTTGGCAAATGTGAGATACTCACTTTGAAAATGAAAATGACCAAATCCACACAAAAAACAACCTCAGGAAGAGCTTAAATCGTTTATAATAAAGGGACAGTCTACTGTTGTAGCTGTCAGACAAACTTCATTTTAGGTAAGGAGAGATTTTAATCTGACCAGATTCATGATGGAATGGCCAAGACCAAAGCAAATTTCTGCAATTAATGTCCTCCAATAAAATAGTTAGTCCACAAGTCTTACGTCCTCGATCCAACGTTTTTTTTACTTTTGCAGCTGAAAACATTCAGGTCTTCCTTCAGATGTGTCTCTTCCAACTTCAAAACATTTGACCGATACCGGCCCCGGAGCACACCAGCTGTTCTGGGATTCTCCAGAACTTGCAGAGGGAAAGTCCACACCTGCTTATGAGGCAAAATTGTCAGCTATTGGCCGATAAGTCAGTAGTACCGCCCCCTACTCTCACATGTATCTCAAACCAATTGCGTTGTTGTATGTTGTTGATTGAAGCATCAAATAGCCATTGAAATTAGGTAAACAATGATCTCAAGCATGAAGACCCTTCATGTTCTGTTTCCACAAACTGAGTAAGAACGCTAGTTATTGGTGGATCGCTCCGTGAGGTGTGTGTCAGGCCCACAAATCGTCTAAACGTCACCTGCGTGAATATATCGCTCGGAAAATTTAAATATATCGCCCAACCTTAGTGTGAAGCTTCATAAGAATTATTTGCGTGAACCTTTAATAAATTCTCAAAATTATTATTTTAGGAAACAAAATCCACTTGTCTGCTGTGACTAGCCTTTAGCTCATCTGTCTGGTCAGAACTAATCTCTCTTTCCTTAAGCTGAGGCTGGAGTTTTCACAGAAGGATGTGAACAACCACTTTAAGCTGTTTATTCAGTCCATAACACTAGAAAATTAGAAAAATCTGCTTGAAGGATTTAATAAAAAAATCTTTTGGACAGCAAATGTCCTTCTGGATTAATAGACTCTGAAGTGGTGGATGTCCTGCTGCACTCCTCAGCAACACAAGCGCAGTATTTCATGAAAAGATTCATCAAAACAAAAGTCTTCATTAAATAATCTTTATCTTTTATTTTTAGAAAATATTAGCCGAAGACTCATAGATTAGCATAAAACCGAGGAACTCAGCTGTCATTTTAGAGAGGAAACAAATTGCCAGTTAAAGCATGTTATTCCCTGGCAGTCAGCAGTAACTCATGACCACTTCTGTACGGATACAGTGCCTGCTACACATGAAGTCATCATGTGATATTTCCTGTGCAAAAGCTGACTGTGACCACCTGATCATCCCAGCAAGAATTCAACGTCTTCAGATTAGAGTTTAGGAAAAGATGCCCCTTAATTATCTTCTAAATCTGGACAAACACAGTTGCTGATATTTAACAGGAAAAAGGACACACACACACTCACAGGAAGGACGACAGACCGACATCAATATGGTGGATTATGCGCCAGATTAGTAAATCAATAAGGGTCATGTGAGGTGACAGAGCAACAAAGACCACAGTAAGGATGACTCAACGCTTACAGGGATTTTACTACCAGCACCATGCTGCTACTGAGTCTCCGTGTGTTTCACATTACTGGTGTGTTTTTCTTCAGTCGTCGTCGTCGGGCTCATTTCTTCCTAAAAACGGATGCATAAATTCACGGGGAACCAAAAGCTCTTGGATGTGGGATCAGTTTTAAGAGCACCAGTGAGTCAGAAAGGGCTTCCTGGTCAGAGTACACACACACACACACACACACACACACACACACACACACACACACACACACACACACACACACACACACACACACACAAACACACACACACACTTCAAACATCACTGCTGCATTAGTGGGAGATCCTTTCTTTCCTCATCCTCCTCTTTGTTGCACACTCGTCTGTCCTGAGAGGGAAATCTCTCTTTGAATGATCTTTTCTCAGGTTGTTTGAGGGATTTTGGTGGATTTCCTAATAATTGCAGAGAGAAGGTTGAACTTGGTCAGGTGGTGGTGATGCCGTGGCTGTGGGACAAAGCTGTGCAAACAAACCTGACTAGACTTGACTATCCCAAAGACATTAGGTGGTCATGAGTCATTAACAGGCTCAGCCAGCACACACCGATACCAGAGAATTACCTTTCCTATAAAGGTTTTACTGTTTTGTTTTAAAAAGACAGAATTAGGCAGATCATGTTTATTATTTCAGCAGCGAACAGGTCAGAGCTTCTAGATTTTAATAATTAAACTATGATAATTAAATATTTCTGAGGTTTTTTCTTTAGTTACTTTGCATTTTAAGTCAAACTTTGACAGTGTTTTCCTGGTTTGTTCTCTTAAAGTTTATAAAGATACATTTAAAGAGGACATATTGTGCAAAACCCACCTTTTGCATTGTTGTATGCAAACATGTGGACCTCCACTTCCTCTATAAACAGTCCAAACGTGAAAAAAAGCCATCCAAGTCAGAAATGTTGACTCCACTGTTTTTAGTGACATTTAGGTGGAAAACGTCTAGATATCGCCAGTCGTGAAATCCAGCCCAAAAAATCAGCGGCACATATTGGCCATCGTGACCTCTACATATCTGTATCGGTATTAGAAAAACCAACATCTGTCGATGGCTTACTTTGTTTGGATCTTTGTTTGGATCAGTGCAGTATTCAACAATGATGTCACACATTTGCAAGTTCTTCTAAAATGATCCAACTCTTCCTGATTGAATAAAAAAGTGAACTTGTTTCTGTACCTGCAGGTCAGATCAGTTCACAGGAACCCTCCTGCAGCCACTCGTGGATTTCTTCTAATAAATATGTGTTTGTTAAAGTTACTCGGTGTTTATTTCTTGCTTTAAATATATAAGTGTGTTCTACTGAATGTGTACATCACAGAAGCAGCCTGTGCTTCTCTGCTCTGATTGTGCATGAATGTCTTGTTCCTGCAGGGCATGCGTGTGCTGGTGGACGCCCGGGACAAACTGGGCATCAGCTGGCAGAGCTGTGAAAACGAGAAGCAGGGCATGCTGGTGATGTCATGGGAAGGACGCGTGGGCGCCTCGGGGGTCGAGCCGAGCGAGTTTCAGCTGTACGTGATGGCGCTGAGTGCGCTCTGGACAGATGCGGGCATACAGGAGGCCTACGCGCGGCGCTCAGAGTTCCAGCTGGTGAGTCGATTAGATCCTGTTTCCTTTTCTCTTTTCTTTGATGCACCACCTGTTAATGTCTTGATATGAATCTGTGGTTCATTAAACTTGACACTTTTCCACTACAAAATGGATTATAGTTCATTTTTTTATCGTGTTTTTATCAGCGATCAGTTTGAATTTATTCTGCTACTTCAAGCAATTTAGTTTTACTTTTCCACAAACATCATTTTGAAGAACGAGCCGTTAAGGAAGTCTTTCACCTCACAGCAAAGTGTAATTCTGCACATGTTTTTGCTTCAACTTTTCCACAAAAGACCATGTGGATGATGTAAATAAGGTTATTTGTTGTGCAACGTTTCCTCATGGCCCGTGGCAACAGGAGATGCACCGCATGGGGTTCGAGTTTTCCTCGCTGAGAATCAGTAGATAAAAGAATCTGGAGGGAGTAAGTGAATGAGTCCAGCAGTGCTAAGGTCTGCATGACGGTTCGGATATAATTTTTCTGAGAAAACATCATAGAGAGCCAAGTTACAATAGAAAGTAGCATCAAAGCCTCTTGTTACAGTCTCAAACTCCTGATGCAGCAGCTTATTTGCTTTTACTAAACTGACGTCAAGAACAAGCGGGGCAGAAATTCTTCCTGCTGGGTAGGGCTGCACAATATATCGCAAATATATCGTCATCGCAATATCAGCATGCGCAATAGGCATATCGCAAAGAACACTAAAATATCGCAATTAATGGTCATCTCAGATTTTTGCTACACATGATGCATTTTGTCAATCAAACGGAAGCATGAAGTTTTTGACAAATCAAATAGAGCCTTCACCCATTTGGCCAAACGGTTGGGTTCTTATAGGTTAGATGCCTTGGTGCCTAGGTGGACGGCACTTCATTTGGATGGTTAGCAAACACCTGAGTTAGCTTAGAGAGCGTTGCAATGACTGAGGGTAAGACGTGTGCAGAAAATGTTAGCGAGAAAGAACTCATAATTCAAACAGCATGACTACTACTTCAAATTACTTGTGTTCAACAAACACAAGATTTAAAGGAGCTAGAGGCAGGAAAAAAGAAACGATGCTCACGAGCGACGCGCCCGGCTCTGCGAGTAACTGCAGCCCAGCACGGGAGCGTGCACAGACGGCTATGTTACACAAACACAAAAATACCATTACCTGACCCTCTTCACACGCTCTCACGCCACATCTCCAATATCTCACGCTGAAAAGGCAACTCCCCGCCGCTCTCACGGACAATATTGCGGCGAAGCAATCCACGCTGCAGCCCTGATCACAGCTAATGCTACTACTGTAGCATGTTCACAGCTAATGCTACTGCACGCTAGCTCTCTCTGAGTCCT
>SSNS01000216.1:984155-1034357 GCA_006937985.1 Aphyosemion australe
ATCATCTCTAAACACAACCTATAATGTTTCTTACCTGCTCACTAGGAAATGAGCCATGGCAGCATCCTTTTTGAGTCCCAGATATAGTTGAAGCAGCCTCCATTCGTCAATCACGTATCCGATATAGATTCGGGTCCCTGCCTGTCTTTTACCATATTTGGTTTTTGACTCACGAGATGCCGCTGAATAAACTTCCTTTGTGCCACGCTTGGTCGTTTGCTGGTTGCAGTAGAATCCATTCCCACAGTTCTTCTTTTGGAGTTTGGCGGTTGGCAAGCAACTTAAGGTGCAATAGCGCCACCTACCGATCTGCAGTGTCGAACACATTTTCTTTCTGTTTTGAAGCTGTCGTGAACGCGCAAGCAGTGTCAATTGACGCCATATCCGTAGGGCAGCGCGGGAAATTCGTGACCGAACTGCAGCGCATTTTGCAGCAAACAGCCTGTTCAAGAAAATGGAAGGATACATGGGTGGCCTCATTCTTTTTGGTTTATACCACTTCATCACCCATTAGCTTTGAAAAAATGAACATACATGTTTAATTTTTTACAGATTTTTTAAAGATCCTGCCCCTAGTTCCTTTAAGTATTTGTTCATTTATCATTCATTATAAGTAATATCGATATCGCACTATTAAGCACTGTTATCGCATATCGCAAGTTTTCCTAATATCGTGCAGCCCTACTGCTGGGCATCCTTAAAAAAAAAGCCCTGCTCTTAAACACAATGCAGACATGTAACACAATGCAGCATTGATAGGCTAACCTGTTTCACTATGATGAACGGCCAATCAGATTCATCTCTTTAGCTGACAAACCCGATGGTGATTCAGCTTGTTGAATCAGCTTATGAAAACATTGATGTGGTCCAAAAATGTCAGCGGGGCAAAAGAGTCAGACATGCATCGGCCCTCCAGACATTCCTGATGGCTGACTATTGTCCATCTTGATGGGGGCGACCAATGCTTATGGCCTTATACCATAATCTCCATTAAAACAATCCAGTCTGATATTTGGCACAACTTACCAGTGACAGAAACACAGTTCAGGTGAGGCGTTTACATTTAGGTGAGTCCTTTTTATAGTCAAAGTTGTTGTTCTGTTAAAGCGGTCCTAGAGTTTAAAACCACATTTACCTTGTTGTTGTTGAATAAAGGTAGCTTGGGGTGTCTAATGTGGCATACCAAAAAGCCCATGTTATCTCCAACCTGCTTGTCTATGTAAATAATAATGTAATAGCCATGCAGAAACGGTTTGTTCTGAGAAAAGCTGGTTTAATACGTCATAAGCTTAGACACACACCACCTTACATCTACATCTTGTTGGACAAGAGAAAAACAACAAAGAAGAATGTTGGCGCATCTCTCACATACCAGGATGTACTGGATATATCCAGACTGAATGAATTCCAGATAGATCCACAGTTTGTCTTCCTCCTCATTCATCTGCACACCCACACTCCACAACCTGCCTCACACTCACATTGTTCCTTGTTCGTCTGCACTCCTGCAAAATGGATTAAGCTCAGTAATCAGGCTGTGTTATGAACAACATCCTGGGTTTTTAATGGTAAAGAGTTTTAATTTGAAGAAAATAAATAATTCCCTTGCTTTAGCAGATTGAGTCGTATAAATAAACATCTAAGATGGACAAAAGGATTTAGATCAAATCTTTTTGTCTTTTCTGCTCTCATTTATCAGCTTTGAGTGAAATTTCTGAATTTTTAATGAAAATCCTTTGAACACCTGAAATGAATTAATGATTCATTTTAAGCACCAGTTCAGATCTTTTGAAGAGAGGTTGTGTGGAAAGAATGAATCATTTATTATGTAGCCTGCTGTAGAAAGTGTGTTGAACAACCTCAGGTCAGGGAAACAGATTTGTTCTGACAGGATTGATGAGCTAACAGCTAGGTACAATGAGGCCAAGACCAAACCTGTTTCCTGCCGTCTTAAAACAACTACCCATACTTTTTATTACATGGTCTTTATAATTTGATTGTATGTTTATTTGCAGCTACTGGGTAGCTTTTTATTTATTTTTTAAAAAGAAATAAATTTTCATTGCAGCTGAGACATGTTTACCCATTATTGCCTTTCATTTGATCTGTCACTTTTCTGAGAGCTGAACTGATAAGAATTTTTTAAAGTATTTAATAAGCACATTTTTTTCTGTTTTCCAGCTTTTTGTACATCCCTGCAGTGAAGCAGTGCATGCTAACTGATACACTAGTCTCATTTATTTAACGATCCCTGACAGTACACTAAAAAAATTACCGGGTCGTGTCAGAAATGTTGAAACATGTCAGCTGCAGAGATAAGGCACAATGGTGGGACTCCAAAAGTGTAATTATTGTTATTCTGACTGGAAATGGACCTGGTGAAGGGAAACCCTGTTGAGCTTCATCTCCCATGTGACATGATCTGAAATGGCTCGTAAACAACAGCGTGGTTAAACTTAGATAAACTGAGAGGTTGCACAAAACACAAAACCTTGTAACACCAGTCACAGAGAAAAGAGCAACAAATCAGCTGATCTTTTCACTAAAAACACAAAACGTAATTTCCCCCACCTCCTCCTTGGATCATTCTGAATTTTTACCATAACATTTCAGGAGCCTTCTTCTTGTTATTGAGAAGTGGGACGGAAGACGGAAAAGCTTTTTTAACAGATGTGCACGTTCTTCTTTTTTTTTTTCTTGGACTCTTCGGGGAACTAAACAAATTGAGTCAGCTTTAAAACCATCACACTCATTTCTATACAAAACAGAGCAGCTAGAAAAATCATTACCTCAACAAGCGCCAACAAATAAGCTGTGATGGGCTAGACAGACTGTTAATGACGTGTAATGGCCCGACAGAATGTTATGAATGACCACTAACCATATTGCGAGCAGAGCAAACGTCTCGCAGCTTCGACACCACCAGCTGGTGCACGCTCTGGATTTGCTGTGGCAGACGCTTTGATTCGGACTTTATGGTAAGTGACACAGCAGCTTTACTGTTGGCTCGGGGCTGTAAATTTCACCTTTTACCTTGTTTCGCATTTATCGGTGACAAAGCAATCTGGAGCCAGGCAGATGTCACTTCCTCTCACTTAACATATGTGTGTGGGGGTGTAGGAGGTTTTAGGTCAGCCGGCGTTGTCTTATCTGGAGTTGCTGTTGATAAAGTCACAAAAGACCTCTCACTGTCCTAGGATGAGCTGACAAGCTGTTAAAGTTCCTAGGATCATCTGTAGGGCACCTTCTATACATGGCTCTATAGCAAAACAATTAGTACACTTAAAAATATTTTATCAATATTCTGTCATATATATGTATATGTATGTATGCATATATGCATATGTGTATGTGTATATATATATATATATATATATATATATATATATATATATATATATATATTTGTGTTTTTACAGAAGACAATAGTTTGGTTGCACTTTACAGTAATCTGCAAAATAACAAATACTGATTATTAAATTAATTAATAAATAAAGTTTATATTCACTTTTCAGATAGTCTGACCACAGCACACCTTTGTTGTTTCCATATATCAAATTTCCCATTCTTTTGTTTACTTTCATATTCTCCAGCCTTGATTTTGTTACCTACCTCAGGTGCACATGAATCACAGATTGTTTGGGAAAATTTTTATTTAAACATTCATAAAAAAAATAATTAAGGATACTGCCCCCTGGACCCGGACCCATACCCGTTAAACTTAATTAATATATATATTTCCACCTGTATGACAAATGTTGAGCGGGTACTTGCCTCGTTACGGGTCTCGGTTACAGTCTATCTGGAACACAGCTAAGGTCAGAACTGCAGCAGTCACGTTAACAGATAGAGACACACACTGTTGGACAGTCTTAATTTGACATTTAATCACATTTTCAGAGAAATCCAAGAAAACCTCCATTGATTTACTGTCTTAACTCACATGAATGGCACATTTAGCATCCACACTGATGCTCTCCCAGTCTGAGGTCTAAATGAATACATGAGAATTGTTGTCTTTCTAACAGACTGATGAAGCCATTATTGTTACATATGTCATGTCTTAAAGGGGGACATGTGTTCATTAGGCTTGTCCAGATAACCCTGTGAATATTTTCTCACTGATCAGTTATAGTGTATCAAACACAAAAATGGCTGCAACTCAGTCTGTTTTGCAGATGTTGAGTTAAAAATTTCAGTAAGTATCTGAGATTGGATGGTGGCACAGTTAGTAGCACTTCTGCCTTGCAGGTCGCTGGTTCTAATCCCGGCTGTGGCCTTTTTGTGTGGAGTTAGCATGTTCTCCACATGCGTGCATAGGTTTTCTCCGAGTGCTCTGGTTTCCTCCCACAGACCAAAAACATACATTCTCGGTTAATCTGGTTTGAATGAATTTGTTACCACGACTTCCCATTGGATGCATTTTCGTTGCTTAACATCTGTGAAGCGTAATGAGCAGCTAATAATCGCCATTATAGTCAGTGGGTGTGTTTCCACCTGGAGAGTTGGGTCTATTTTTTTGTGCCACGCTTCTAGAACATGTCAAGTTCAGCGGATCAGATCGGACCAGACAGGAAGTCAAACACAGAAACAATGTAAAAAATCCAGCAACTTTCAAAATAAAAGACACATGCAGATTTCCGGTTGCTTAACTAGTAATAAAACAACGTCATTACCTGGCCGAGGTAAAAAGAACAGAAAATAAAGCACAGACCTTTTCGGATACATGCAGCCATCTTACTCCTTGCTTGTTTTCATGTGAACTGGCTAAAACACGCGAGGTCTTGCAATTCTCCAGTGATTTTGTGACCTCACGGGGCCAGCTGCGTGTAACTTACTCTTTGTTGATGCACTTCTGAAATGCCCGCTAAGCTTGTGCGGGAAAAGGCGTCTATTACATCACATGCCACTTAAGCATCTGGTGGAAAGCTTGGGTGACTAGTTGTTTATGTGTCCCTGTGATGGACTGATGACCTTTCCAGGGTGTCCCCCGCCTCTCGCTTGGGTCTGCTGGAGTCAGGCCTCAAAAAACGACAGACTCAAAGACTCAGAGGCTAATTGGTTGATTCAGATTTTAGTTTAAAACTTTGCCATCAGCCTTGTTTGAAAGATAGCAAAATATTTCATGAACCAGTGGATGAATTTCAACAAAATGTCTATTTTTGGATCTTCTGTAGCCAACCCCGTTGAAAATCCCCGTCACGGTTAATCATCATCATCATCAAATTTATTTGTGTAGCACTTTAAATGCAACGATGTTGCCCAAAGTGCTGAACATAAAAATATAAATACAGTAAAATAGCAAAAATCTATTTAAAAACATATAAAAACAAAAAAAGTAAGTAAAAGCAATTAACAATAAAAGAAGTAATCAACCTCATCGAACACAAAAATTGCTAAAACCCAATCAGTTTTACAGATATTGAGCTAAAATGTGGTCCTATAGCTGAGATATATATTTATTCAAAATGACTAAAACTCTGAACATAAAGTGATCAACGTTTTAAAAGTCATGCATGAAAGACAAAATATGCATAAGTTAGAACACACGAGAACAGATCATCATGAATTTGATCAGCACAAATTATTATATGTTGTTCAGTGAATGGAAAATGTAATTAGAAGGAGGAGGGCTTAACAAGTTCCTCCTTCCTCTGCTGATCTCCACAAACAGCTGTTTAACACACACACACACGCGCGCACACACACACACCTCCTGCTGTCTATATTTCAGAGCTAAATAAAGTGAAGGTTTCGACTAATGTGCCTCTGCGCGTCTTACTTTGATTTTAATGTAGTTTCTCAGTACGGTTGGTGAGACTCTTTCCCTCGGTGTCAGCAAATCCCCTAAACGGGCTGAAAGAAGCCACATATTAAAAACTCTACCAGACGTTTTCTTCACCAGCAGCTGTGTGCGGCTGCAGCCAACCACAGATAAGATCGTTAGAACTTGAGCTGCGACGTGAATCCGTCTTTTTTTTTTTTTAGTGTCTATATTCGCTCTAATTAGTCTTTTAGAATATCAGACGGCAGCACACAGAACAACTACCCCATAATGCTTAATTAGTAATTCAGGATCACAACTAATTATAAATGTACATCATCTCAGCCGAGACCCGTTAGCGTGTGGAGAACGGCGTTCCTCTGACATTTCTAAGCAGATTTCTGGGTGTTTATTTGCAATGGCTGATTGATTTATCACCTCCAGTACGAGTTCTGACACCAGTCGCTGCAGTCGGGTGCATCTGGTTTCAAAGCCTGATAATTGCTTCCAGTAGCTGTATGTCACTGCCGCTGCCGCTGCTGCTGCCTGTGTCAACAAATTGGCCAAATCAGGAGGCCAGAGCTAATTCCTGGAGTTTTTAGAGTGCTGTAATGTTTCTCCCACACGTCTGCAGTCCAACGGAGTTTCTGTGTCGTGTCCGAGCTCTTTTTGCTACATGTAAGAAAATAAGTTTAATCAGCTGTTTCCTTTAATAACAAAAGCTAAAATGTCTGCTTTGGGGTAAATCTGCTGAGTTAGATCCTCTCCTCCTTATTTTCCTTCACTCTGAGACGCTTTCTGGGGATACCACAGTCATCTTTTCCCAGGCGCAGCTGGAGCTGCGCTGCTGGCAGGCAAAGAGAGGGAGGGAGGAAGGAAGGCAGGAAGGAGAGTCCAAGGAGATGAAGAAATAAAGGGAGTGGAAAGAAGAGATGAGTGGAGGGGGGAGGATAGAGAAGGAAGGAGAGTGAAAGGACAGAGACTGAAAAAACCAAGCCAGTGCATGTAGGGATCTTGTTTACTTGTTGGGTTTTCTGTTCCCACCACACCCAGATAGCACACAGTTTGATACAGGACATAAACACAGAAGCCTCCTGCATTTGACAAAAACAAGGCCGTACATCAAGACCAGACTGTAAACTGTTGCTCCTCAGCGCCACAGACGTCTTGTGAATAAATGAGGCTTGAATTTATACAGGAAATAAATGCTGAGGCTCCACAAAGGTGTAAAAGAGCCTCTTCTGTCAGCGAGGAGCTGTGTTTCATGATTTAGAGATAGCTGTCCTGTATCAGTGGTTAAAAAAAAAAGACTTCATCCAGAGTTTATATCCCAGCCTCTGGGTTTTTATCATGCTTCCTTTTTATCCCTTCTATGTGGCAGCGTGGTTCTCTTTACAGCTAAAAGGTAGTCGTCATTCTGGCTGACAGACTTTTTTCTGACAGGATCATTGGATGGTTACAGATTGGTCTGGGAACCCAACTGGTCCTGAACACAAGAGCCAAGGCATCAGGGATCATAATTAACATCATGTCCACCTCACTATTAGATTACCTTAGATTTAGTTTGATTCTAAGGCGAAACCTGGCTGGATAGAAGAACTGAAATATTAACTGTAGAATTACCCCAAAATGTAAAAGACTGATTTAAATCTCAGAAGTTCTTGGATATCACCGTATAACTTGGAAAAGCAAATGAAAGTTTTTTTTAAATGAGTATATTCACTATCTGAATTGTGTTTTAGATGTTTTAGACTGTGAGACGCAGACCCCTGCTTGGTTTCAGTGTCCATGTGTCTTTGCAGCTGCACATGCTCATATTCATGCTATTTTCGGGGCAACGTGCAACTCACATTTTAGAAATTACTCATTAAACTCAAATAAGTCACAAGAATCCTGCCTGTAAAGCTCTTGTATGATAAACAGGATTTATTCAAAACAAGGCTCAGCAGCGTTAGCTTTCCTTCTCGATTTGTATTTGTGATTGTTTTTGTCTGTTGTGTCTTAGTCCACCCATCCATCATCCATCCATCTGTCCATTTATCCATCATCCATCCATCCATCTGTCCATTTGTCCATCATCCATCCATCTGTCCATTTATCCATCATCCATCCATCCATCTGTCCATTTGTCCATCATCCATCCATCTGTCCATTTGTCCATCCATCCATCTGTCCATTTATCCATCATCCATCCATCCATCTGTCCATTTGTCCATCATCCATCCATCCATCTGTCCATTTATCCATCATCCATCTGTCCATTTGTCCATCATCCATCCATCTGTCCATTTATCCATCATCCATCCATCCATCTGTCCATTTATCCATCATCCATCCATCCATCTGTCCATTTATCCATCATCCATCCATCTGTCCATTTGTCCATCCATCCATCTGTCCGTTTATCCATCATCCATCCATCTGTCCATTTATCCATCATCCATCCATCTGTCCATTTATCCATCATCCATCCATCTGTCCATTTATCCATCCATCCATCCATCCACCCATCCATCTATCATCCATCTATCTGTCCAGTTATCCATCCATCTATCCATCCATCCATCCATCTCTCCTTTCATCCATCCATCCGTTCATCCATTTGTCCATTCATTCATCCATCCATCCATCATTCATCCTTCCATCCATCATCCATCCATCCGTCCGTCCATTCATCCATCTATTTTGTGACATCTGAGTCTACTGTGAGTCTCCTCCCAGTGGGAAATGTCAGAAGAACCAGGAGACATCCTAATCAGATGTTCAAACTACCCCAGCAGACTCTTCTGATAAAGAGGAGCAGCTGCTCTACTTAGAGCTCCCCTGGATGCCAGAACTTGTCACCTTATGTCTAAGGCTGAGCCCAGCTCATCTAGACTCATCTCAGCAGCTTGTATCTCCATCTGGTCTTGGATTCATACATAAAACAGACATTGATGGTCAACGTCCGCAAAATTAAAACATTCTGGTTGATCACACAGGGTAGAGGTCTCTTCTTCTCTTCAGGGTTCTAAGACCGGCCCACACTATAAGGCAGCGATTATTATTTGACTGAGGGGAAGGTTTTGCTTCTTCAAAACATTTTGCAGGTTTTTCTTTTATAAAATCAAGAACTTTTGAACCGAAGGGCTCACAGTTGTCATGTTTTGCACAGATAGTGTTTATTTTTAAGTAGGTTAAAGTAGGAGACATGATGTTAATTACCTGAAATTATTTAGTTTTTCTTCTTGTTATGAGGGGGACCCCACACATATCACTTTATATTGGTAATTAAGACTTAGAATGTTAATTAAAAAGCCGACATTGATCATCCCTACTAAAGACACGCTACTGACACTGATAAAGCTCAGTGTTTAAACATATTGAGCTCACTTACATTGTCATTTAATGAAAAACCAGACAGGCTATAGTGGTGGTTCACACACAGCTCTAGTGACAAATACACCTGAACACACACTCCAGAGTGTGAGCCTATTCAGGTCTCTGTTGTGATAAAGCCCTTAATCCCCCCAAACATGTCATGAATGGAGACATTCCTGCTGTCTTACTCAATCACACACACACACACACACACACACACACACACACACACACACACACACACACACACACACACAGCTATGTTTTATCATTGAAAGTAAAAGACATTTTTAGCCCTTATAAAGTGATTTCTGGGTTATCCTTACTCAGCATTAATGATCAGACTGCTGTAGATTGAATCTAGCGTTTTGTTGGAAATGACCGTTACGTGTGCTCCCGTGTGTGTCTGTATCTATTAGCTTGTCCTCATCCCTGGGAATTCCCCTCACCCTGCATTTCCACTCCCAACAGCCCCTCCCGCTGCTCCACGTCTCACCGAACCAATCAGAGCCTCCGGGCTTTATGTTTCCTAATTCAGCGACACTGTAGGTCAGCAGCAGGGTCACGGCCTCACATCTCACTCTCACCAGGGTCACGTTTCCTGGTTGTCACGCAGTACGCACACAAAAAAAGCTCAGTGTTTAAGGGTGATCTGCTACAAAGGAGCAAAAACTTCTGCACAGTTGGGAAAAGTTTCTGTCAGCTCAGTTTTTATGCACCTATTGTGTGTCTGTGTGTGATGAAAGCTCTAAAATGACTTTGTAACAGTCTGATTTTGCTGGTCTGTCCCTCCCCCATGTCTCTGTTCTGTTTTCACACACACAGCTGTTTCCTGTTGCATGTGAGTGTATATAAAAGAAGAGAAAGGAAATCAGCTATTAAGTATTGTTGAGAATTGGTTTAATTGCAGTTGGACTCTTGTATATCTGCTGTTTCAGCCTCAAACCAGGTTTTTATGGTGGCTTTTAAAATAAATGACATGAACTCTCTAGTACAGATCATTTAGCGGTAACCAGATTAAACCATTTTCTTTGTTCCAGGCCCCCGCTGCTCGCCCGTCATTTGAGAACAGTTTGAAAATCTATCAGCAGCCTTTTGAAACTCATTTGGACTGTTTAGTCCACATGAGTGAGGACCAGCATGCTCTTAAACCCCATCTTCAACTGAAGAACATTTTTAAAACTCTTGATTTTCACTACAAATTCACTATAATTGAGTTTTATAGCTACAGAGAAGGAGTGAAGCCAGCAACTGAACGATTTAAAGTGAAATCTGCTCAGGAAACATTCAAAATACCCAGCAAAAGCTCTCATATTCCACCAAAACTTTTTGTCTTGCAGTTGCAGGAAAACACGTTGTAATTTTAATGTCCTGTTCTGATGTTCCCGTCAGGAGACTTAAAAAAAGTGGTGAAGACAAAGAAAAAGTTCTGCATGGTGTAACATTTACCAGCACTCTCGGGTGTTTCTTCTTCTATTCTTCTTCACTCTGGAATGTGTGAGAATCCATGATTTCACAGGATTTCAGCAGACGCCTTGTCCCGTCATCCTATTTTGGTCTGTTGTGCTTTCCTTAGCAGCATCGGAGTTGTTGCAGATGCAGATGATGGCATGTTTTATTAATTTTTTGGGAAACTGTGGAGCAGCAGGAGGAGATGTAAACACAGCTGATGCTCAGAGGGGTGGTGATGGATGCACCTACACTCGCTGATGTTGGTGACCCATCTTTGTTAGCATGCAGGTGGTAATTGTCTTTATTTGAGGATTCATGTCGGCGCATAGTGAGTATCGTTGAATTATTAATTCTGTGCTGGTTACCATGGAAATTGTTGAAGTTTGGCAGCGGTCAGTCCTAATGATGAGGGTATATGTAAATTTTAACATTTCCTCAAGTACTTTTAGCCCAATTACCTTAAGCATTACCCATCACAATCCACATTCATCGATCCACAAAACGTGATGACACTGTGGTTCGACTAAATGAAGCAACAAACCTTTAAAAAGTCAAACATTTTTCTTCATTGCAAAAACATTTTAAGCCCAAACGACAGAGGAGCTGATTTCAGAATCATAAATTCTGTGTTTACGCTAAAGAAAACACAAACCTCAGCTGACAGGAAATCCGTTTATTTAGGGATCCAGAGAGTTTTAAACAAGAATCTGCTTGAACATGAAGCAAAAGTTTGACAATGCCAAGATATGAGAAGCTGCAGAGAAAGTCTGACACCTTCACGGTCAAGTAAAGGTTTGCAGCTCACTGCTTGAACAGAGATTTGATGGAGCATTAAAGGGTCAACAGTTACTGTCAAGAACACGGTCCCAACCTGTAATCATAGTGATATCATCTGTGGTTGTCAGATCTGGGGTCTGGACTCCTCTGTGGGTCATAAAACACCAAGAGAGGACTTGAGATTATCTCAAGAAATCAGAAGAAGTCTAGAGTAGGGATGTAAAACAATATCGATACGCTGATATATCACGATATTTTGTGTTATGCTAACAAATCCATTTTTAAAAACAGTGTTATTATTGAGAATTTACAATTTAACATTTACTTTATTTCTTCTTTGTGGTGCAATTCAACCTCCAACTGCTAGGTGGCAGCAGTTTTTACGTCCTTCATTCTAATGAAACAACAAGACGCCTCGCCTCGCAATAACACTGGATATGTCTTAGAATTGTCTCACCTGAGTTTTCAAATTAAACTCGGTCTTATAAATTGTAATTATCGTCCGGCTTGCAGTATCGCAATATATCGTCTCGTCTCCCCAGTATTGTGATGAATATTGTATCGCCATATTGTTGCCAATGGTTTTCCATCTGTTCTTCTGTACTAGGCACTGATTATGTTTAGTTTGGCGTTATTCTCAGGCTGATAAAGATGATCCCCACGACCCTCATGGTCAGCTTGTGATTGGCTGATCACGAGCAGACCACGAGGATCAGATCACCTCCTGCTAACAGAACAAATCAGTTTTTCTTCAGTTATAAACCAAAACAAAATATAGCTTCTGGAATACAAACTGATCCAGGCAAGACTTTGCTTTTAGAATTAATCAGATGTTCAAAGAGACAGTTTAATAAAGTACCTGCTGTCCCCTCAACTTATAAGGTAAGAGAGAAAAAAAAGTCCAATTTCCATGTGAGGATGGCCTCAGGAATAACAACTTGTTCACTCAAAATGCTTAATTATATTTCTGTTTCCTCCCGTCGCCTGTGGACTCGTATTGATTGTGAAATCCGCTCGTCCTTTTTGGCTCTTTTTTTTTTTTCCTAGGACCTTCCACTTAAAACATCCCTTCGTTAAATGAGAGCATTTCTCTGGGCTTTCTACATCACAGGGCAGCATAAAGCACTGGTTCTGGGTTTAGTTTGCACAAATCACATGAACTAATGAATTCTCCCACCACAAACTGGACAGCTGAGCACATCTTCCAATGGGAACACTGCACCAAATTTAGAAATGATTGTTTTAGAATCAGGATCCGTGTGAGGAAAACAACACGTATGATCCGGTCATAGATTCAGAGCACTGATCTGCTTTCAGGTTGTTCCTTAGACAGAAGCTTTCTTTATAGAAACATAATTGACATTATGTGATTACAGTTGGTCAGGTGGTCTTTATTGTTGCATGGATGAATGTATTATTTAAACAAAAACTACTTCTCTGAATTAGCCCAGGAAGAAATCCAACAAATCAAATTGTTCTAATAATCTGATTAAGGGCTCTAATTTGATTATTCAGACCAGCTATGTTCCTATAATGTTTAATAAGATGTTACTTATTGGGTCAGTGACTTTTATTTTCTTTTTTCCAGAGTGAGTCCGTCAAATACTTTCTGGATAACTTGGATCGGATCGGACAGCTGGTGAGTCTCGCTCTTAACTCTTGCAGTTTATTTCCACATCTCTTCTAGCTCACGAGTAAACGAGTCCGTTCCATTTCAGAATTACATTCCAAGCAGGCAGGACATTTTATTTGCCCGGAAAGCCACTAAAGGGATCGTCGAGCACGACTTTGTCATCAAAAAGATCCCTTTCAAGATGGTGGACGTCGGAGGTCAGAGGTCGCAGAGGCAGAAGTGGTTTCAGTGCTTCGACGGGATCACGTCGATACTCTTCATGGTGTCTTCGTCAGAGTACGATCAGGTACGTGTGCGAGTAGAGACGCGTTCTGCGGACTGAGATCACCAGCTGAGATAAACGATCAATGATGTCATATGAAGCTAAACGTTTGAGCGATTTACCAGTGAGCAATACGATTTTAAAACTGAATTATTACATCAAGCTAAGACGTGAGAGGTTTTTGAGTTCTAGCGGTAACTGTAGCAATTAGGGTTGTGTATTGGCAAGAATCTGGTGATATGATATCACAGCACAGGCGAGATGATACGATAAATTGCAATACTTAAAGTCCCATTAGTCATCATCACACACTGGTGAAATTACATCTCCGCATTTGACCCATCCCAACTTTTTGGTGGTTTAACCTCCCAATCCAACCCCTTAATGCTGAGTGTCAAGCAGGGAGGCATTGGGTCCTATTTTTAAAGTCTTTGATACGACCCAACCGGGATTTGATCCCTGATCTCCCAGTCTCAGGGCGGACACTCAAACCACTAGGCCACTGAGAAGGTGGCCAGATGATATTTGCAATTTTTAAGGCTGAATTTAATTGGGAAACTCAGGCCTTCCAAGACACATCCAGTGTTATCGCGAGATCTCGTTGTTCCGTTAGAATGAAGGCAGTAATAACTGCTGCCACCTATCAGTCGGAGTTTGAATTGCACCACACAGAAGAAAACAGTAAATGTTTGCATGTATATTCTCAGTAAAAAAATCAATACACTGCTTTTAAATATCGATTTAGTATCATAACATGAAATATCAGAGACTCTCTTGGTCAGCTTGCTTCTCACACCAAACCCTCTGTCAGAAATCTTGGTGTGACCTTTGACCCAGCTCTCACCCTGGATTCTCATGTCAGTTCTCTTGTGCGCTCTTCCTTCTTCCATCTCAGGAATATCGCTAAGCTGAGTCCCATTCTGTCCTGCTGGGAGTCTCCTCACCATTCGGCTGCATAAATACATTCAAAATTTATTGAGACAGAATCAAACAGATTACTGTTTTGTTAAAATCAGTGATCGAATACAATAAATCAATTTTATCCAGTGAGACAGAAAAAAAGCTTTATTTTAAAAGGGACATTATGAAAGACTCATCTTTTGCATCCTTTAGTGCTGCCATGTGGGTCATACTGCCTCTATAAACACTTCAAACATGTTTGGTTTTAAGAATTTTGTGCCTAAAACAAGCTATTTCAAAAAGTCCCCATTTGTGATGTCACAAACTGGGGAATTAGCATAGAACCTCCTTCCACGTGCAAGAGAGAAACGGCTCTACTCTGAGCCCCTCCCAGATATCAGCTTCTCAGCTTATAGCAGCCTGAGCGGGGGATGGGTGGGCGTGGCCATCTCCAGCTTGTTTTCTTAAAGTGACAGAGCCCTGAAACGGCTCATTCTGGAAGGTACTGAAAATGTCTTCTTTAGCAAAGTGTATAATCTTCGTTTTTATATTTATAAACAAGAAATGCACATTTGTTTGTAAGTAAATTCATTTTTTGTTGCTGAAGGAGACCCTTTTAGTGGTCTGATGAGCATGAGGGCTTCTCAGGTTAAAGACTGATGTTATTTTATAACGCCAACGATACGCAGATGTTTTCCAGTCAGTCTCTTGACTTTTTGGATTAAGTAGAAAACAGATGATTTGAGATTTCTACAAAGCTGTCTTTGTGGCGGACAGAGAAAACCTGATTGTTGCTACTGTTCAGGCTTCATTTCTAATCAAGGGTCATATGAGGGCGATCAAATCCCTCATGGCTGCTCCAGTAGGACATGATGAGAATGCTGAGTGTGTGCTGCTGCAGGTTCTGATGGAGGACCGCCGGACAAACCGCCTGGTGGAGAGCATGAACATCTTCGAGACCATCGTCAACAACAAGCTCTTCCTGAACGTGTCCATCATCCTCTTCCTCAACAAAACGGATCTACTGGTGGAGAAGATCCACACGGTAGACATCCGCAAGAACTTCCCCGAGTTCAGAGGAGACCCACGCCGGCTGGAGGACGTGCAGGTACTCAAGGGTATTATTCCAATAAAACAGCCAGCCATCGTCCATTTAGAGACTCTAACCATCCCTGCTCTGCCTCTTCCAGACATTCCTGGTCCAGTCGTTCAGTCGGAAGAGGAGAAACAGGGCGAAGCCTCTTTTTCACCACTTCACCACTGCTGTAGATACGGAAAACATACGCTTCGTTTTTCACGCCGTCAAGGACACCATTCTGCAGGAAAACCTGAAAGACATCATGCTGCAGTGATGTACACGCCGCCCCTGTGACCTGCAACTGTGAATCCGAGCGTGGAAGACTTCCCCACCACAGCCCAAGAGTTTATATATTACCACTGACATGTTGACCTACGCTGAGTGGATTTAACTGATCTTTAAAACCTGTGGAGCCGTGAGCTGACTGCAGACTTGTTGATCTGTGTCGGCCCCTGTGGAGAACCTGCGTTTAACCCGCAGAAACGACATAAAGAGGGTAAAAAATGTAGAGGACAGCAGCAGCTGCACGGCGGGAGCACTGAAAGTGTTTCTGTACATAAAAGACTAATGACAGGCTTGTCACTAAATCACGTCAGACCGCTGGCTGACGAAACGCAGCTCTAGCGGAATAAAGAGGGATGGGAAAGTCCACGTGACGTGACGGGGTGGGGGTGGGGGTTCTAACTGGTCATATGCTGTGTTGTATGATAAGGTTGTCCTCCTGTCAGTGAACTCTAACAGAAGGAAGAGGCGCAGCACTCTTATGCTCCACATCTCACTCCCACGTCACACGAGATAACCAGCTGCATTGAAGAAGCCTTCTTCTTCTAATCCTCACAATAGACGGCCTGTTCATCTCCTCCCTCTGCAGCACAAACGCAGACATACAAGTTAAAGGCTCATCTTTGTTTAAACACACACACACACACACACACACCTCGGTTACTTAGGGTTTGGCCGTATCCCTGTTGCCTTTCTCTTTTCCCACCAGTTTCCTGATGAATACCAACCTTCTACACCCCAGACTTCACTCCAGGCAGTTCTGAAGTATTTACGAGATCTTTTTTTTTTTTTTTGCCGTACGGTTGTGAGTGTTCCTGTTCTGTTTGTGAAACATGATGGGAACAGAAGAAAAATGACGCGGCTGAACTGTAAATAACCTCTTTCTTGTGTTCCTGGTGGATGATTTAGACTTCTGAGAAGCACTTCTTTAAAAAAAATGATAATATTAGACAACCTGAGTGAGCCAAACTGAAGGAAATCACAGAGGAGTTTGTTTGTACACGTTCTAGTGAGGTTTTTATTTTTTTTATTATGCTAATAAGAGCCACATGAAGTGAAAAGGCCAGTTCCTATAACGCGTTTCTGCCCTGAAGCAGCCAGAGGTCCACCAAACAGTTCAGATTCAAGTTGAGTGTCTGGTAGACGATAACCTGTGACGCTACTGAGTCCGAAAACCAAAATCAAACCACACACAGAGATCCTTTCTTAGCGAGTTACCCCAGTCATCTGCTTTTCTCAGAAAAGATCGTTTTCAAAGTTCCCTGTGAAATTAATTTTATTTATTTAAAAATGGTTGCAGCGTTTTGGAGCAGCAGATCATCAGCGCTGATCAGTATGTTTGCATGAGTTACTAAAACAGAAGGAGGATGTGATGAAGCCAAAGATAACCACGACCTGAAGATTTCAGCGTCTGCAGGGTGTTTTTTTAAAATGCAGCCGTGTGCTTTATATTCACACTTCTCACAAAAGTCTAAGTAGAGAAGTATGCTAAAGCAGCTAAAGAGGCTGATAGTTTCTTACAAACTGCTGGAGAAGAAAAACCAGTAAAGCCAAGCTTTAATGTTTGAGATGCACCGATTCTGGTTTTAAAGGCCGATACTGATTTCCCATTTTTACAGATTATGACCCTGGAAGTAAAAAGTGGGAGATCTGTTGTTGCTAGCATGAATTAATTTAATAAAAGATTTTCTTCAGTCACTGTTTGGCAGTGATTCATCCACACTCCTACAAACATTTCTTTTGGCATATCACCAATTAAGCAGATTGTGCTGAAAATTGTCAGATTCCGATCACCAGCCAATTTATTTTGTTGCGTATACCTAGATATCAGGTTAAGGTCCATCAAAACAACTTGATTGATCCAGGTTTTGCGATTTTAAAAGAAACACACTTCAAAAGTGCTGACAGAAGTATTTCTGACTCTAATAATTTGAGTGTTTTAATAGAGATCGGTGCCAGAATCTAATCCAGTGTTCTTTATTATGCATCATCTGTAACTCTAATCAGAACATTTAAAGCAACACTAAACAAGTTTTCTGCTTCTCCCTCCTACTGTCATAAACAACCCTGCTGCAGCTGTTGTAGCTAATGCTAACAATGAGCTAATGCTAACATGAGCCAGCTGATGCTAAATAAGTCACGAAGAGAAAAGATCCACACTGTTGGACAAAAATATGATTACTTACAAGTAGGGATGTTTGATATTATTGGTCTACCGTTAATATCGGCCAATATCGGCATTTAATTTTAATATTGAAAATATCTGTATTGGTTTTCAGTCTTTTAACAAATTTTACATACCATACACATATTATACATCAATCTCTTCAGCTACTTCTCTCTCTCAAAATGTCATAATATGACAGATCTGAGGTAAAGTTATTTTAGTTTATTTGGCACAACTTGTGAAGTAGAAATTTTCTGTGTGTTCATGTCACTTTTCCTATTACTAACCTAAATTATAGTAGTAATCATTTTGCACAGAAAATGTTTAAAATGTAAGCATGCATGATAGGAGGTATGTCATGTTAGTAACCTTAAATGTTTTAGCTTTTCTATTTTTATGAGAGGGGGACACAGCATATATCGGTATTGGAAATTAAGAGTGAGACAATATCGGTATATCGGATATCAGTAAAAAAGCCGATATCGAGCATCCCTACTTACAAGCCCAGTAGCAACAAAGCCAGGTCACCATCAGTCCGTGACTTCATAACCTACCTTCAGCTCCCTCAAACGAGTGTAGGCTGCACCGATGTTTACTCTGGTTTTTGCTTTGCCTCCAAAGACATTACCCTCTTACTTTTACCACTAGGCTCCACCATGATGCCAACAAAAAAAAGCAAAATTATTTTTCTTGTGCATTTTATTAACGGTCGTCAAACTGAAAAAGCTAACTGCTAGCCTTTCTATTAGCTATCAGTAGAATTGGCAGCTACTGACCTCCACCTAATGAACCCACCCGAACCACAAAACTGTTGAGTGGTTTCTGGTCAACAGGCAGCTGTAGAGTGCTGTCCAATGTGAAGTTGGTCAGGTTTATGGCTAAAGAACCACTGAAACCAGTTTGAAAGCAATCGCTTAAAGTGTTTAAAACTTTTTAGTGCTGATTTAATCCCCTCCGCCCTGATCCAACCTCCTCAGACCCATCATGTCACATTAAAGACACTTTTCAGGTTTTTGCGATGCACTCGCAAGAAATTCGCAGGTACGCCTGGCTGAACCAGGAGCTGGGTCAGCTGATTTTAGCTTAGGCCTGCTCTGTCCAGTAGGGAAACAAATGAAGTGGTTTGATATGAAGATGCTGATCAGACACAACTTTTCCCACCCGGAATGTTCCTTCTGCTCGGCCTCGATGAGAATGAGACAAAACAAAAAACACGTCCACTCGTGTCACTATAAAACTGTGTTTGTGTGTCTTTGTTCCTACTTCCTGTACATTGATGAATACTGTAGATTTCTGACTGACACTGTGTACAAACACCACTCTAACAGCTGTAACTGGTTTGTTTGTTGCTGTAACATTAACCAACCTTTTCTATTCACGCTTATTTTTTTGGCTGTAATTTTGTGTGTCATTGCACTGGATGTATTTGTTAGTAAATAAACAGGCTTGGACCTTTAAAGAGGAGCAGGAAGCAAAGAAGAAGCTTTTGCTTTTGTTTGTTTCCCAGTGCCTTGCCTTCTGCACCCTGTGGTGAAATACACGACCATTTGCTGACATCTTGTTTCTTTATTTTCTCAGTGTTGGACGCCGGTGCGTGTTTGTGTTTGAATGTGTGTGTGGCAAAGCTGTAAGTTGGGAAAAGTGGGGAGTGGTAGAAAGATCAGCAGAGAGGGAGGAGTGCCTAAAAGTTTTAAGCTCGTGGAGGAAAAAAAAGACATAAAAATATGTTTTTCTTATTTCCCAGGGTAGTTTAATCAGTATTTATGAACATGAGAAGCTCTCATGCACAGCAAAGAAAGCGGCGAGTTGAAGCCCCTGATAAGTAATGTCATCCTGATGTACGTTCGAGGCGAAATGTGGGCTCTTATTCCACATAATGTAATATGAAGCTCATCAGCGAGAGCTATCAGACCGCTGGGCATGAGAGCAAACGCTGGAGTCGGGCGATATCTCTGTTACCCAGCAGAGTCTGACCTTTGCTTTGGCTTTTAATCAGACCGGCTCTGCTACATTACAGCTCGGGAGACAGGGAGGGGGTCCAGAAACAACCAGAACCACGAGTTTTTAGTGTTGTTTTAGAAATCGCTGGTCAACATAGATTTATTTACACAGGAAGTGAGCAGAATGTAATTTAAGATCCATACATGCAGGCTGTAGAAACTCATGACCGACTGCAAGATCTCTGGCACCCAAAAGAAATAAAATACAACATGGCCTTGTGAATGGGTGAGCACTGGTTGGAGGGGGGGGGGGGGGGGGGGTCAAGCTGAGATCCTTCCAAATTTTTCCATTTCTGTAAATTTTCTGCAAATCTGCATCTGATTTTGAATAAATCATCATGCACAGTACATTTTCTCGAGCAAATCCATCAGGACAACCGCGCTGATCATGCAGGAAAAACAGATACTCTCCTTCCCAGAAACATGGTGGGGTTTAGAAGTGTTGTTGCCTGGAATGGCAGCAGAACACTAACATCAAACATGTTTTCCTCCCTCTGTGCACAAATGCACATATATGCAGTATGTGGCCACAAATTTCTCTTTTATTCTTGTTTTGGTTGCTTTCCACCTGTGGAGATAATAATTAAACCCATACGGTGACGTTTACAGATTTACTGCTACAACACATATATTTAGAAATAATAACACCATGCCATTTTTTTCTTTGTTTCACACAAATTTGCTCAATTTGTTAAAATTATTTACAGAAAAAAATCACTATGTTGAGGGAAAAAGCACTGCACTAGCTCATGAGCCTTATTTGGCCCTTGATCTCATTCTAACTGGCATAGATGAAATAAATCATTGATTAATTAGGCACAAATTCAATACTGGAATCAGTTGTAGCCCACATCAGACAAAGTTAATGACGGCAACAGTGTCTTAGCCAATTAGATGCAGCGATGTGACGATGAGCAGCTAGGTAGGATCTCACGGAGAACACGGGTCATTTTATCTGACGGTTTTATATGTCTGCAAACTTTCACTGTTAGACCAAATGTTGTCCCACTTAGGGGTTTAGTAATAGTTTAAAGGAGCAATATGTAAGAATTCTACAGTGAAATAGTTACAAAACAGTCTAATGTCTCAATCATGTTGGAAGGAAGGTTACAATGAAACAGGTTTCATGCTCAGCCAGCTGGGGGGTTGTCAGATTTTCTCCTTTCAAAAAACAAAAGAAGGACGTAGTCACTGGCGAGCTAACGCTGAAGCACCGGCATTTGTAATTCCACACTGTCAGGCAAAAAGCTCCAGAGTTGCTTAAAGGTGACATATCGTGGAAAATCCACTTCAAAGACCTCAACCAAAGGCAGTAAACAGGAGCGACCCAGAAGTTATTTCTTGTATCCCTAAGAAGCCACGGCATCGTTTTGTTTTACTCTAATATCGGGTGAAGCAGGCTAGAGGCTAACGTTGAGCTAACAATGCTGACGGTGAATTAGAAGCAAATAGTCAGCTCTTAAAATATGTCAAACTTCTTTTTCAATCACCAACAACTCGATATTACAGTGAAATGTGTGTGAAGTGAATGAGTCAATCATGGCGTTTTACTTCCTTTAATGAGTTATTCAGAACTATAACAGCAAGATGGCCAATAGCACTTCCTCTAGTGCCAGAGCCATGTTACCCTAATAAGTGTAGTAAGTGTTCCCTACCGTAAAACACCAGATATGACAATGTATTTATCTACTTAGCAACTTACAGTGTATGACAAGTCTTCAGCTGTCATCTAGAATCTTCTGGTGCTGATCCATAACTGGTAACAGCCATGAAACTCACTGAACGGTGTCACAAAATAGCTCTCACGTGAAGGGCGTGAGAGTGTGGCGTGGTTAGATAACCCAGACGCGGAAAGATCGAGCGTTGGGGAGCAGCTAGCACGCAGTTTAATCTAGGAACAACAGCGCCGAACCCGAAAGGCAACGGGAACGCGGCGTTGTTCCGGAAAGTAAGAGAGAAACTTACTTGGAGGTAGGCGGGAAGCCTGGTGAGTCGGGACGCTCCGGTAAAAACGGGAGACGCTCCGGAGGAGAGCCGGAAGGCTAGAGTGAGGAGCCGGGTGGCTCGGATGAAGAGCGGATTGGCTCGAATAAGGTGAGAGCGGTTAAGCTCGAAGTAGAGCTGGATAGCTCGGAACTCTGACATGCAGAAACGATGACTGAGTGGCGAGGTGGAGTGTGCTTCCGGCTTTTAAGGATGACGTGGATGTGCGGGGCATTGTGGGAGGTGGAGTCAGAGTGTGGATGTGACAAACGGCAGTGAGGAAATGATTGCAGTAACCAAATTTGACCACTGGATGTCCTTCTTACTTCATTCTTACATATTGCACCTTTAAATGGACACTAGTCAGTTTTGGCTTGTTTTTAGCACCCCCTAGTGTTCATTGGTGAAACTGAAACTTACCTCTCCTCGATGTGTGTTCATCTTTTTAACACCTTAATCTAACTGCTGAAATGTCTCCTCAGCCTTCATTAGTTTCCATGGGAGTTATTCATCACTAAGTTAAACAAATCAGCTGTGTTCATGATCTAAAACATGCAGGAAACATATTGGAGCCAGACTGCAGAGCCAGGTAGGTCAAGCTGAATTTTTCCAAGTCCCAACAGACCGGACTGGCAACTGTGAAGTTGCAAGTGGAATATTCTGGCCACAGGGGGCGACAGGGGCTGGGTGGTCTTTCATTAACACTGTAAAGGGTCATTTTAGCACATAATAGTTCAAGAAAATGATTTAAAAGTATAAAAAGTTGCAAAGTGTCCCTTTAAATATAATGTGTTTATCTTTTCAACCTTAAAACTGCTCATCAGAGTCTAGCCTCTAAGAAAACGGTCTCAATTTAAGGACCAGCAGCAGCACCCATGTAAAATCCAGTTTATTTTGAAGCCAGGGTTTAATTTGTTGTGTTTAAAGACCTAAGCAGAAGAGGAATCCTGAATAAGTAGAATCATTGAGATAATGTGGGTCAAACTATGATCTGATGGTATTTAATAATTGGGTCTGTTGTATAAGTAACAGACCCAATTTTATAACGACTAGTGTCTCAATGTCTTGGCCGACCACCTTATGTTGTTCAAGACTCTATATAAAGGTACAACTAAATGTATTATCTGTAAAAATTATCTGAGGTAGATTTTTTTGTTGTTAGAGAGGAAAATATAAATTTACATGGAGGAGGCGGGACTTATAACCTATGCTGCAGCCAGCCACTAGGGGGCTGTTTTTTGGGTTAAATCCAGATGTCTTGTTAACACTGATGATAAAACCCTCCTGCAGGACTGCAGGAATCCAAAAACAAGTAGGCTTAACTGCACTGTTGACAACATCAAATATGTCGTGCTAGAACACCAAGGCAACCAACCGTTCAGCAGTGGTAAAAGAAAATAATGGCAGCTCAGAGGAAAACTGGTAGCCTAGTGAACTAGACCAATTCTTGCTTTGCAGAGTTTGGTCTAGGCACGCTTCATTGGAACCCTCGCAGCCCAAACCACTGCTGTGTCTATCCAATCACAACTCGCTATAGTTTTGGTTGGGCCAATCACAGCGCTCTATATCATGGGCCAATCACAGAGCGGGAGTAGCCGATGACGTCAGCGCTGCGGCCGCGAACGCCGCGAACCCAAGCAACATGGCGGCAACTCGGAAAACACGTTCGTTTGAAACGGCTTTGTCATCAACATTGGATTATTTAGACTCCAACGTGCGTAAGTCTGTCTGATATACTTAGCGGCTTCTTATTTTTATCAAACAAAGTAGTGCAATGTCCCAGCACACCTGATATTCGCGTGTTTTTCATACAAAAACGACAGAAATCATTGAAGCTAGACGCCATTAAAGCCTCCCGCTTTTCCGTCGCTGTGATTACGTCATGTTGTTCGTCACTCTGATTGGTCCTAGCGCTATCCAATTGCGTGCTGACATTTTGAAAGACAACCGTAGATCCCGCCTCACGACTGAGAGCCGTCAGTGGTTCGTGGCCAGACTATATATTCACATATATAGGATGGCTTGCCAGGCTAGAAAACTGGTGCATTAGCAACCATCAGAGCAACCACCCTAATCATCCTAGCAACCAACTACAAAGATCACATAATTTCTACTAACTTTTCACTGTTTAAGAAGAGAAAAGAGATTTTTGAATGATTTATCCAACATGTTTACGGTCTTACGGAGATAACTACTTTAATGGTCTACACACCGACAACAAACAGCTGATCTGAGTGTAAACAACCAGCTTAGTCAGCAGAAGCAAACAGACCGGCTGCGTTTTACTTCCTGAGTCACTTTTTGCAGATGTTACTTCAGGCATCAACGTTTCCAAAAGATCTTTTGATAGGCTGGACGTGTGTGTGTGTGTGTGTATACACTGATACAAGTATGAGAGTAAGTTTAGTCTCATGACTTTGGTTAAGCTGATGTTTCCCCAAGGCTGTTTTGATTGGACCTACAGCTGAACTCTGATATTTAGTAATGAGCAGAGTACACCACACACACACACACACACCGAAGCCCCGGCCAAACGACTGAAACATACAGTGAACTATAAACAGCTAGTGGCTCATTAGATGGTGATTTGACCGTGACACATTGCTGCACTAGCCCGCAACATCATTAAACCTCTTCTGTTTAGACTCACAGTGACAGAAATAAACTCATGTCTGACATTTAAGCTGCTTCACAAGACGCTGTCAGCTGTGTTTTGTATGTTAGGGCAAGAAAACAAACATTTTTTAATTTTATTACATGATCAGAAATTTAAATTGTAGACTCTAAAATTCCTTTTGACAAGTTTGGAAGAGCAGTTGTGCGTTGGGTGGATGTCTCCCTCTGCTGGTAGGAACGGAGCAGTTCGGCTGAAAGGTGAATAATTCTTGATTTTGCAAGAACAAAAAAGGATGCAAAATTATTGATGTAGATTAAAATATGGAGACAGATTATGCTCAAGATTTGTGAGTAAACATCATCTGGAAACGGTAACCAGGCAGCCAGTAGAGCTGATTCCTGGTATTTATTGATTTGAAGGAATTATGAATGAGAGGAAATGTGATAGCAAGTGAGTTTGAATTGAACTGGTTTGCTTTTACTGTACAGCGTCCTGAGATGACTTTTGTTACACACTACTTTCCTTATAACACACTATAAGTAAATTATATAAGCCTTCCCAGAACATATTTCTTATGAAAAATCAAAAATCATGTAAGGAAGAAACAAAAATAGCTTAAATGAACAAGTGAAAGAGACTTATTTAGTCTTTGGCACACCCAGAGCATCAGTTTTATTCAACCCTTCAAAAACATTTGAGTACAAAAGTACAATTATGAGATGCAAAAACAAACAAACCGGCATTAAACAGTAACGGGACATAAAAGTGCAGCGGAGTAGTGACCCACGGGTCAGGTGGATCAAAAATCTGATGTTACATCTGTGATCTGACACCATGATGTTCTGTTCACTGCTTTCATGAATACCACAGCTGAGGTGTAGCTACCATCCCAACACACACACATACTCACGCACAATCTGATAAATATTGTGATGTCTCTGGCACAGATGGGAGGAGCAGCAACAGAAACCTGAACAGAACTGAGATGTTTAACTGAGTAAACAGACAATACTTGATGTTTTCTGACATGAAATCATTCAACACTTCTTAAATAACAGCTGTGTGTTCAGGGACTCATCTACCCACAGTGCTGCATGTTTAAATCCACACTAGAAATCTCAAAAGCAGATTCACAACTCTCTCTCTTTCAGCCAAGTTTGTTTCTCTGAGTTACAACATTTGTTATTTTGAATTTAATTTTAATTTTATAACTCAATCCTGACACCTGAGTACTTTGGTTATAAAACGCAAGCTGAAGCTCAGCTTAGTGAGCATCATCTAATTGTTATCATTAGTAAAATCTGATAAATATTCTGTCTGGAGCATATCTATATATAATTTTTTAATAGGTTTTAAAATCCCTCCACTGTCACAGTTGCAACGTTTTCAGTCTGGGTTTAGCTCTACAGCTACTGCGATTTATTCTCATTTACTTCTTCAGTGTTGTTTCCCAGAAACAAATTTCCCCAGAAGCCAATAGTTAAAACTGTGTTTTTATAATAAATAATAATAATAAAAAGGGTCAAATACAATATAATATAATGAATCTATAAAACAACCAAACACATAAACAACGCTTTCACAGCGCTGTAATCCCCCTTAAACAGCACGGGCTTTACAAAAGCAATAACAGGGTGCTGTCGTGTGAAAGCTAATTGGCTTTGGGTGGCAGATAGTAGGGGTGAAACAGCCTCTCATGAGCGCAGATATGCAGAGCAGCGTGTGTGTGCATCAGTAACCGTGGAAACCGTGAGGTGAAGTAGCTGACGAATCCTTCTGGCAGCTCACCGAGAGTCTCCCGCACATCCGGCGGCAGCTCGTGGTAGTGATGCTTCTGTTAGGATTGAAATATTGAGTGAAAGTTTCCACATGTGGATTTAAAGAAAAAGAAAACACCAAAGACATCATGCACTCTGACCTTATTTCTCATGGCTCGTAGAAGATCTCTCACGGAGTTTCCTTTATACGTCCTGAAACGCCTCAAGTCTGAAGTTCACAGGAGAAAAAACGCTTCTGACAAACTGTTTGTGGATCAGTTTTCCTGCACTGGTGTGTTGCTGCGTGTACCTGTCTGTAGAGGCCCAGAGATGTGCATCCTCCAGTTGGTTCGGACCACCGTCCTTCCTGCCGTCTCCAGTCTGACCACTAGAGGGCCGTCTGCTGGCTCCTTCTCTATTCGGTCACTAACATCCTTAAAAACAGAAGACAAAAGGCTGATCAGACAGGAAACGCGCAGGAGACAATGGTAAAAAAAAAGTCAGGAACATAATAATAAAACTGCTAAAGTCTTATGGAACTTTAGATTAAAGAGACAGTCCACCCCTAAGTGAAATTTAGTCTGTTACCATATCACCCAGAGTTAGATGAGTTGGAAAAAAACAGCCCAGTCATTCTCCTAATCTGTATTTGCTTTAGCTTAGCATAAACAATGTAAGTGAATGGTAACAGCTAGCAATTCAATCATTCAAATTCAAAAAGAAACCTACTTCCATAAACACAAATGCGTGGCTATTAGGCTTGTACGTGGTACGTTTTTTTTGAAGGAACAACATAGTTGCACCAAAAATGGCAGAGTACATGACAAAGTAGGTGACTTTTGAGGCCGCTGCATGATGTTCTTGCAGCTGCAGCTCACAGCAGTGCTTTGTCATAATGTCCTAAGTCTAAATCTGCTCCTGTAATTCCTTCATCTTACTTTTTTTTTTTATTGAAGTCGATATGATTATTGAGGTCACCATGAAAAATTAGGATCATTATTGAGTCATTTTCACAACTTTTTCACACTAATTGCTAGCTGTTACCATTCACTTACATTGTTTATGCTAAGCTAAAGCTAACAGAATACTGCCAGATCAGGAGAATGACTGGGCTGGTTACAAAATGCTTTTTCCCATTTATCTAACTCTGGGGAATATAGCAGCAGGCTAAATTTCACTTAGGGATGGAATATCCCTTTAAATACTGTAAAACTTACTGTTAGCCATTTTTGTGTTTTCTAAGGTAATTTGGCTGTGGCGGCCATCTTTAATTGCAGCTTGCAAAAGGTAAATCTGTTGTAGATGAGATTTTACCTTCTGAGAGTTTCACTAACATCTATCCAGGGGCTATTTATGAAATAACAACCAAAAGCCAAGCTTGGATTATTGAAATGACCACAAAGAAGTGATTTAACACACCTGGAAAAAGAGCAGCTGCTTCTCTGGGCTCCAGAAGAACGGATGTTTCAACACACAGGCGGTGGAGGGGCGTGACTCTGCATCAGCACTGATCATTTGTTCAATCAGATCTTTTGCTATGACATCATCTAACAGAGGAAGGATACGCAGACGGGGTTCAGGTTAGTCACGGATCAATCTATGTCGCTGTCATTGGAGCAGGAGAAAGATCTGATTCGTTTATTATGTTCATGCTGATGTTGCAGGAAGTGGAGTAACTGGACAAATTGTTTTTGCGTCTTGACTCTGAAAATGGTTTTCCTGATTTGTGAAAACTGGGTTATGCAACAGGACCATCATCTCAAAAAATGGAGCTGTTGAAAGGGCCCAGTCAATATTTTTTAATAAATGAAAACATTGTTTCTTTTTAATCTGATTGGGGTTTTTTTCAGTTCACAAGCATGAACAACTAAAAAAATCATGTGTAGAACTAGACTCACCATGAATATCCTCCATAAAGTCGGAGAGGGAATATTCTCCTGCCAGGATGTTGACCTGTCGTCTCAATGCATCACCAAAGGGGTGCTGCCCCCTGCTGACCACGTAGTAAAACACACAGCCTGCTGAGAACACGTCCACCGCTGATGTCTGGAAATCAAACAGGATCATGTAAATATAAAAATAAATTTTAGAGCTGCAAACCACAGACACACACAAAAACAAACATGTTATTTCAGCTTTATCATAAAGTCAAAGAAAAACCCACCCAATGTGTGTGTGTGTGTGTGTGTGCGTGCGTGCGTGCAGATCTTACTGGTTTACTTCCAGGTGTGTCTCGCAGCACTTCAGGAGCTATCCATCCTTCAGTTCCCGGGATTCCAGACCTCAGAGAGAAGCTCTTCTGACCATCTGGGATCTTCTTACAGAGTCCAAAGTCTGAGATGAGAGCTCGGACTTGACCCAAAGAGTTCGGCCCAGAGAGGAGAATGTTTCTAGGCTTCAGATCCCGATGAACTAAAGGAGGAAAACGTGGAGAAATTGTGTTCATTTAAAGAGTTCTTGCAGATTTATCATGATTACTGACTTAATAATAAAACAAATGGGTATTTTAGACCTATATTGAGTGAGTGGAGGTGAGAGAGGCCACACATGGTCTGTTCCAGAAGAGTTATAGGACTCAGCTCAGAAAAACAAGATGGATCCTCCACGTACTGCAGAGAATACGATCAAATAACGGCAGATGCATTAGCGCCTCATTAAAGGACGTTCGCTTCATTAACAAAGCCGTGGTGCAGTCAGACCTGTTGCAGCGTTGCAGCACACAGCTCGATGGCGATGTAAGTGAAGAGGCGGTCTCTCTCTGTGCAGAAGTATCGGATCACGTTGGGATGCGTGTCGGACTCCCGGAGAAGCTGCACCTCCCGCTCGGCTACCTCAAAACACTCCGGCAGGATTCGCTTCACGGCGATATGGCGCCCATCAAACTTGCCCCTTTAAAAAGAAAATACATATATAAATTTTACTAGTTTACAACTTCCAATGTGAATTTCCATTACATTAGGCCATGTCGTCTTTAATGAGCATAATTATTTAAAGTTCTGATTTGTGGATTCCTATCTGGTCGTGTGATATGCAAGCATGGGTGAAATTTAAGACACGCAAAAAAAGAAAAACGCTGTAGCTATACATGTATCACATTGATGTAACCATACCTGAAGACAAACGTTCCAGCTGTGCCGTGTCCCAGCACCTCAGAGGGAGCGAAGGAGATTTTACCCACCAGCACTTCACTGTTTCCTTCTGCAAGGAGTTATAAACATGCATTATTATTGTCTTTTTTCCCCTCATTTTGGAAAAATAGAAATGTCTGTCCTACCCTCTGTAGGTTTGTGATCAGCTGATCCATTTTTATCTGCACCTGACTGGTTTCTGATGTGACTGTGGCCATTTGGTGTAACGCCGTTTGATCCTGATGGAGAGTCTAAATACAGGAAGGTGGAAATGCACCAAATAAATGTTACAGCTTCAGAAGAAGCCTAAAAAATAATTACAGAGAAAACAAAAAACTTTAAAAAGCAACACACCGCTTGTGCCGCTGGCGTCTGTGACCTGGCTGCTGTCTGCAGAAGCCAGAGTCTGAATGTTTGTCTGCATCCGCTGGAGGTGAGTCTCTAACGCCTCCTCCAGCTGCCTCTGCGCTCTCAGCTGCTGGGCTTTACGCTGCAGACACACATCACTTAGGTGAAGAAACGATGCAAAAGTCTTTCTCAATAATTATAGGCTAAATTATAATGCATTTACACCAAATGGAACGTGTGAATCAATAGAAAGGTGACATTTGAATGGGATGGGCTTTTTTATTCTAGTGTCTGAATGACACAGAACATATGGATATCCTGAAGTCTCATCTTAACACAATCAAACTGGTTCTGTTTATTCTCAGCTGCAGCTAGAGATAATAAAGAGCAGATGCACGTTTTAAACACGTCAGGAACAAGCACACGTAACTCACAAAGGGAATTGTGAGCATCAAGACGAGCCAGCCTCCCAGTAGGATTGTGATGACCGTCAGCGTCAGACGGTCCTGACTCATATACACCGGCAGCATGGAGGACGGGTTCTCAGCCCGTCGCGCTGTTTTGTCATCAGACGGTTTTTTGTTAGCATCAGCATCACCGTGGCTTCCAGAACCCGTCTGGAACTGAAAGACGTGAGAAGAAACAGAGGAAACGTGATAAAGAGTTTGTTTTTAAGTCGGTGTCGTTTGATTTTAACAAGCTGTAAATGAAAAAACAGTTTATGACTAACGTAGCGCTGATGGTAGTAGGATGCAGGGGAGACTGGAGAGGCGGGAGATCGAGGGGGGATGACTGCTTCTCCAGAACTCTGCAGGTTGGCTGGGAAATCCCTGAGCATAGTGGTGTGGGCCACTGGAGGAAGCTCATGGTGACCTTCAGCACAAAGATAAAACCCAAACATCAGCACTATGACAGTAATGCTGTTCCCTTTGTGGGCGGTGTTTCTACGGCGTTACCGATTAGCAGCCAGTGGTTCTTCTGGCTGTGCGTGCTCCCCGGTGGATACTGCACATCAGTGGATGGTGTGATCTCACACTCCCCTCTGTGACTGACCGTCACTCCAGCCGTCACCGGACCCTCGATCCGAGCCAGCGTCAGTCCTCGAGGCTGCCATGGCAACATAAACAGAGACATGTCACCTACCTCTCATACCTGAGCCAGTGTGCTGTTCTAGATCATGAGTAGAGAGTATGACCAGGGCACATACCACTAACGAGACCCCGCGGTGGACGAGTGAAGTCGAAGCGTAGAGGTGGGAGTCTAACTTTCCCACGTAGAGAGTTGGACTAAAAGGAACAAAAGCTGGGTTAGTATCTGACCTCAACGGTTTTCTGTTGCATTGGTCACATGAATGGTAAAATATTAGAAACCATCTAAAATATTCCAATAAAGATTAAGTTAATGACGGTTTCTCCTTTTAAAGGTTAATTTTATTTAATTATTTGAATATTCAACCGTACGAGAAAAGCTGGTCCAAACATTCCTGAGCCTATGGTTCTCCTAGAACCTTCTGATTTTGGTTCTAGGAGAACTTCCCTTACACTAGTTGTGTTTGTGCACTGGCTTGCTCCTTCACAAACTGGTAGCTCCACTTTAAGGTGGAGTGTGCTTCAGCCTGGCCTTTAGCAGAGGCGAAGGTGAGGAAACGCAGCGTTTCCATGGCGAGGGACATGTGAGGGGCGTGTCTCAGGGAGTCCTCGTAGTAAAGATAAACCCCTACGACAGGTGAGCCGTAGTTTTGAGTCCACAGGACGTCACCTGCAAAGGACAATCACACTCAGGGCTTTACTGGGAGGACAGAGATGAAAAATAGGGGAAATATTTACTGCTAATTTACATAAAAGCCACACAGCGCCCCCTACCTGACTCTCTGTCAACCGTCACAACTAGACCATCGCCACTGGACACCAGGTGGGCCATTTCTGGAGGAAAGACACACACACAGATGAAATGTTCAAATAAATTCAACATAGTTTTAGGAAATAGAGGTTCTTGTCTTTTATTAAAGTGAAGAAAGTTGTAAACAAAAATGAATGATTTGGTTTAAAAATTAAATTTTTTTCAGAAGTTAAGATATTGACATTTTCAACACATATCCAAAAAACACCGTAGGCAAAGTACTTCTCCAACTTACAACTAATTCTGTCTCAACAAATGAAAAACAACAAATGAAAAAGATTGATTGAATTTGTAGGTGAAGCTACAGAGAAAATAATCAAATCAGGTAATCCTGGAGCCCTCAGGCAGCAGTGAATTAGAAGACGCATCCATGAGAGAACTGTGAGTGTACATTTCATTAGTGCATCAAACATTACAAAGTTTTTTGTAAAACAAACTAAAAAAAACCTCAAGCAAAGTCCTGACTTGGTTCAGAAAGTACAAACAAACTTCAATATAACCTGTTGTTCAAGCCTCTTACTGGCTGAACAAACTGAATTTATTTAGCTTTCCATCTGTGGAACGAAGTGTGTGTGTGTGTGTGTGTGTGTGTGTGTGTAGGGACGCACTGTAGTCCTGCTTCTCATCATAAGGATGAGCCGAGTAATCGTTGTACGTGGCGTTCCATCGCAGCTCCTGTGTCTTTGTATCAAACATGGTGAGCATATACTCTGTAAAACACACAAACACACGTTAGACACACACACACACACACACACACACAGATGCATTCTCAGGTTGTGAAGTGAACCTGTTCGTCCTATGTAGAGCAAAGGAGTGTTGGGGCAGATGGACTCCGAGGAGGAGGTGGTTAAACTTGTTTGCTTCTCGCCCGTTTCAGGATCCACTACAAACCATGCATCGTGTTTTTTTCCTGCACACACACACACACACACAGACACACAGTAATTAGCCAAGTTAAATATGAAGTCATCACCTGTTCTAACCACACCTCTCCTGCACACATCTGTTATGACTGACCAGTATAAAGTACGCCATCAGAACTTCTGCACGGAGCGGACTGCACCAGCTCTGGGATGGTGAAAGGCAGTTTCTGCAGCAGAACAATGTAGTAGTGAGATAAAAAATAAATCATTTAAAAAAGAAGCAAACACTGACAAATGTGAGTTTTCTCACCATCAGACCTTCCTTGTGCTTTCCACCAAGAACATACAAGCTGCCATCATTTGGGTCTGGGAGGAAACCCGGCCTAAATAAAAAAAACAGAGTGAGTTAAACGTGTAGAAAAACGACAATGTCAGTTTTAGAGCTAAAATACTTTATACAGCCCAGTAAAGGTGCAACACCCCTCAAATGTAATTACATTTATTCACTGCTGTTATTTGTTTTTCCAAGAAGAAAACCAAATTAAATTTTGCTAAAGCAAATTAAAAGATAAAGAGTGCACCAATAGACCCAGGTCAGGTAGAAAGAGTGGTAGACAAGAGTTAAAAACAGTCTTGTTCATTTTCATTCCCACTAAACTATTTATCCACTATGAATGCTTAAAAATCAGTTTGTGTTGACGCTTTCACGTTCAAAAAGGTGTGCTCATAATCTGAGGAGACAGGTGTTCAATCCTTTTTTATTTTACCGCAAGACCAACAATAACTATATTTATGTTTTGACTTTGGAATAGTCTTTTGGTCTACGCCAGGGGCTGTGAACTCCTTTCCCAGCATGTTTAGTTGTCTCCCTCCTTCAACACACCTGATTTTAATCAGCGGGTGATTAACAGGCTTCTGCAGAGCCTGATGAGCTGCTGAACAGGTGAATCAGGTGTGTTGAAGCAGGGAAACAACTAAAACAAGCTGGATCCCGGCCCTCGGGGAAGTTGACTATCCCTGGTCTAAGCCTTTTGAAGCTTAAACAAATAATAAAAACAAAATTTAAAGGTGCTGAATACTCGTTTAATAAATACATTTGTAGTGGTCTCTAGTAGGAACGAATGTCATATTAGTCGTACTCTAGGGGGGAATAAACACATGTGCACCATTTCCAGGAACTAGAAGATTGCCAGACGGCAGGATTTGGAGTCTTATTTCCTGATATTTGGACATCTCGCCTCTGATTGGATAACAGCAACGTGACTCTACCACTGACTCTGTTTGCTCTGCAACGTTGATGTTTTATCTCCACAAATAACACAAGCCTGAATGAGTTCTGCTGTGTGGTGGAGATGCTAATGCTAACAGTTAGCTTCTACTAGCTGAGACGTTCTCTGATGTTTCCTGGACGCTAAACCAACAACAGCCTTCCCCGTCTCGAGTCAAGATGGGTAAGTCCATGAATGTTAAGTGACAGTGTGACGTAGATCTGTCAGGATTTTCAAATCCTAAAGTTTCACCGTCTATTTTCTATCAGAAGCTAATGCAGGAGATACGTATAGGAGACTATTTTCATGTTCAGCCTGCATGTTAAACTCAGAGTGACCGACTATAATCACAAATAAGATTTTAAAAATGTTTTTTCAGTGTTCCACACTTTTAAAGCCGAAATACAGAGTTTTTTCTCAGAGGGCACCATCTAGAGGTGGAAAAAAATGTAGCGCAACTTATCCACTCCTACTTTTGTGATTTCAGCTGGAAGCAACACCTCTCGTTCGTGAACACACACTTCCTTTCTTGTCCACAACAAATGTCGCCATTTCTGCATCTGTCTAGGTCCTGAAACGCTCACACATGCTCTGTGATTGAGAGCTGTACATAAGTGGACGTCTAACGCTATTGGCTGGGCGGGCTTAGCATATACAAATAGTGACGTATTGCCTCCATTATATCACAGCACAGGGTCAAACTATCACTTCTATGGATTTCTAAAAAAAAAAAAAACCTACATAATTCCTGAAAGGGAAGATCTGGATTTAAGAGAGATTTTCTCAGCTACTATAGATTTGGACGCCCTGGATGATTATGATTGTATTTATTACAATCTTGTAATTGTTTAAGAGAGCTGCAGACATGAGTTTGTTAATCTGGACTTGTGTAGGACTGTAGTGCTTGGGTTCTGCCAAATGAAATGATGGCTCTTTGCCTTTTTGCATACAAAGCAAGAAAGTGAAATCAGATCATGAGTGGTCACTAAAGATGCCAGCTGTGAGCTAACGCTGCGAGAGCTGGGATACCACAGGATGCATTTTAATGACAGACATGAACAGAGCCTTAGAGACAGATATGATCAGGTTTCAATTAGTGCAGGATAAAAACAGATTTAAGCAAGTTATACAAGAATATAGTTAAATAGAGAAAAATAAGAGAATTCTAATTAAAATATTCACCAGTAAACAAAACTGAAACTTGACAGTTTAAAACCACTAAAACCTGCAGGATTAAAATGTTACTAGTTGTATACATGAGGGGGTGTGGTACTCACTCTGTGAGGTAAACCGGTACTTGAATGATGGGGTCTGGAAGAAAATAAAATTGCTATTAAACTTTTTAAAACGAAAAACGAAAACAATGACTGCGTGTGCAAGAACCTTCTCTTAAGGTCCACTTGATGTCTCCAGTCTGTTTGGAGACAGCATGCAGACTTCCGTCCAGCGTGGAGATGAACAGAAGGGATTCTGGGAGGGTGACTGATTTGACTCCATTAACCTGAGAGGAAAAGACAAGTGAGACCTGGGATGGCTGCAGCGTCATGAATCCTAACATTTGACTTGATTGTAGTGTAAGCGAGTTTATGCAAATGGGCGTGTCCAGGCTTCAAATAACTGTCATGTGTTCCTGATTTAGCAGGATATCCTTATTTTTATTACACTCCTTAAACCACACCCAGTGCTGAGACGTGTGCGTCTTTTTGCAGGGATATTGCTTCTGGATTTTGGTTTTAGGATGAGGTTAGATTCATGTTAATAATCACAACATAAGCTTTTAGAGTTACATTAAATTTAGGTTAGGATGACATGAAGTGTAATGATCTCATATTTACCCAGTCAGGGGTCATCAGCTGGTAAATGACCAAGGTGTTTATGGCAATACCAATTATCACATGTCAAAAATTATTTTCTAAGCAAATACTTAGTTGTATAAATAAAAAATGTCAGATGTCAAGGACGCTTTTCTTCTCAATGTTTTGTTCTATTAAGAGTTTATTTGTTAGTCAGGACTACACAGCAAAATTCACAATGTGCTTTCTGTTAAAAATCATAGCAAGACCATTACAGTAGTAGTCTTACCTTATAATTCATGAATGTAAAAAATATTTTGCATCCTATAGACCCTTGAACGTCCACAGCAGTCAATTATGTTTTAATTTTCAGCTAAAATTAGCTGTGGTAGCTGCGGAGAGTAAATGACAACACATCCTCTACAACAATAACAGATTGTGCAAAATATTCCAATACACTGAAAACAAATGTATTCTCTAGATTTAACCTAACTGGCTACAATGTTAATATTTGATTACATGTTACAACGGCTTTCCATACCCCAACAACAATCAAAGAGACCCTGGTGTACGCGCGCGCGCACACAGTAAACCCTTCATTCTAGCAGCAGTGTTGAGCTGGCTAATGAGTTAGCTAAACTCTTAAAACGTCCCCATCATACCACTGGCAACTTTACTGGAGCCTGAAATAGACGCTGATACCAGATACGCAAAAATAGCAGAACATAAACTCAACTGACAACAGAAACAGCAACACAACCGCTGCGAAGTTTACCTGCAAATGTTTTCCTTCCAACAACAGCAGCAGAAGAGAAAGTAGAAGACGTCCTGGAGACCCCATGACCCCCCAAACACCCGCTCCTCTTTATGTTATGGTCCGACACAAACAGGTGGACTAAAGCTTCTAGAGGCCGAACTCGCTCTTCATTTCCAGCGTCTACGTCGGTGACCGCCGCATTGTTACCGCTGGACGGAAACGAGCTCAGTTCATGAAGCGTTAAACAATAACCCCAAGAGTGCCGCTTTAAATCTATTATGACAGTCTGTCATGTTGCTGTTCCATGTTTCCGTGTTGGGACGGAACCCGTGACGTCAGGAGTAAACTGTCAAGCCAAGCAGTGAAGTGGGAGGGTCGCTTGCGAGGCAGGTACACTGACCAATGAGAAGCAAGAATGAGAACAAAGGGGGCGGGTCTATGGAAACAGCTGGAACACGTGGAAAAAGACAACAGGACAAGTGACAACGCAACCAGAAAGCGTTTTTGTGCAACAGAAAAACGTGGAGGGATTAATTGTTTTTGTTAGTCTTTCACATCACAGAGGATCCATCCACATGCGGCTAGGAAAAAGTTTATTTAGATCATTTACAAATTAAAACAGCATATCATTCACTTTTCCCATTGGCAGGATTCCCTTTAGTGATCATCAGTGGCTTTATTGTGACTTATTAAAATATGAATGTGGTTTACCTTAGATCACCTCATTTCTAGAAGTATTTTCAATCATTTGTGTTAGTCATGTAATTTGCAGTAGAGTACTCAAAGATGCTTGTTGCTTCTTTATCAAAATTTAATTTCTCTGTATTTTGATTAGAGCAGTCCTGGAAAAAGTTATTTTATTTTTTACAATTGGAAACTTTGAGTCTCTATATAGCATAAGAAACTTAGTTTGTGCTCACAATGGCCCAGAAGCCCTGATAAATAGCCAAATACAACCCCATAATAAAGCCATGGAACGTGAGCGTTGCTCCAAAATTCTTCTTTGTTGTTTTTCTACGTAAGCAGTAGCTCGGGCTAGCATTGCCTAGTGTTGTTCTGCGGTTAGCATTGCTGTAACAAACGTTTACATTTTGCTGATGTTGAAGTGGGTTGGGACATGCATATGTAAGGTTGTGTGTGTGTGTGTGTGTGTGTGTTTCTACGCTTTTGATGTGTTAAACCAGCTTTTCTCAGGATGAACCATTTCTCCATGGCCATTACATCATTACCGATTTAGATAGGAAAGCAGGTCGGAGACGGTGCAGACTTTGTGCTACATTAACATCCCAAGCTGCCTTTATTCAACAAGGTAAATGTGGTTTTAAACTCTAGGACACCTTTAAGCATAAGTGGTTTCAGATATCTGAAATAGTCATCTGATGATCTGAAAATCCCCAGACACAATCTTTGCTTTTCTGTGCAAAGCAAAGTAGCACCCAAAGTGCATAATTTAGATAAAACTTTAAAGTTAAATAGAAACCAGTATTGATGTGTGGTATTGTTAGTATTATTTCTGTCTATAAAATTACAAAAAGGCAGCAAATTGATGAAACTTTTGACTTTTCTCCACCATGATTCCCTTTATATCAGATCCATCCTACAATTAACCTCAGTGCTTAATTCAGCACAATTCACAAAACACGACTCAAAGTGCTTGTACATGAGGAAAAATATACTGACAACATAAATTGTTGCATTCTGCAATCAAATGATCACAAAAGCTAATACTGGAGGCACTTTTGTCATTTTAGGTTTGGTAAAAAAGAGACATAGCATTCCAGACTGGTGTTAAGAAGGCATCAACCTGCAGACAGGCAACGTCCTGAGTCTTTACCGGTGGAGCACGCTGTCAGGTTTGGGGTATCCAAACAGCTCAAAGTCTGGTTTATACAGATCGTACAATTCTCTCCTCTTAGTCAAGGGTATCTGTGCAAACCAGTCCCTTTCCCAGCTGGTTTCTGTGCGGTTTCGGGCTCCTGATGGGAAATGTAGGAAGTGATCAATCTTCAGTAGCTTCAGAAGCTGCTCCGAGTCGGTTTCCAGAGTCTCTAGTCGTCCAATGAAGTCATACTTCACCTGACACGGATGGCACAAACGGTACACCTTCAACATAGAGAAAGCAGATCAACAACTAGATATTGCATCATTACCAGCCTATGCATACACATTTATCAGTGCAAATAAGAAAACCAGACACCCAACTTAAATCTCACATTGTATTTACAACCCAGATGTTTTCAGTACTTTTGCTTTTTTATCATCGCAGGATGTGTTTGTGCAGATGTTCATTGATTTTTGCTGCACAAAGCTTCAGTGTGTGCGACTTTTATTTAATCATGCTGGTGCTACAGCATGTTATTTGCATTTTAATGTGACAGTTAATCAATCCTGCAATTAAATCGTATCTAACGTTGCCATTGAACAAATAAAGGTACAAATCAATAATTTAAGGTATAATAAAAGTGAATCAAAGTCAGTGACTAATAAATATTAACTGGAGAATTAAAGATGCATTAATAATGTCGCAGTTTGAGTATAAATATCTTTGTTTTCCTCATGGAAATTAACATTAGAGTATATCTGCAAATGAAAAGAAAACACATCATTTAAGGTCTAAATGTTAATGATGATCCAACACTCTGATAAAAGTTTTCCCAAAAACCCTCTGAGGGTTTTAGTCCAGTTGTTTCCAAAGTCGGGGTTGGGAGAAGTTTTATTTTGGTTTTTAGCACATGTTCAAATAAAAGCCTTAGAGCTGCACTAATTAAATTTCTTGATGAAATAAGACACATTTTTAATCTAAAAAACACAAAAACAACAAATATCTACATAAATACCTGTCTCCAGTGTTCATTGAAGATGTTTTTCCTCTCCGTCTCTGGATCAAGGAGATACGAGATAAACTGGAGAAACGTTGGTTTGATTCCCGCTGCAAATGAATCAGCAGCTGTCTCTGCCAAGTCCTCAGACACGTTACCATAACGACGCAGCATGACTGAACCAAAGTGATGGTAGAAGTCCTCGTTAGGCCTACACACACACACAAACACAAACACACGCACTTAAATAAATAATATTTGTTTTAAATTACAGATGAATTAGAGTTGAAGCCCATAGAAACCTTCCAAACTTGTTCCTAAAGGCAGAGATGAGGCGCACAAATGGATCTCGTACGAACAGAAACTTGGTGTAACGCTGGAGCTTGACAGCCATCAGGTGGCGGGAAAGTGAACCATAATGCCGCCAAAATCTGTAAAGAAGAAATAAATGCAAAAACAGAAAGAGAACGATGAAAACTTTTCACTTGTTTAAGCTGCTTATAGCTATTTAGTTTGATAAAACACTTGTAATACTCCAAGAATAAGGAAAAACAATGAAGCAATTCTCCCTTGTACATTTTTTCTTTTAGGGCAATAATAATAAAAATGTTTAACTTTTTATTTCAACATCCCTACATTTTCCTGCTAAATTCAGCCTATGCTTCAGGGACTAAAATGTGCTCCACCAGAATGCCAAAGGGTTAAAGATGAAGCGCGTGTTTTGCTGCAGACTGAAAGAACGCGTTCAGCTCCCGAGGGGAAGAGAAAGGTCCGTCTGTGCTGCTGCAGCGGGCCCGGCTGTCGTTTCCACGCTCTGGTCCAAGTCTCTGCTCAGTAAATAGCTCTGTTAACGAGCTACGAGGGAGGAGTTCCTCATTCCATCTGAAGAGGAAAACTATGCAATTATCTGAAACAATTAAGGCACCAAACAGTAAAGGATGCAGAAATTTACCTCTAAAAACAAACCTTCATGTGGCCAAACTTCAGAAATTAGAAGCTGTGCTGAACATCGTTCCTGCTTAGATGCAGCTTCAGCCTCTCGTTTATATATATATATTTAGAGACTTTACAGATAAAAGAACTCAGTTAAAATATGTGTAAAAATAATAATAATTAAAAATCTATTTTTATATTTAAATTTATTTGTTTAACTTTGATTCCTTTTGGGGAAAAAACAGAAAACTTCACTCTTCTGAAAGTTGTCGCTTATTTTTTTCATTAAATCATCCTGAAGATAAAAATAAACACGTCAGCAGTAATTATTTATTTATTCAATAGATTTCCACTAATTTTATAACATTCTGCAAAATGTGCATTTTTCCATTTGCATCTTTTATATCTTTACTTTTTCTCAACTAAGCCTTTTTTGTACATTTTTCCTTTGTTTTAATTTGTGATTTGTTTTTTTATTATGTTTTTTTGGTATAAAGAAAAGCACCAACACAGTTTCCACCCACAAAAAAGTAAAACTTAAAAGGCTTTCTTTGTGCTTCTGGCTTTAATTAATGAATCTGACAAAAATACAGTTAAGTATGTTTGCAGATTGTGTCGTTTTTAAACAATCAGCTGACAAAAGGGAGGAGAAACTCAGGAGAAGAGGACCAAAGAAGAAAGGAGCGGATTTAAAAAGCTTCCTATAAAAGAAATTTATAGTATTCTTCTTTTTTTTAATTATTTATTATTTTTTAACTCGTTAAAACGTTGACTTTTCTTTATTTTTAACTTTAAAGCAACTTCTCGCTTAACTGTTCTCTCCCCCTCTGAAGACGAGTCATAAACGGACCGTTTTTATGGGACTCGTTAAACATTTCTGAGTGGTGGAATCATTTGTCTTCAGGATGTAGTGTTAAAACCTTCATATAAAATAATGTAATAAAAGATCTGTGCGAGTGTCATACTTGGCGAAGGTGAGGTGGAGGGAGGAGTTGTGCACAAGGTCAGGGGGGACGGCCTCGGGGTCGGTGTATGGTTTTCCTGTGGAGGGGGAGATCAGAGCCTGAGACAGCACCACCAGGACTCTCTTCCAGTTGGTGCACGCTACCTGATCTCAGAGCAGAGATGAAGAAAAAAAAAGGTAATCTTTTTCAGAAACCCAACGTTTTTCTAAAATATAAAGATGGACGACTCAAGGTAAACAACACATCAGTATGCATGTATGACACAAACTGTACCTTAGGAACATAGCAGTAGATTATCTGATGAGCATCATCCACAATCATGTGATCCATTTCCCTGATGGGGATCTGCTCAAATGCTCGAGTCCTTCCAGGAAAATCCATAAAGTCTTTCCCTGAACACACATCCATGATCCTTTGCTTCCTGGCCTCCTGCTCCATGTCCTCAGCAGGAATGCGAGTCCTCTCATCTTTTGATTCCTCCTTCGTTTGCTCCTCATTTGTTGGTTTCTGAGCTGCTTGTATAGGTGAGGAAGTGGTGGCGGTAGAAGCGGTAATCGGAGAACTGGTCTGTGATTGAACGGTGGATACAGGCGACGCAGTCATCCGGCTGCAGCAACCAGACTGAAAGGAGTTGTGTTTCAGGTCCGGAAACGAGTAGAGGTTGAAGCCCCCGACGCCATCCCAGTAGACGATGATCAGCAGGATCATAAACAAAGATCCCAGGATGAAAGCCACTCGTAGTCCGCGCCATGCTCCCATGGTTACGCCGCTTCGTATTCTGACTGATGTGGAGAGAAAAAAGAAAAAGAAAAGGGAAGTGGTTGCTTAAGAGCAGCAATCTGAATGTGACACTTCCTGTTTGGTAGCTGCAGCTTAAAGAAAGAGGAAATGGAACTGGGAGTTAAATCATACAATGTTACACTGCTGCAAAAATTTTAAAAAGCACCAAATAAAAAAAAGAATCGTTTTAAAGGCTGGATTTATTCTGAAATAAATAATAAAAGGAAGTTTTAGCGACTTTAATGATGTATTTGGAGTTCAACAAAGAAAAGAAATGTGGATCTAATGTTATCCTTAAATAAGACAATACCTCAGTTAAAGACATTAGTGTAAATATGAACCATGGAAATAAGAAAACAATCTTGGTTAAATTCTGAAATAATTGTGATTTATTATTTATTTTACTGTTGCATTTTTGATATTATATTGGGGTATTTGCCAATATGTCCATTTTTGCATTTTTAAAAAAAATTAAATTAGGTGAAAACGTGTTCATCCTGCATGATCAGCTGCATTCTAATCCACTTTCAGATGAAGGTTTTAGGTCCTAAACTGTTTTGGGATGCTCTGCTCTTTTGAGGTCCGTTTTTGGACATGCTTCGATTGAGAAAGTGTGAGAAGGTTCATCTCCAAGGAAGTTCTAACAGAGATTATCAGGAAGAAGAGGGAAAAGTCCTCTGGGTTCACAAAGCTTTCCAATTTTTCAAAAATGTTCTAATAACGTGGATTTAGGATCATTTCTGCAGTTTTGCAGCAACTTTTATAATCACATCTGTTTATTGACACACAGTTTATTGGAACTGCTGCCATAACAATTTTAATATAAATACAAGACCATACTCGTTCTTGAAGAGCCATCCACAAAAGATAGGGTCAGCTAACCATTTTGGATTGAATCCACTGGTTCGATGTTTACTGTCGCAGCTCTGGCCTACAGGTGGCTGCTCCGACGTACTGGAGATGCACTCTGTCCTACACCTGACCTCTCACCCTGTTCATGTATCGATGATGTCACTATTGTGCTCTCAACCATATACCAGATGCGGTTAAAGTGGGACTTGATGGTTTTCATTTTAACATTTGAATTGTTAATTTGGTGCATTAAAGAACTATTTAAAATAAATTAGCCTGGTGGGGGGCCAAGAAAAGCCTGGCGGTCCACCAGGTCTATAAAGCACTGGGGGAAACCCTGCATGTCAGGAGTAGCGTGGTGGGGGAGGGGCGGAGCATCTGTCTGTATCCATCTCCAGAGGGAGTTCTGAACTCTTCAGCCCTCAAGGCCAAACACAGGGGAGCCAAATTCAGACAACATTTACTGTTTTGGAACAGGCCAGACATAAAATTTCCTCTCTGCCTTCAGTCTTTTCCGGTCTCAAGGACATCCAAACAACAGAATCAATGGGTTAGTTTCCAACAAACCGAGCTGAAAATTTCTCCAAATTGGTTTCCATTTGCAATTAAGCTCATACAACTTCTGAGAGTTCTGGATTCATTTGTCTGGTTTACAGAGTTGTGATGTTAGATGCTATACTCTCTGTGGCTAAAACAGAATCTTTATGTTTGTTTAATTGGGTTCTTTTCCCATGCTGAAATCCCCTCATTTATACTCCTCCTTAAATTAAATTCTGTTAGGTCATTTATTTCAGATAACATCTTGTTTTCTTAGCTGTGTGTTTGAGGAATGTTTGGGAGTATAAACATTTTCTGCAGGATATATTTTGGGCAACATTAAGAAATACCAGAACTTCCTCTGGCATTTATTCAACTGAGTAAAGTTTTGCTGCAAAGTTTGGAGCGATGAGCATCGGTTTAGTCATTTCAGCTCTAAATATTTCATCACAAACATGAAAAAGAGTCGTTTTTGTAATGTGAAAGTGGGTTTATGATGAGGAAGCCTAACCCCGTAGAAGTTTATTCATCATTCCTGAATCAATTTCACATTTTTTATGCTATTGCTAGCCGATAAATGTCTTTTTAGAGATTATGATGAACCTTTTATTTTCATTTATAAATGCAGAGACTGAAATAAAAAAATAGGCTAATATAGGCTCAAGTAATTTAATGTTTATTCATTTCAACTGAGGAGCCAGAACTTAGAACACTGCATTTAAATCAGGTTTTGGGTAGAAATGACAAAAATCCAGGATTGGCTTGGTCCAAAGTTAACCACATTGGGGTATTTAAACCAAGCAGATTTACTGAGATTAAACTAGTACATTTTTATTAATGTTGCTCACACCTATTTTATTTTTAATAAACTCATTTGCCAACTCAGTGTCTGTGGTTATAAGTTATTAATTATCCGGGTAAAAACGGTGATTTTCTGAGGTAACATAATAAACACATGATGTGCTTGGCTGAGGGAGACCGTGGGAACACTGCGGGCTCCGGCCGGGGAGCAGCTCAGCTGTCACGGAGATGTGAACAAGCAGGGATGTGGAGGGGGATGGAGGCTCCAGACCAGGGCACCAGGGAGGGTTCACACCCCTCAATTGTCTGTCCCACATAAACATCTGCTGTCAGCCGGGGAGATTGTGGAAAAAATTATGTTAACAAATGGGATAAGAATCAAGATCCAGCCCGATGCAGGGAAGAACCATGTGATTTCACTGAGAAAATTATTATTTTCCTTTTTTTCCAGCGCTGAAAGCCACATTCCTGGCTTTGAAGGAAATTTAAATCCTAACTCACTTTTTTCCACTGCCACGCGTTGAGCACAAACGCTCGCGTGCGCACAGACACGCGCAGGAGAAAAACATAAAAGCAGCGCGTGATCTTTAACTAGATAAGTTCAAACGCGTGTATTATTTTATAGCGTTTTCTCGGGCTTCTAGACTGTTCGTTATTTAGTTTCCATCTGAAGTAATTCATCTCCATGTCCTTTCAGCGGAAAACAACCGAACTTCTCCAGAACACAGGTCACAATCTCCGCTTACTGACCGTCCCTCATCCGAGCGGTAGGTGTCGGTTTTCTCTCCGGTGCAGACCATGCCAGAAAGGCACAAAAAATGTTGTATCGTTAAATTCCATCTGCTTTCACCCACCTTTAATCCTCCGTATCAAGATGTTGTGTCCCTGAGGGAGCAACAAAGCCCAGTTTGGTTCCTTTCATGCCCCATTTGCACCGGGAGCATCACATAACAGTATCCATCTGAAAACACGTCCGTGTGGTGTTAAAATAACATAAACCAACAGGACGGGACGAGTTTTTATCTCACCCTGCGTTGGTTATCCATGGTCCGTTCCTTCGGTGTCCCAGCTCTCCGTCTGTCCGTCTACCGGTGAAGAGACCGGGAGAGCGGGTGGGCACTAGTGTTGTCCTCTTTGATTTAAAATCTCGCGAGATTCGACAACCCATTCGAGGTACACACGAGGTTTTCTCATTTCTTATAAACTACTTTTGTAGAATGACGCCTTTTGATATAAATTAATTAATAATTTGTTAATTTATAAGAAAAATGTAATTAATAAATTACTCCTACGACCGTATAATGCTTGTTTTTGTTTAAAGGATCTGTTTGAGTTAGCTACATTATTTATTTTAAGGCAAATCTAATTTACCATAGAAAATAAAAATAATTACAAAACCAATCAAAACTGTTAGTGATATCAACTTTGTTTTAATCCCCAAAGCACAGGCTTTCCCTCTCTATTCTCTAAGAAAAAATACTGCCAAAATGTGTTCATGTTAACATAAACTTACAAGACTAAAAATATGAAATAGGCCTGTGCTGTGTGCACTGTTCAACACACATAGGCCTATATAAATAAACACACACAATTGTAAAATGTGCCAAAAAATTACTGAGTGATTTTAATTGACTAATGGCATTTATTCAATAAACACCCCGTTTGAATTATACAGCTATCATAATGAAAATAGTTTAAATAAAACCAAAACCAAAAATAAATGTATAGGTCTGATTTATTAATCAATAAAAAGCATCAAATTCCAGCAAATACATTTCAGTAGCTTTCGGTTTGGACACATCTCTAAACTCATCTCCAAGCTACTGGATGGGTGAGACACTGGTTAGATCTATCAGGAACTACACTGGAGTTGTTTTCATCCTATTTGTCTGAGTGTTAATTCTCTGTGGCCATCTCCAAGTTGCAGTCCTCCACCTCCTTCACCAGTGGTGTCCCACAAGGTTCTGTGCTGGGCCCTCTACTGTTTCTCCTTTATCTGCTCCCTCTCCAGCACATCCTGAGGTTTTTTAAACCATCTTTATGTAGATGACATCCAACTGTACATCTCCTTTAAGCCCCATGAGATGTCTAAGCTGCAGCTGTTGCACACCTGCTTAGACTATTAAAACCTAGATTGCTGGGAACTTTCTACAGCTGAATGAAGACAAGCTGGTTCTCAAAAAGTCAGAGACTCTCTTGGTCAGCTTGCTTCTCACACCAAACCCTCTGTCAGGAATCTTGGTGTGACCTTTGACCCAGCTCTCACCCTGGATTCTCATGTCAGTTCTCGTTCGCTCTTCCTGCTTCCATCTCAGGAACATTGCTGAGTCCCATTCTGAACTTGAGATGGTTATCCACAGATTCATCAAAAACCTTTTCAACAGTTAGCTTTTGACATGTTTGAATATAACAAAAACAATACTTGTATAATGAAGACACAGAAACAGAACCAAGGAGTACTTGTGTTAGAATGTTTATTTAAAGTTATTCCCACCGCGCACCCCCTCCCTGTGTGAAAGCCTAATCTGAAAGGAGGAGGATACAGGCCACTATAACGCCACACCAGCACATTTGTTGACAAGGCTACTGGTTTTGATTCAACACCTTCCTCCTGCACTGGTTTGACACTCTGTGCTGCGCTGTAGTAACACACCAGCATGATGAGGCCAGTTCAGAATCAACCCCAGGAGTAAGAAGGTCCAATAAGATTGGGCTGAGAGTTTTGACTCCAACCAATGTTTTAAAAAATGAAGGCAGTTTTACTAAATTTCAAGTTCCACAGAGAAGAAAATGGCAATTGTGAGGCAGAGAAAAAATTCGGATAACTTCTCTTTTCCCTCACTGTGGCTGCTGATCCACAAGGCGTGATTTGATGATGCCACTAAAAATGAAAACCTGAGGCTCGAGACGAACCCAACGTTTGTCACAGTGAGGCTGTCGTCCTTCTCCAGTCAGTGACACCGCTCCTGTCCTCTCCTTCCACACAACAACAGATGGACTGGAGGAAGATCAGAGTAGCAACAAATCACACCACTGATACAGACACTAAGTACAAAACACCTAATTATAATAGAACTAAACATAGGTTGTTCCAGTTATTTCAGTACAACACTGGACCAAAAGACCAGTGGCCATGTTTGTTACACGTAGCAAGTGTTACCTGCGTAGCGGACTACAGATCTCCGAGGGGAATGATTTCTTCGTTGATAAAAAACTCAATGGTCTCCTCCTCCCAGTCGCCCACGTTGCTGTCAAGCTCATCAGTGTCCACTCCTGAAAGACGAAACAAACCCATCCAAACNTTAAAATGAAGCTCAGAGGTCATTCGAGGTTGAGTTTTAAAAAGCAGAGTCTCACCTCCTCTGAGCTCAAGGCGGAGGCTCTTCTGTTCCTGATAAATCTGCAGCGCCGTCTCCCTGTAGCTACGGTACTCCTCCATCATGGCTCTGCGCTTGTCCACCAGCTCCTACTCTCACAAACACACATTATAGTTGTATGACTTCACCAGTGAAGAAAGTAAAGCGTTAGCAGGCTCAATGTTTCAAAGGTGAAGGGAAAAATATGCACGTACAGATCTGAACATCAATAACAAATAATAAAGAGTAAAATGTCAAAAAGGGAAGAGTTTAAAAATAGGAACAGGTCAAACCTTTGAAGCCTTGGACTGGCTCAGACGATCCTTCTGCTCAAAGATCTTTGAGTATTTCTTAAGATCCTTTTTGATCATCTGCAAGTGAAAACACATGTTAATTGGGAACACTCTAAAACAAGGAGGTTAAAATGTCATGTGATGCATTTACGAGCCTCAGAGCAAAGATAGAATCAGGAGCTGGAGTGCAGCTCTCATACGAGGTGTCAGAAAATTTGTATTTGTCATCACTGGCTCCAGACACACCGTTAACAGGTAAACTGGTACCTTAATCTGATCTCCACTGAGCAGAGATGGAGGTCTGGGCCTCCAGAGCAGCTGACAGAACCGGTCCTTGTTGTTCTTCTGGAGGAGACGGCCCTGAAACGTCCATAGCCAGTACGCATTGTCCACCTAGACAGAAGAGTCCAGATGATGGGATGAGTTCACACAGAAGAGAAGAGCAAGTTTTGTTTGTGTAAGCAGGAGCGCACCTTGTGGCTCCACCAGGAGACAGAGGTAACAACGTATCGACCCGTCGGGTCCCATTCAACGTCAGAGGCCATGTAGTGCTCTGCTATGTTCATCAAGGTGCAGTCGGAGGTATCCACGAAGGCTAGAGCTCCGTTCATACTGAACACAGAGGAAAAAACAACTTAGTACTGGGGAACGTCCAAGAGGTGAAAGGTGAAAGAAAATAAGATACAAGCCTCAGAAAAGCATTAGAATCAGGAGCAAAGCTCTCATATGAGGTGTCAGAAAATAAAGTTTATCATCAGCGGCTTTTGAAACACAGACACACACGCACACACACAAATCTCACCTTCTGAGTCCGGCCAGCACCATAAACTGTCCCTGGGGGCTCCAGAAAATGCTGTTTGCCTGCTGTTTGTCAAACATTTCTGTAAAAAATAATAAAAACTTACCAGAGGGATTCAAGAAACACAACAGAATACATTCACTCATCTGCCCAACCAACTCACTTATGAGCTCGATCTTCCCGTTGTTTTTGACATGATAGAAGGAGGCGTTGATTCTGGGAGACTCTCCGTGGAGAACAGCAAACTTGCTGCCGTTGGGCTCCCACGCAAACGCAATGATGCTTTCTAAGAAGGGCACGAGCGGATTACATTAGATTACTTCCATAAAATTAAATGATTCAAAATAGATGCTTCTTTTCATATGTTCTCACCATTCATCTCAACAACATCAACAGGAACCTGCTTCTCTCTCATTCGGAAGATTTCAAAGTTGGTAACAACACCCTGGAACAGAACGAAGATTGGTCTTTTATCATAAATCCAGTAAGATCTAAAGACATCGTCTGTCCTTTGCTGCATACCTGAGTTCCTTTGGGAGTCCTGTCCACTTTCACACACAGATAGTCTCCATTTCTCTGCCAGTGCAGTTTGCAGTCGACTACATTGAAGAGATTACGAACTCTGATCTCCTGGCGAGAGGGCAGCTGCATCAGGGTGACTCTAGCTGGGATGTCTTTGTCCTCTGGTACCCAGAACGCTATGATGTTGTCACCAGGAGACCATGAGAAGTCCCTGTGGAAATGAGCCAACAAAAACTCAAGATTCACATCATTGTAACAATAAAAGTGTAATGTGTATCGATTCATAACAGGATTACTAAAAACTCTTACTTGATGCCAGTAATTTTGAGACTCTTCTTGTCTAACAGGCCCATTGACTGAAGAAAAAAAAACAGCTTCAGAATCATAAAACACTTCTTAAAAAGAAAACTGCTTCTTGAGTTTACTCACTGGAGTTTCGTAGATGCTTATGTAGATGACATCCAACTGTACAGCTCCCTTAAGCCCCATGAGATGTCTAAGCTGCAGCTGTTGCACACCTGCTTAGACTCTTAAAACCTAGATTGCTGGGAACTTTCTACAGCTGAATGAAGACAAGCTGGTTCTCAAAAAGTCAGATTCTCTTGGTCAGCTTGCTTCTCACACCAAACCCTCTGTCAGGAATCTTGGTGTGACCTTTGACCCAGCTCTCACCCTGGATTCTCATGTCAGTTCTCTTGTTCGCTCTTCCTTCCTCCATCTCAGGAACATTGCTGAGTCCCATTCTGAACTTGAGATGGTTATCCACAGATTCATCAAAAACCTTTTCAACAGTTAGCTTTTGACATGTTTGAATATAACAAAAACAATACTTGTATAATGAAGACACAGAAACAGAACCAAGGAGTACTTGTGTTAGAATGTTTATTTAAAGTTATTCCCACCGCGCACCCCCTCCCTGTGTGAAAGCCTAATCTGAAAGGAGGAGGATACAGGCCACTATAACGCCACACCAGCACATTTGTTGACAAGGCTACTGGTTTTGATTCAACACCTTCCTCCTGCACTGGTTTGACACTCTGTGCTGCGCTGTAGTAACACACCAGCATGATGAGGCCAGTTCAGAATCAACCCCAGGAGGAAGAAGGTCCAATAAGATTGGGCTGAGAGTTTTGACTCCAACCAATGTTTTAAAAAATGAAGGCAGTTTTACTAAATTTCAAGTTCCACAGAGAAGAAAATGGCAATTGTGAGGCAGAGAAAAAATTCGGATAACTTCTCTTTTCCCTCACTGTGGCTGCTGATCCACAAGGCGTGATTTGATGATGCCACTAAAAATGAAAACCTGAGGCTCGAGACGAACCCAACGTTTGTCACAGTGAGGCTGTCGTCCTTCTCCAGTCAGTGACACCGCTCCTGTCCTCTCCTTCCACACAACAACAGATGGACTGGAGGAAGATCAGAGTAGCAACAAATCACACCACTGATACAGACAC
>SSNS01000216.1:1034433-1067918 GCA_006937985.1 Aphyosemion australe
ATCAGCGGCTTTTGAAACACAGACACACACGCACACACACAAATCTCACCTTCTGAGTCCGGCCAGCACCATAAACTGTCCCTGGGGGCTCCAGAAAATGCTGTTTGCCTGCTGTTTGTCAAACATTTCTGTAAAAAATAATAAAAACTTACCAGAGAGATTCAAGAAACACAACAGAATACATTCACTCATCTGCCCAACCAACTCACTTATGAGCTCGATCTTCCCGTTGTTTTTGACATGATAGAAGGAGGCGTTGATTCTGGGAGACTCTCCGTGGAGAACAGCAAACTTGCTGCCGTTGGGCTCCCACGCAAACGCAATGATGCTTTCTAAGAAGGGCACGAGCGGATTACATTAGATTACTTCCATAAAAAAAAAATGATTCAAAATAGATGCTTCTTTTCATATGTTCTCACCCTTCATCTCAACAACATCAACAGGAACCTGCTTCTCTCGCATTCGGAAGATTTCAAAGTTGGTAACAACGCCCTGGAACAGAACGAAGATTGGTCTTTTATCATAAATCCAGTAAAATCTAAAGACATCGTCTGTCCTTTGCTGCATACCTGAGTTCCTTTGGGAGTCCTGTCCACTTTCACACACAGATAGTCTCCATTTCTCTGCCAGTGCAGTTTGCAGTCAACTACATTGAAGAGATTACGAACTCTGATCTCCTGGCGAGAGGGCAGCTGCATCAGGGTGACTCTAGCTGGGATGTCTTTGTCCTCTGGTACCCAGAACGCTATGATGTTGTCACCAGGAGACCATGAGAAGTCCCTGTGGAAATGAGCCAACAAAAACTCAAGATTCACATCATTGTAACAATAAAAGTGTAATGTGTATCGATTCATAACAGGATTACTAAAAACTCTTACTTGATGCCAGTAATTTTGAGACTCTTCTTGTCTAACAGGCCCATTGACTGAAGAAAAAAAAACAGCTTCAGAATCATAAAACACTTCTTAAAAAGAAAACTGTGCTTCTTGAGTTTACTCACTGGAGTTTCGTAGATGCTTAACGTGTCTGTCGTCATCCTAGCAAAGAACTTCCCATCATGGCTCCACCTGAGAGAAACCATGAACAATTAAAACGCACCAAACATAAATTTGCATTTAAAATTCAAAAGAAAAAAAAAGTTGTGTCCTGACTTAAATATGGGCCAGTGTGCTGAGCTCTCGCAGTGGAAGCCTCTCTTCTTCTGTCCAGTCAAAATGTCCCAGATGATGATGGCCTGTGGGTCCTCTTTGGTGTCCATCAGTGGACTGAAGGTGACGACATACCTGCAGGAACCAACAGCACGTTTTAGAACTCAGATTCATCTGTGTTTTATTACCAAGTCACTATAACTAAAGAACAGGATCTACTAAATAGTTCTTTCATATTTTATTGATCCTATTAACTGTGTGCTGATGTGGCTACAGGAAGAAACGTTATCTGCAATAATATATAAAAAATGATCAATTCTACATATCCCTGAAGGTGGTATTAAAAAAAAAAAACATGTGGAAACGGCAACAAAAATTTTCATTACAACAACAATCAACTGAGATTTGACTTGACAGGCTTTGTGTGGATTACCTCTCACACGGTGAGAAGTCGATGAGCGACACACCCTGATGGCTGAACCTCTGGATCTGTTTGAACTTCTCGCCACCCCACAACGCAATGCCCCGCTGATGGAAAGTAGCCAAGTAAGTGCCTTTAGGAGACCAGCGGACGTACGTCTCTGTCCAACGCTGCATCCAAACACAAAAGCATTAAGTTTTCTCCACATCACGTTAAGCTGATTCCTGTTAATAATTACTAACTTACTGCTCTCTCCTCATTTATAATTGGCTCTTTAGCATCATTTGCGAAAATGGCTGTCCTCTCTCCAGCTTCGTAGATCACGCTGTACTGATCGCGACAGTCGGGGTCCTCGATCCAGTGACGCATATTCCCCTGAACAGAGAACAAGAGCAAACTGAGGTTGTAGCATCTCTGCATTATGACCTCACAAGAAAATAGAGTAGAACTCACAAAATCTTTGAAGGGTTGTTTCTCTGGAGTGTCCCACTCATCACTGATATTCATGTACCTGAAAATGTAAAAAAAGAAGACTGTTTCTAATAATAGTATTGCATGTCAGCAGTGAGGTCTGCCTATTCTGCAAACATACTTATCAAAGTCAGTGAAGAGGTTGACCCTGAATGTGTGCTGTTTGTCAAGTTTGTATCCATCTGCGTTCTTCACAGCCTCCAGAGCCTGAGTGGGAGCGGCATACTCCAAAAAGATGTACCTGCGTAGAAACATCAGCTGGGTTTTGCGTTTTTGGATGGATTTGTGGATCCATGAATAAACAACACAAGAGAGAGACGGCTAGGACGTACCCTTTGGTCATGCCATCAGCGTCTGGGTAAAACTCAGTTGTGATTTTGCCAAACTTGGAGAAGATCTTGTGTATGACGTTTTTGAGTTTTTCCAAACGTTCTGGGCCCACCTGAGGAACGTTGTCCACCACAATCACTGAGTCGATCCCATCAGCTTCCTGGGGCTTTTCTCGCAAGATATCCTCCAGGAGCTCTGTTGAGAAAGACAAAGTAGTTATGGATGTTCCATTTCCTGAATGCATCACGTGATTAACATTTTTACAGATGCAAACTGCCAAAGAAATAACGAGTATTTGATTAACTTATGTAATATATAAAAATGGATCATTTAGGTCACCAATATTAAATCAAAACAAATAATTAAGCTAAATGTATAAATTTATTCTTAGGGAAATAATTCACTGCCATTCTATTGTGCTAGGATGCTCCCATTCTGTTGTTTGCTATATATTTTTTACTTTAAAATACCCCTATCTTGTACATCTGCCAAAGCTCAAACTAAGTTTTTGTTTAATTTTGCAAATAACTATCATATAAACTGGGTGTAACTAGATCACATTTTGGAAACTTTCACAAGTTTTTTTTTTGCTTTTACTTTGGAAAATAAGCATTTTTTAAATGATATCTTAAAGGTTTTGCACAAAATGAGAATTAATAGTATTTTTGATCACAATTTTCTTTCATAAACTTAATTACAATCATATAAAATGAGCCAAAGTTTTGATTAAACGAGTGAACCACATATTTAATGTTATCCTATTAAATTAACGATCACTAAATCTTTTCATAATTAAAACCCGATCTTAAGTCTAAAAAAACAAACTAAGAGCCACTGTGACTGAGGGCGGTGTTGCACTGCTAGAAAAAATGATCCCAATGAAGTTTGAGAACATCTGAGCAGAAATCTTACATTTTGCGTTTTTGTGTTGGTTAAAGACAAGCTGCTCATTTGCAATCGTGCATTTCAAGATCTCGGACTATCCATTCAGCTACAGCGTGATTGTTCTCAGGCTAATAGCTTCATTCCTGCACGTTTTCAAACAGGCCACGCTGAGTAAGCTGTCTGGGGTCTGGGCGAGGCTAACGGGCGTAATGTGTAGCATTTAGATAGCATCGGGGTGGGGGGCTGAGACAAAAAATGTTCTACCGCTATTTTATTTCTGGTTAACGAAACTATTTTGAAAAAGTAAATATTTTTCAAGGCCTGGTGAAACACCGCGCAACATTTCTACCATCTGGACTGGAGCATAACCGGTATCGGTCTCTTAGCTAATGGTTAGCACTAGGCCTGATAGCCGGCGTTTTTCCTGCTACCACTCACCATCGTCCTCGATGTCATCTTCGAAGTCCTCCGGATCGCTGAAGGATGGTTCCTCCTCTTCATACTCAGGGTCGTCCACCATGGCCGCCGTGTCTTGCATCTAACGTTAGAATAAGACCGAATTCTCTCGACAAGGGAACAAAATCCCAAGAAATGAGAGGGTAACGACGAGCGACCGGTGCGGCACCATGTGCGAAAATGGACGAAGAGACGGAAACGCAGACGCAGCACCGGAAGCTGCTTGCAGGCGCGTAGACGTGCCACGGAGAAGAAGAGTTGTAATGCATAGGGATTGGATGCGCGCGACGGTTTTACGTTGATTTAGCTCACCGAATTGTTTAGAGATCAGTGAATTAGGCGGCCATATTTGTTACTTCACGCTGAAACAGGAAAAAGGGAATCGGCACACTGGTGGTGGATTTTGAGAAATTATTTCTCGCGAGATAAGCTCACTTTCATTTTTAGCGAAAAATAAAACATTTTTATGGTTTTATTAATCAGTGCTCGTTGAAAGTAATGCAACGTAGCTTATGCTTGAGCAAAAGGTCCGTCCAACGTAATAGTTTATTAACAGCTGTTTAGTCAGCAGCATGGACAGAGAGTGTGTTCGAGTCCTGCCGTGTGTGTGTGAGGTCCTAGCGGCCCCAGGAAGCTCTCTGCCCGATGATACCAGTCTGGAGAAACTCCTGGACTGGTTCACAGCGCTCACCAAGGATGGTCAGTAACAACCTGGTGGGCTTGTGCTCCAGTCGTCTCTCACTGTCTGATCATTCATGAATTGATAATTCATTTATTTATTGTGAACTGATTTGAAATAAAGTGAATTGGAGATGTTTATTTTACAATAAATTAGCATAATGGATGCAAATCAGGCTGGACAATGATTGGTAGGCACTCCTATTTGTTTTTCTATTTGATTAAAGCTTTCCTTCTCAAAGTTACATTCAGATAGTCACAAATGACATTAAAGACACCCAAAGGATCATTCTCACTTGTAAAAATGATATATTTCAAAGTAAACTGAGATTGCATTGGGTAAAAGTCTAGATTAGAATTGATAAGGAACTACAAAATATGTATTGGTGTATCTACCAATTAGATTGTCCTAGAACATAATTTTGCATACGTGTTAGTTTCAGATCAACAGTTTTCCACAGCTACTTTTTTTTGTAATGTCACCTGATGAAGGAGTCTCTCTGCTGGAGGCCTGCCCCTGTCTGCTTGATTTCATATCGACTGTGGTTAACAACAGCTCCGCCTCAGATCCCAGCATCCTCTCCTTCACGCTGAAACTCACCGGCCTGATCTCAGCTACCGAGGATGGCTTTAACGTTCTTCAGGTAAGTCTCGTAACTCCTGCAATCATTAAATGGTGATAAACTGCTTGTGATGGAGCCTGTCTTTGTTTCAGGAGCGCTCTGTGTTTGACCTGGTGTTTGACCCTCAACACTGGCAGGAGGCTGGGCTCTGGGAGGATCCTTGCATACGGATAGGTTGGATCCAAGGCTTAAGGACGATGTTGCAGCATTCAGAAGCTCTCGGTTTCTTTGTGCAAGCAGGTACTAATCACTCTCACTTAGCGGATGATTACATTTCAGATTGAGATTTGTCTTTTTATGAATGAATTGAGGCCTACATCTCCATGTTTGTTTTTCTTCAGATTTGATTGAACCACTCCTACACCTTCACACAGACATAAGCCTATTTGTTGCTTCAGCTGCCAATCACATGCTCGCTCACATCCTGCTCTTCTGTCAGTCTGTAAACCCCAAAAACAACTCAAAACACCCAACTATTGCCGTGGAAACCAAACAGAATCACAGCGCTGTTACCGTGAAGATTTGCGAGTACCTCGAGAAGTCGCTGGTTCCCAAAGGAGCTTCAGCGCTGCACCAGAGCCATCAGGTTCTCAAACTGCTCGCTCTGCTCCTGAGCCGGGCTGGACCTCCTCTGAGGGACCGACTGCTGCTGACGGTGTCAGACTCTCTGGAGGAGCTGGTGACGACAAACTGCAGTCAGCTCACACGGCCTCTGATGGATGTCATTCTGGCTGCACACAGGTAGACCTCTCCATATGCTCTCATATAAATCATTTTCATTTAATGTTTCACTTCATGCACGATGCTTTAGTGTTTTCACCTCACTCTGCTTGTTTCAGCAGCGGTAAAAGTGAGAAGCACATCCTGAACCAGCGCGTTGATAATCTTTTGTCCGTCATGTTGAACACGGGGAAACCTGCTGACCTTTCTCACGCTGCAGCTGCTTTTCTCCGCAGCGGGCACAAGTAAGCTTCATGCAGCACAGCTGTTGGTTCACCAGTAGAAACCTGTAGTGTTTAAGGATGACCTGTATCGTTCTCCCCCCAGTGACTGTGTCTATAAAGCTCAATCTGCCAGAGTTCTACTGCTTCCTCTTGACATTATTACTGGACTCAGTTTGTTGGGACAAAACAGCACAGGTAACCCTCACAGGTGTGTGCATTTCTAGACTGAAATATACTTTATAAATTCCTCCTAATTGTTCCTGCAGCAGATGAGCTTCGCTTTTCAATGATGGAATTTCTCAAGAGTAAACCTTCCTGCATCTCCATGATTTGTGTCAGTCTAGCAAACGTACCAGAGATCACACTCATGGTGAGTTGAAGGACCAGGACAGTGAGGTCATCAGATTCTTAGGAAAGTCTCTTAGGTTCTTCTGTCCCTCCTCCTCAGGATCCCGACTGCCTCCCCTGTCCTCCAGTTTTAATTGTATCTGCAGTGTTGTCGTTATTGAGGCTCTGCAGTGGAGACGACTCCTCGTCCAGCGGCTGTGCCGAGGCTGGCAGGAACTTCATAGTCAGCGGCAAAGTTCAGAAATGTGCTCTGGAAGTTCTGTCGGTCCTCAGCAACAACTCAGGTACAGCAATGTCCAGATGTTCAAGTCCAAACAGTTCTTCTGTAACTTTAAACCTTTACTGCTTCAAGCTGGTTAAAAATCTTAAAGAGGACATGTTATGACTCTTTTTCTTAAGTTGTAATCGTCTATGTATATATGTATGGTTGATACAAAACATGTTTATGAACTTCCTTGCACTAAATCCCGCCCACATGAGTGATTTCAGCAGTTTTATTCTTAACAGTTTCAGTACCTTCCAGAATGAGTCGTTTCAGGGCTCTGTCACTTTAAGAAAACAAGCAGGCCACGCCCACCAAACCCGCTTAGGCCACAGACATATATACGTAGACCCCTCGTGGACTGGCGCTGCCTATTGGAGCTGCCGTAGTGGCCGGCCGCCATCTTAGTTGGGTCTCCATTCGCCCCCAGTGCATTCATTTCTACTGAGGAAGGGGCTTACCCAGCTAAAAAACACATTTTATCAAGCTTTTTCACAAAATCAGACACATGGTATGGCATGATAATTAAAATATGAACATAATTAAACAAAATAAATTACAATATAAAATCCTATCAGGTAGGCTAGAAACGTCGATAGTAATCCCACGTGATCTGTTTTCAATAGTACACCGGTTGTTGCAACTGTAGGCTGCACAAATACGAGTGTAGTTCCCCACTCTGCATTGACTTTGGAGAGTGAGGAGACCCATCCAATATGGCGGCAACGCTGTTACGCTCTCCAGCGCCCAATGGGGCAACTACGTATTCATGTCTATGTCTTAGGCTGCTATTGACCCTTTGCACGTGACACCACGGCGCTCACGGGACCGCCCCCTTTGTCAGAGAAACTTTATGCATGTTGAAACTCCTGTGAAGCTAGTCAAAACAAGCCAGTTTGTAGCCTTATATTGCTTTTATTTTGTTTATTTCACCGTAAAATGTTAGTTTTCTGCACGGTTGGCGGCACTAACAGACAAGGGTGTAACCCAAACTTGTCTGTTTTTTGATGGAGACGGAAGACGAGGATGAACAGCAGCGGTTAATTAAAGCACCGACTCGCTGCTCCCACCAGACTGCTCCCCTCAGTGTTGTGTCCATGTTTGTTTATGTGACCAAGATCATGTAGCTGGTGTCTGCATATGATTTAAACTAACTTCTGAATGGTGTCAAATATTTATTGGATATATTTCTTATTCTAAAAGATGCATTTTTTAAATTGCATCTAGTATAATAAATAATTAACCTAAATTCAGAATAAATGCAGCACATTTTCCATCTTAATGAGTAAACTATCGTAAGTGTGTAGGAAATAGAGCCTTCTGGCTTTTGCAGCACAACAATTTAATCCAACTCATTTAAAGTCATCCAGGGCGTGGTAATCCTGTAGGGCGTTAAAACAACTAGACTTCTTTTTTTGTTGTTAGGGCATAAAGGTAGATAATGTCTGTGAAAAACACAAACGCTGCTCTGATTTTATCTCGTTTTTGTCTCAGGAGTGAAAGTCATGCTGGTTGAGGTGTTCACACTTCTCCTGCAATATCTGAACAATCCCGCTTCTGATCCCACTGTAAGTCCACGTGTGTTTGATCACAAAAATCCATGTTTTCCATTTTCTTCTTGATTCTTTTTACTATTTTTAGATCAGATCATCAGCGTAAATACTATTTAAATCTGGTTTTAGATTCACGTTGGCTCCAAATGTAGAGCTATACTGTGGCTGTAGCCTTTTCTGTACTTCTGTTGCATCAGTTTAACTCGTTTCTCAGTATGTAACTCTGTGTTTTTGAGCATTCAAAGACAAAACAACAAAATCAAAAGAAAAAAGATCGCAAAATCACATGAAAAACAACAACAAGATATCATTATTCATTTAAACACTGCATTTTACAAATGTTTCCTTAAATATTGTTTCTTGTTTTATTTTTTATTTGTAAATCTGATGCTTTCTGAAATGTTTGTGTATTTTGTTCTTGTTAAACGTCTTCATTGTCTTTCTAGAGCAGCCAGATTGCGTTTTCCTCACACTTTAACCCAACACACACAGACACTTGGGATGTGAGAGGCTGGTGTTTTTTTTTGCAGTTTTTGCACAAGAATGGTTTCCTCAGAAACTGTGACAAAATGTTAAGTAGATCGGGAATTTAAATTTCAGGAAGAAATAAAGAAATGTTTCTAGAGAGTTGATGGACATGGACTAGTTTATTTTATAACCGTGTGTGTGTGTGTGTGTGTGTGTGTGTGTGTGTTTCAGGTGCTCCAGAAGTCGTACCAAGCCCTAATAAAGTGGATTAGTGTGTGTATGGATCTCTCCTCTGTAACAGACCAGCTCAAAAAAGGTACGTCCTTGACTGCAGCTCTGAGTTCTACATCCACATGTGGACAGAAGTTGCGTAACGCTCGTCCGTGTTAGATCTCATCCAGGTGGTGAGGAAGCGTGTGTGTGATGTGCGCTGGGAGGTGAGGGACTCGACCGTGGAGTTTCTGGGACACCTGGCGAGGCTGAGTGCCTCCCAAACGTCACCTGAGGAGTTACGTGACGCGTCTGACGTTCTGCTGGGCGGCCACTGCTTTACCGTTTCTCTCCTCAAGGAGGCACTGCAGGATCCAGAGAGCTACGTGAGAGCCAGCTCCATCTCTGCTCTGGCCCAGACACTGGCACCCAGCTGGCAGCAGGGGGCAGCACCCACACAGGAGCAGGCAGGTGGAGATGGAACAGCGTTTTTGTCAATAAATAAGAGGAAGTGGTTGTTCATCACTTTTTTTGTGTGCTTTCAGATTGAAGTCGTAGGTCGGCTGCTTGAAATCCTCTCCCGGGACACAGAGGGATTCTCTAGGAGGGCTGTCGTTCAGTACTTCATCACCTGGTTCTCCTCGTGCTCCTCGCCCACCTCCTGCTCGCTCCTCATCCAGTCCGTGCACTCTGTCCTCTCACAAGGCAGTGCTGATCTAGACTGGGAGGTCAAAGTTCACACTCTGGAGCTGGCTGAGCTGCTGCTGGGCCGAGCCCTCTCAGGTCTCCGTGGTTACTCAAAGGAGTCAGGAGCTCATCCTCATCCCTACGCTGTGACGTCTAACGAAGTCTACAAGCTTCAGTCACACTCTGAGACACACGCTCGGGACAGGGAGTCAGATTTAGTCGATGTTTTGAGCACTTTGGTTGATCAGGGAGTCTTCTTAGTGCTGCTGAGTGGTCTGGTGGACTGTGACAGACCTGTTGGACTGAAGGCCTGTCAGCTGCTCGTGAGACTCAGAGACTCAGTCCGTCCTCTGTTACTAGGAGACCAAGGGGTCTCTGCAGCAGACAAACCCGGAGTGTCCTGTGAGCTGCCTGGATGTGGTTGGGCCCAGGAGGTCCGGAAAATACTGGGAATCGAGAAGGAGGCGGACCCCACCGCTCCGAAATCTGATGTGGTTGATCCTGAAGACAACAAACCTGAGCAGGAAGGTGTGTGTGATGAAGGTCGCACGGTGCGTGTAAGTGTGTGTGAGGTGCTGAGGTCTCTGGGTTTAGACATGAGGCTGAGTGTTCTGACACAAAGCAGCGACCACGTTCATAACTCCCCCCTGTCTCTGCTGCAGGACATTCTCACTGCAAGCAGCAGAAACAGCCAGCTGGACTCAGAACCAGGGCTGGAGGTTATAGTGGACTGTTACTGACACACACACACACACACACACACACACACACACACACATGCATACGCACACATGGGTATGTGGTACTTGGGTGGGAGTCATTCATACATGGATTTCTTCACCTGTCGGAGGTTTTAATGTTGTGGCTGATGTGTTTTAGATCAATCTTCAATCAAATTTAGTAAAAAGTGTCATTAATGAGGGCTGAGCAGAATTAAAAGATTAAATATTACACAACATGAGTGTTCCAGGCTGTTTTTAGCAGAGAGCAGAGAAAGTTCTGGTCTGAGACCTGAGTTAAACCTTTTGATTTGACTGAATTCAGTATAGAAATGTAAAGAATTGGCTTTTATCACATTTTTTTTTATTGTTTCTCCCTGTTGACATTTGTTTTTTCTGTTTGAAATAAAGATTTCCTCCTCATCACCGATATGTCTGAAAAAGAAAATAGTCTGGAAAGCCAGATTTAAATCTTATTCGTTTAATTATCTAAAACACAATTAAATCTGTGTTAATATTAAAAATGAGGAGGAGTAGAACAAGAAGAGGAAACTGCATTTATAAATTTGCAAAACTTAATAATTAGAAACACTTTTTGTAAAATCTTTCAAAATAAAACGCTCTGGCATTTTGGTGTTAGTAATAAGGAAAATTTCTCTAAGAGTCCTTTACTTTTATCAATGATGTTAAACACAAATAAAACTGTTAAAGCAGTGTTTAACACGCTGGTTGTGTGGAGTTGAGTCCAGCTAGCTTCACCGTTTGGCTGCATGGAAAGAATGGAAAATGTGCGCCCTCTGCTGGCCATAGATAGAAAAACACCCTAGATGGAGAGTTACTGCCCTCCAGTGTCTGAACGCTGTTACTGCAACTTTGTTCTTTTTAACCATGAAGAAAATATTTTAGCCTCCTTATCTTTAATGAAGCTTTTCCATTTTTTAATATTTCTTGTCTTTTTGAGGCGATTAATATTAAGAAGGAGGAGAAGAACAAGAAGAGGAAACTGCATTTATAAAGTTACTGAATAAACACCTTTTCTAAAATCTTTCAAAATAAAACGCTATGGCATTTTGGTGTTAGTAATAAGGAAAATTTCTCTAAGAGTCCTTTACTTTTATCCCATTTCTATAAAACATAAATGGCCCAAAGAAGCAGCATGTCTTACATAACTGTTTTATGATAATAAATATATTCATAATTTTAGGTCTCTTTAAAACTAAACTTTATAAAGAATGAACCAACTCCATCATTTCCTCACATAAGATGATTTTACTCTAAACTAAGTGGTTAAAATGTGACCTATGACATAGATTAGTTTTAAAAATTCAACTTTATTTTGATCATATGTGAATAAAATCACCGACTGATGGTAAAAGTGAACGGGACGTGAAAAATGGCCTTAAAATCAACTGAATCAGGAAAAGTTTGGAATTTTTCAACAGGAAATGTGTTTGAATGTCATCAAGTCCATCAGGCCATGAGCTCTGCTACACACACATCAGGACAGGAAATGTGACGGAACAGCTATTGATTATTGATTTAAACAGAGAGGATTCTGCTCTGACAGGCGTGTTTACATGCATCCAGACTCACAACTCAGATCAATTCCATTTGACACTAAGTTTGCTGTGATTTCTCGATTCCTGGAATCTCGCTTCTGATTTTCAGCTCAGGTGTGCAGCGCTCATGCTGCCTGGGGAGAGGTCTACATGTGACAAGTGTTGAGAAACTGAATCAGCTGGAGAACTTCTATTTTCTGCTAAAGGACAACGTGGATGTGCTCAAACTCCATCACGTGGACGAAGAGAAGGACACACGGGCTGAAAACGTTCCTCACACTGATTATCTCACCCTGACGTCCCTCTGCTGCACTCATCTCCCTCAGCTGTCTCACTCTCTCTCCATCCACCATGGAGGCTGTGGCTCTCTTCTCATTTGCAGCATCAGAACCAGACGAGATCAGTTTTCAGAAGGGGGACGTTGTCAAAGTAAGGCTGCAGGATTGTGATGCTTTTAGAGGGATTTCTACATGTTTTTTTGGTGTAGTAACTGTGTGTGTTTTAGGTGACAGAAATGGAGGAAGACTCATGCTGGTTCACAGCGGAGATCCAGGGGAAGCGAGGCTACGTACCAGAGAACTACATTTACCTTCTCCCTCATCCGTAAACAGAAATGACTAATTTTACACATTTGAGATAGTTTCAAAAAAGTTAGGAGGTTTTAACTTTTTTTTTTTTAATAATTTTTTATTAAAATGTATATTTTATTTTAACTAGACGTATCAATGTATCTGATTTTTCTACGTTCCCGTCTGCCGCTGCAGCTGGTTTGCAGGAGCGGTGTCCCGGCTTGAGGCTGAGGAGCGTCTGCGCTGGCAGGAAACGGGAGTGTTTCTGGTGAGGGAGAGTGAATCGGCCCCAGGAGAGTTTTCTCTCTCTGTCAGGTCAGTGAACGCACCACATGTTCACACACACTCGCTTCATTTAGGCTGAATTATTTATATCCTGTCTGAAGGGATCTGGAGATGTCTTACCTGTTGTAGAAGAGCTGCTAGAATTCTTTGTAAATAATCGAGCGTTGTGAAGTTTTATAAAATGTAGTGTTTGCGTAAACATCTGTTACATCTTTGAGATTACAGCTGTTTTATGATGGCCTTGGATCTGCTCGGGTTAGCCGTTAGCTAGTTTGTCTGTTTCTCCAAAGTGAGGTTGGTCAGAGAGCTGTTTACTGAAGGTAAGATGTTTAAGCGCTCCAATTTAAAATATCTGAACACTAAAAATCAAGGCCAACACTCCACTACTTTACTCTTCTGTCTGTATTTCGAAATGTGCAAAATTTTGAAAAAGTGTTTTCTTTTCCACCACAAACAAACAAATATTTGGAGTTGATGAGAAATACCAAAATACACATTATTAACAACATTATTAACAGAACATCCTGGTGCATTTCTGCACGTAACACAGCGTTAGTGAGTTTTCCACCTTAGGTTACCATCTCATTTACGTCTGTGTGCATGTGTGCATGCGTTCGTGTGTGTGTGCATGCGTGTGTGTGTGCATGGGTGTGTGCATGCGTGTGTGTGTGCATGCATGTTAGCCCCATTAATCTTGCTTTAATTTGCTCAAGAGAACTCTGCACTAAAAATATCTCAAATATCGCAGACATAGAGAGTCAGAATCTGTGAGGAGGGCGATGATGATGATGATGATGATGAGGATGGTGGTGGAGGTGTTTTTTGGGTCACCAAAGTGACGTGGGACTCATTTAATCACTGAGGGTAAATTAAATGTGTTCAATAATCAGGGCATTGCATAACACAAGACAGCTTTTAATTATACACAGGTATGTTATGCAACTGGCGTGTGATGAAACACACGCATACACACACACACACACACACACACACACACACACACACAATGCACATTTTAGTGTTTAAAGGCCACATCTGTGTAGACGATGCGGTGTGTTTCGCACAGCTGTACTTGCATGCCTTAGTGATCTCTGCAGAGATTTCATCTATTTACAGTATAAATAGGAAAATCTACTGAAATGTAAATACCTAGATGGTAAGATACTGTAGATATAATTTTTGTGTTGCCACATACAAATTGACCTCTAGAAGGGAGAAAAGGACTTGAGAAGTAAAGTGAAAGAACAAATCTTCTGATACACCACAGCTTCTGATAAATTATAACTGCATGAGAGTTTATTATCATTCTAAGGAAGAAAACAGGTGCTGGCTCACAGGGAATAAAAACACAGAAAACTCTAACATCTAACCTAAATGAAGCCATTATTATTCCTCAATTCATGTCATGTGATTTTATTATTATTATTATTATTATTATTATAGTGTATGTTCACGATGCACAAAAGATATTTAAAGCAGTTTTGTTGCAAACATCAGAACTAACTGTTTCTGGTGATTTAAAACTTAAATTAAATAAATAAGAAAAACCCACTTACTGTCAAAAATGAATGCACAATAGAATGGTGGATACTGCCAACAGTCTGTAATGAGGAATTTGAAAACATTTACATTTGGAGCAACAAGGGTTATAAAATAATGTAATTTATAATAATATTGAAGTATATTTAAGTTAAAAATACTAGAATGTAATAATGGTTCACAGTTTTTATTCCAGCATTTGCACGTTTTACATTTTTTTGTTTAGTAGGTTTGTTAAGTGGAGTGCACGTTTCAAAATCTACCATTTAAAGGGTTAATCCCAGATTTTCAGATGTCTCTCTTATTTAAAGTGGTAATTATGGGATTAGCTGGATTAAACTTCCTAATATTCTACATAATTTCAGATCTAGACTCGTAAAATAAACTTTTGTACTAAAACGTGTATTAGAAACTAATCTATTTGTGCATTGAAATATATAATTATATTCTACTTCTTAGTTCAAATCTAGTTTTTGCTACCATGTCTCACTTGTGGATTATTATTAGCTTTACTACTGTAACCTGCTGAATTAGATCTCCTTAATCTGTTAGCCGTCCACTCCTCAGCTCCCAGAACGACCTGATGGTGGCGCAGTGGGTCTTCAGAGCACAGAGGCCTCTCTCTTTATTGGCAGCAAGTTTATTTAACACCAGCCTGGGTTTTATTGGAGGTCATTTACTAGTTTATTTAGTCTGATCAATTATTTGTTTCTCCTTAATCTTGTGCAACATGCAATATTTAAATGAATAGAAGCAGAGGTTTTCAGTGAGCTCAGTGACAATCAGAGTCCAGGCTGAAGCTGCTTTCTTTGACTTCCAGATGTGTGAAACATACAAGGAGAAAGCACATGTCTGTTTTCAGATTATACCTGAGATTACAGGCTGTGATAGTTTCCTTCAAATAGATTATTTATTCGTTCACGCTTGATGACGTGTAGTGTGTGTGTGTGGTCTCCTGTCCCACACAGACAGGTCTGAGCGGTACGACGAGCGAGCCACACATACCCGCCTTTCATCTCATCCTTTCTCCACCCCTCCCCTCTCATTCTGCAGCTACGGCGACAGGGTGGAGCACTTCAGAGTCCTGGAGGGGGGCGGTCAGTATTGCATCTGGGACAAGGCCTTTTGCTCCCTAAACCGCTTGGTGGACTTCTACAGAACTCACAGCATCGCCATGGAGAAAGTGGTGTGCCTCAAGGATCCTCCTCCGTCTCCTCGTCTGCATCTTGGACGAAACCCGTACCCCAACCCTTACAGGAGCTCCTCTCAGGAGTCCATCGCCTCCTCCCGCCTCCTTCCCCACCCTGAGCGAGAAACCTCCACGCATTCCCTGAAACCAGTTTTAGAGGTATGACAAATAATTCAGCATCACCTCATAAGCAGCCGCGTGTGTGTGATGTCATGTTTTTGTTTCTTGTGTGTGTAGAAGCCTCGTCTGGCTCATGCTCTCTGCGACTACACCCCCCATCAAACTTCCCACCTTCACTTCAAACGGGGAGACATCGTAGACCTGCTGGACTGTTCCAACTCCCTGAGCTGGAGAGGACGCTGTCGGGGTCGGGTCGGCGTCTTCCCACCAGACTATGTCCAACCAGTCCACCATTAACGCCACATCAGACCTTCAGCTAAACCGTCCCATTAGCTCTGTAGATGAGGTTCTGTGGTGACATTTAGTTTCTGATTCTCCAACAGGGTAATTAAAAATAACTGTTTACAAACTGAACCAAATTCTCCTGGTGAACTCTGTCCAGTTAAAGGATGGCTCTGTTGAGGCTGTGAGGGTGAATGTTGCTGCAGCAGTCAGAGCAGCCTCAGCTTGGAGAACCCATTCACACGAGGAGGTCGAGCTAACAGCTAAAGCTGACCTTTCTGAAGTGGTAAACTCATAAAGGGGCTATGTTTTAATGCTGTCTGCTGCAGGTAACATACTGACCACTCAGAAGCACCACATACATCCCCGTTTCTAAAAACTTTACCTTCAATCCCAAAGTTATCGCTCAGGATTTCTTACCTTCCAGGATTCTTCAGAGTTTTGTGCAAAAGTAAGAAATCAGTTTAGTTTTTAACTAAAATGAACAAATAAAAATAAAATATTAAAACACGTTTAAGGATTTTTTTTTTATTGTTGGATTTTCAGCAGGTGCAAAATAAACCTATTGTCTTCTGTGTGTCGTCACATAATAATCAGTAGATAAATAATTAACTCATAAATACAGAATATTTTGCAGCTTCGGGGTCCTTCTCAAGAGTTTCTATTGAAATGACAAGATCAAAGTTTTATTCATTACTTAATTTTGCTTTATTTATCCTAGTTTTTGTCACAACGATGTCTTTGATGCTCAGAAGACAGTTTAAAACACTCTTCTGTATATTTATGCTGATTTATTTCAGTTCCACTGAGAAATCACAAAAAGAAAAAAGAACTTTTCTTTCCGACCAATAATCTTTATTTCAGAATTAATAACAGGATATTTAAAAAGTTGCATCTTTGCACGTGTGAGGAGCTTTTGCCTCTTTTATTATTTTGCTCTCAGGTAAAGATTGACATGAAATCAAATGTTTAAAATGCAATTAATACATTTCATTAAAAAATATCTAGTTTATTAATCTGGGAGATAATAGAGCTCCTACAATAATTCAGGAACAATAAGTTGAATTAATTAAACTTGACACAAATAGACTGAAAAAGCTTTGAATGTAAACAAACTTACAAAATGATAAAATATGAATCACACACGTGAAAATCAACATTTTATCCTGTGAATTTAAATGTGATTGAGAATTTATTACAACCTTTCTATTTATAATCTTACAATCCTAATTTAAATAATGTCCTTTTACAGATTTATAGATTAGGCTGTGATGAGAGGAAAAGGTTTAGGGCAACACTTCTTACATTAGTGTGTGTTTCCCACTCGACTCTGAGCTGCTGAGTCAAGCTTTAATAATAAGATTAAATAATGCACTTCTTCAGACGGCTGGAGAAAACTGAACTAAACAGACTTCTGTAACTTCAGTATTCACTCTGAAGCCCTTTTACTTTTGTGTAAAGCTGCTGACAACCTCAAACTTTTTTATGACTTCTTTTAATTAGGTTTCTTGATATTTTCAGGCCCAGAACTTTAGAAAACACAAAACGTCTCAGTGATGAATAACAGAAAATTCACTTGATAAACTGTTTAAAAACTTATATTTTTATTCAGTGAAATTCAGTCTGTTTTTCTCATTTATAAACTAAAGTTTTAAAGTCTTACTACACTTTAATCAAAGGAATTATCCTTAAACAGTAATAAGTTTAATGTTAAGAAAAAAAACACAATAAGAATTCTGCTGAGAGGAGAACCTCTTTGGTAGTTAGTCTCTGTGAGGCTTTGTGTTTAATCCGATCCTTCGTTCAGGCAAAGTAAGCATAGAGGAAGATGTTAACGCAGACCAGCAGGAGGGCGTTGGCACAGCAGAACCTGGACCAGAACACGCTCTCGCGAATGCTGGGAACTCTGGGAGCTGGAGTTTGCTCCGAGCACCGTAAGGCTGCAACACACAGTCCTGTTCCCTGGCTGCACACGACCCGCCGGGTTGGCTCCAAGCCTGCACACGCGCACACACACACACACACACACACACACACACACACACACACACACACACACACACACACACACACACACACACACACACACACACACACAGCAGATACAGGACGTGACTCAACCAGTTATCTGACTTCTGGTTTTAATTCTGAGTGAACGCTCAGACTTTTACCATGACTGACAGAGGACACTTTCTGGAGAGGAATTTCTCTCTTTGGCTCTTCGGTTATTGTCCACCAGGTCAGGTTATACACCTGAAAAAAAACAGAGAATGTAACAAAGTTTAAAACACTCTAACATTTTGTTTTCCTGCCCAGGTTAAAGGAACACTTAGCAGTTACGACTTGCTTTTAGCACCCCCTAGTGTCTGTTGGTGAAAGCAAAAGTGAAACGTGTCTCCTCGCTGTGCGTTCGTCTTTTTAACACCTTAATCTAACTGCTGAAATGTCTCCTCAGCCTTCATTAGTGTCTACAGGAGCGGTTCATCACTAAATCAAACAAATCAGCTGTGTTCATGATCTAAAACATGCAGGAAACGTGCTGGAAGCAGACTGCAGCGCCAGGTATGTCAGCTCCACTTTACTAAGAATAACAAGGACCTGACTGGCACTCTGAAGTTGCAAGTGTGGTATTCTGGCCACAGAGGGCGGTGGAGGTCTGAGTGACATTGCCTTAACCCTGTAAAGGGTAATTTTAGCACATGGCTCAAGAAAATGATTTATAAATATGAAAAAGTTGCATAGTATGGCTTTTTGTTTTTTCCAAGCTTGCTGCATGTGTTCCTTCATCATGCAAGCTCGCTGCTTTCCATTCTCTTTTTACACACAAATTTATCAGTGCCAAAACAAACAGTGGGCAATCAGCGATCATGTCTCTTTTACTGCCTGGTGCATGTTTGCACAGGCTGCTGTGGACTTAATAAGGCTGGACGTAATTCTCCAGATGTTCTCTGGTTCACCTGTCCAAGCACACCTGGATATCCCTGTATTTATCAGAGTCATTTGAGTTTTATCTTCTTTTTTTATTTGAGTCATTTAAAGAAACTGTCATGAGTTCTCTAAAGGAGTGGTTACGATGAGTTTATGGCTTATGTGATGTTTGTAAATCTGAGGCTAGCTCTGCAACAAGAGAGGTTTTGGTGTGTATATTAAGTGTGTGAATGACACAAGTCTGGATTATTCTCTGAAACCACGGTAAGGCTGGGCGTTCCTTCAGAAAGCTGATGTTTGTCTTTTGGGTTCACACTCAGACTTGAGCAATGAATGATGTGACAAATGGGTCATGATCTACAATGCAACTTAAGGTTTGTTAACATGTCTGACAATAAATCTACTTTACTGCAGGGTTTTGTTCTTTAGGAATTAGATTTCTGTTTTGTAATGAGCTAAAACGATCCTCCACCTTAGATTCCCCTCCACCGTGCTTGCTGCATGGATGTGAGCCCACCTGTTCTGGGCGGGGTGGTGGCGTGAGCAGTGAAATCCCGGCGACCACGATAGCGGTGAGCCCACACAGCAGAATGGCAAAATGGAGGTAGTGCACGTCACGTAACACCACGGGGGCTGAATCCTCGACCCCACATCCAGGACGGGGAAAGACAAAGTCCATCACCATCCTGCACAATCCTACCACCAAACCCACCATCAGGCCCCAGAAGGCTCCCTGCAAACACATAAACGAACCAATGAGAACACACTGATGTAAACTTCCTCTTCCAGCAGGTGTGGGTCTAATTCCTGAAGCGGCTCTTAGTCTGAGCTGTTACCTGCTCACTTTCCCACCTTAAGCTGTCACCGCTGTCACTTGTCATAGTTAGTCAGTAAACTCATCCGAAGCAACACCTTTAGCTCTTAGTCTCTTTTGTTTGGCCCTCAACGTAGAATGTGATCTTACCCGTTTGACTCAACACTAAAAAAACCAAAAAACATTTAGCTTGTCGCACCAAAGATGTGACAGATAAGAGAAATATAATCTCAACAATAAATCAAACAGTCGGTTTATCCTTCTTATCTTGGCAACAGTGTGATTGATCCAGTTTGAACTGTGCGGGCGTGTCGGGAGGTTGAGAGTTCAATATGGCTGCCGCACTTTGTTTTGTTTCCTAGGATTTTGTAGAAATTGTGGGTCATGTTTGGGCTCTAAAGACTGATTTGTCACCTGATGATGACATCACCTGCATCTGCGACCACGTGTGTGTGTTTGTGTAATTTTATGAGCTATCCACTTCTCAAGGTCAAACACCAGACAATTTATTCACCAGATAAATCTAACTGTGTTGGATCTCTCAGGTGTGCAGCAGACTGCTGAGCCCTTTAACCCTGTCAGTCAACACCTTTTAGTTTTGCTTTTATTATTTTTTTTAATCTAACACAAAAACTCACATTTTGCATGTGATTATGCTATCAACCCGTCTAAAGACCAGATTTTTCAGTTAATCCGTAAAGGTGAGAAAGAGGTGAACATTTTTAAACATGGAGTAGATTTTCTCTGGGTGATCTGGTTTCTCTCTGTATTTCTAAGCTGCTTGTGTGTTGAAATGTGAGATTTCACAGTTGACTGTTTGTCCAACACAGAACCGACCTGTCTAGTTACACCACAGCACCCAACTTTAAACCCACCTGCAGTTTCTTTATACTTCAGGGAGCCAGGCTTTCTTGTAGAATTTTTTAAAGTGGTACAGATATGAGTTCTTCAGGTGTTAGAGGTTTTTTTGGGGGGGACTTTGTGTACTTTTAACTAATTTTCAGTTTCAATACCTGATTATGGCAGAAGTTTCAGTTATAAAAAAATATCTCAGCAGATGCAATGGCAGCTCGTCCATAGGGGGCGCTATAGGGCCTAACATGAAGAGGGAAAAACGTAAAAAGAAACTATATTAAACACTGCTTACAAAAAATAAAGGAACACTTTAGATACATCAGATCTCAATATGAAGTTGGATATCTATACAAATAACGACAGGGCAATGTCTTAGGAACAAAAGGATGCCAAGTCTTTTAATGGAAATAAAAGTTTTCAGCCTACAGAGGGCTCAATTGTGTAGACACCCTAAAATCAGAGTGAAATGAAGATGTGGCAGGCTAGTCCATTATTTCAAAAACTTAATTTCTGCAACTCAAAATGCTTTTCAGTATCTTGTGTGGCCCCCACGAGCTTGTGTGCATGCTTGACAACGTTGGGGCATGCTCCTAATGAGACAACGGATGGTGTCTTGTGGCATGTAGGCACACACAAGTAATCAAAACTGATACATTTATAGTAAATACAAGTATATACACTGCTCACAAAAATTAAAAGAACACTTTTTTATTGGGCCTGGCATGAAATCAATTAAACCTGTCTGATAATTTTCTGGTTGATTAAGCAGCTGAGGGCATTGTTAATCACTTTCAGCTGTATTGGTGTTCATGGACTTAACGACAGGTGCACTAAAGTGGCAACAATTACAAAACCCTCAAAACAGGACTGGTTTAACATGTGGAGGTCATTTCAAGTTTCTCCCTCTTGATCTCTTTTGGCTGGTTTTTCACTCATGCTAGTTTTGGCTTGAGTAATTATCTCTACTGGCAGCATGAGGCGATTCCTTAACCCTACAGAAGTTGCACAGGTTGTCCAACTTCTCCAGGATGGCACATCCACACGTGCTGCAGCAAGAAGGTTTAATGTGTCTCCCAGCACAATCTCCAGAACATGGAGGAGATTTCAGGAGACTGGCGGTTATTCTCGGAGAGCTGGACAGGGCCGTAGAAGGTCCACAACCCATCAGCAGGACCGATACCTGCTCCTTTGTGCAAGGCGGAACAGGCTGAGCACTGCTCGTGCCCTACAGAATGACCTCCAGAGGGCCACTGGTGTGAATGTCTCTACCCAAACAATCAGGAACAGACTTCATGAAGATGGCCTGAGGGCCCGACGTCCTGTAGTGGGCCCTGTGCTCACTGCCCAGCACCGTAGAGCTCCACTGGCATTTGCTCAAGAACACCAGAATTGGCAAGTCCGCCACTGGCGCCCTGTACTTTTTACAGACGAGAGCAGGTTCACCCTGAGCACCTGTGATAGACGTGAAAGAGTCTGGAGAAGACAAGGAGAACGTTATGCTGCCTGCAACGTCGTTCAACATGACAGGTTTGGTGGTGGGTCAGTGATGGTCTGGGGAGGCATATCCATGGAGGGACGCACAGACCTCTACTGCCTAGGAAATGGTGCTCTGACTGCCATAAGGTATCCAGATGAAATCCTTGAACCCTTTGTCAGACCCTACGCTGATGCAGTAGGTCCTGGTTTTCTCCTAATGCACGACAATGCCCGGCCTCATGTGGCAAGAGTATGCAGGCAGTACCTGGAGGATGAAGGAATTGAAACAATTGAATGGCCTTTACGATCCCCTGACTTAAACCCAATAGAACATCTGTGGGACATTATGTTTCGGTCCATTAGGCGGCGCCAGGTTGCTCCTCAGACTGTACAAGAGCTCAGGGATGCCCTCACACAGATCTGGGAGGAAATGCCACAAGACACCATCCGTTGTCTCATTAGAAGCATGCCCCGACGTTGTCAAGCATGCACACAAGCTCGTGGGGCCACACAAGATACTGAAAAGCATTTTGAGTTGCAGAAATTAAGTTTTTGAAATAATGGACTAGCCTGCCACATCTTCATTTCACTCTGATTTTAGGGTGTCTACACAATTGAGCCCTCTGTAGGCTGAAAACCTTTATTTCCATTAAAAGACTTGGCATCCTTTTGTTCCTAAGACATTGCCCTGTCGTTATTTGTAGATATCCAACTTCATATTGAGATCTGATGTATCTAATGTGTTTCTTTAAAGTGTTCCTTTAATTTTTGTGAGCAGTGTATATCTGTAAAACTGTTTATCTGGAGAAGGGAGATATATGATTGTTTTAGAATTGTAGCCATTTTCCAACTGTTCATTTGATTTCTTATAATTGAGATCAAGAATTTTGTAAGCAGTAAAAAGTAGATGGATGGATTTAACATTTATTTTACATTACTGGATGTTGCTGTTGCTATGGTGAATATGTCCTAAAATACATGCTACACAATTATTTGTTAGGAAACGGAATATTTGTTTGTCTGCAAATTAAAATGTAGAAATAATAGAAACAGAGAATACGATCTGCTGCAGACGTGTGTAAAAGAGTGAATGAAGCACACATTGTGAAGCTCTTTGTGAGTCTTGGATCAGCATGAAAAGGTGCTACATAAACAGACAATTTATGTGTCCTTTGACCTGTAACTCATACTGTAACCTCAGACAACTTCATTGTAAACACAAAATAATAAAAGACAACTTGGAGCTTTGAAACTTCTCCAAGGTGGGGACCTTCGGCACAGTGAAAAAATCCTGTTCATGCTGAAAAACCTGAGAAAATCCTCTTGTTTTCAGCTGTTGAACATTGTGCCAGAGGATAGCAGACACACCCAGGAATTACTTTATTTAAAAATAATAATAAAGGAATGGATCTGAAACATCCAGCAGACTAGTCTTTACATGCAGACAAATAATGTCTCAACATGAATAATAGTCTTGGTCCTCTTTCTGGCTGCTGTGTTTTTATCTTCTCACCTTGTTAGGACAATAAAATGCATTCTTTAGGCTGAGAACAAAGTTCTGGCAGGTTTCTTTCTATGCAGGAAAATAGGAACAATTCACTCCATTAAGCAAGTGAGAACCACAAACAAACTCTCGAGTGTGTTCACACATTCACACAAAGACTTCCACACAAAGCTACGGAAAAGAAAATGCTGTGCAAAGCTGAATCCCACGTGAGGCTAATAAAACTGAACAGCAGTGAAGCGCAGGAGGAAGAATGAAAACAGTGCAGGGAGAAAAACCTTAAAATGCCACAATAAGCTGTGCACTGTAAAACTGGACTGGGCCTGTTTGTTAGTTTTATTCAAGATTCAAAGCTTTATTTTCATGAGCACAGTAACAAAACGTGTTTCCCTAACAGATGCCAAAATAATGCATTTAGTCATAAAAATAATAAGGTAAAAAAAGCATGCAAAAATGCAATAAAACACTCAAACTGTAGAGAAATATATGCTATTTCAGAATAGTACATGTTTGTTTAGATAATGTGCAACATTAGCTAGTTTTATTCTAGGTCAGTTGAAAAGCTATATAAAAATAGTTCTAACTGCAAAACAAATGTTAAATAAAAATCAAACTGCATTATTACTGCTTTTCTGCTCTTGAAAGGTCCATCACTTGAAAAGCTATTTTTCCACTGGGTCTGAGGCTGTTTTTATTAATATTTTGGTAAATTATGAATTTCTTATAAGTGAGTGATTTGTGGAGAGAGATTATTAAAATATCAAATTTTGTACTTAATTTTATTCCACAGGCAATATTTGTTTAGTTCAATTCAATGCAAAAGACCAAATGATTGTATAAAATAAATTTGTGATTTCATATAATTAAGTCAAATTATTTTAACAGGAATTCAGCTGTTTTTACCATTTTACTGCACTTCTCTTGCTTTATCCTGATCCGTTTGTCATTCAACATTGATTATGTGTGAAATGAATAATATCTGAGAGAAATCAGAGTACTATACTTGTATTACTTATTTATATTCTTTAGTTGAATCAGGTAGATTTTACAGTGTAGTGGGGCCTGAATGGGGTAAACAAATGTTCTAACAAAACCTTTTTTAGTAATCCTGTTACATGAACCTCTGCGTGCATGTTTGTGCCTGTGTCTTACCTGCTCATTGGCTCTCTTCCAGAAGACTGCCAGTGTGAAAACAGCTGTGACTGGCGGGGCCAGACAGCTCGTCACTGATTGGATATAATCGTACAGTTGGCCGCTGTTGGCTGACTGAAGGATGGGGATCCAGACAACGCTCACCACCACCAAGATCACCGTCACAATCCTGAGAAAACATCCACATCTTACTCCACGTGTGTGTGTGTGTGTGTGTGTCTAGTCTAGTTCCCTGTACCGTACCTGCCGACCAACAGCAGCTCCCTCTCAGAGGCCAGCGGGCGATGCTTCTTCCAGATGTCCATGGTAAAGAGCGTGGAGCTGCTGTTGAAGATGGAAGTCAGTGATGACATCAGAGCGGCCATCATCACAGCTATCATGAGCCCCCTCAAGCCTGCAAGGACATGAGCAGAGATAAAAACACACAAATGGTGAAAGAAGTTTGTTTTTTCAGTATTTCAAAAATAAAATATGGAAGTTAGCGAGAGGAAAAACTCACCGCTTGGCATTAGTTCTATAACCAGTTTAGGAAAAGCAATATTAGAACATCCCACCTCAGTTCCACACACTCGCACACACTCCTCTGGGTCAACACACCCCACAGAGTCTGAAAGGAAAAAACACAATCAAATGCTGTGGACACATGGGTGGAGGTCAAAACACAACCAGTGTTGCTTTTTCCAAAAAGCTGGGAAAATAACTCTTTTTCCTGTTTTAGTCATGCAAGAACCAAAAGTACACCTTTAAATGAGATGTTTCTAATTGTATCCTCTTTAGGCAATAGTGGAAAACTGTTGCATGTAGTTTGATTATAAGAGGACAAATTGCAAAACAACTGAGCTAATATCATCTAAATATAGAAATTACAGGAACGTTTAACTTCCCTGGTCTGCACTGCCAGATATCATATCAGATGTGTGTTTTAAAAGACAACATGGTGTTCAACAGGCTGCTGTGAAAAAATAAGCAGTTTTTTAAACAAGTTTCACTTGTTCATTCTGTATATTTTAAACTTTTACTTTAAAGGTTAATGTTTAAATGCATGAACCCATATTCATTAGTTTCTGGAAATGCTTTATCACCATAAAATCCAAAGAGGAGCTGTTAATAATCAGTCTTTTAAGTATAACAAGCAGTGCGTGAAAAATGAATCAGCTGATCTAAATTATAAGCTCATGATTTTAAAACCAAGTCAGATAAAAATAAAAGTGTCAGCTGATATTCATTAGTTTTTCATTCAGTCTTTCGTAAGATTTTACTTTGAGGAAGACTTTTTTTTCTCTCTAGATCAGGAGGGAGGGGTTTAGAGTCTCTTCCTAACCAACTACCGGACACCCCGCCTTTCTGCCCCCGGTAACCGGATTCCGGACTCATGGACACTCGCTGGCACCACACGTCGACAAAGTTTGTGTTATTTTATTGAGTTAGAGAAATAAACTCTGTATAGTGAGAGGATAAAACCCGGTTCGTGTTGCGTTTGTGGAACTTTACGACTTCCAACAGCTGCAGGAACATCTGCTGCCGCCCGCCAGACAAAAAGAGGAAAAGTGATTCGTCAGCGCTACAGTTAGACTGACTCACTTAATAGTTTCAGCATATTTAGAATTAATCACTTCTGTCTGCATCTAAAGTACGAGTTCCGCGTTGTTGTGACTCACTGGCAGACACTCGCTACAAACGCATCCACCCGGGCAGCAGCCGAACCCTGCGGCTGGATCTGTCGAGCCGGGCCCCAGCCTGGGGTTCTCTGGCCCCTGTCAGGTGAAAGGCGTGGCACTGGGCGGGCGAGCTTTGTTCCACAACACCTGAGTGAGGGATTCAGTCACCAGAGATCCGGGCTGAGCGCTGGAGTCCGCCGTTTATGAAACCCTTCACCGCTAAATGGATCTGTTTACTGCCTCTCGAGCTCGGGTCACGCGGACTTTCTGTGGACCGTAATGACACATCAGCCGACGAATTCGAGGCTTGACCCTTCGGACCGACGCCTGGGAACTGGGTCAGGGTGGTTTCTGAACTTGGATATTTAGTGAATAAGAAGGGGAAACATGGCTCTGTCTCAGATCCAGTGTCTGGACGACCACCACGTCAACTGGCGCGTGAGCGAGAGCAAACCGGAGTTTTTCTACAGCGAGGACCAGCGGCTCGCGCTCGAGTCTCTCATCGTCAGCGGCCGTGATGCGTTCACGGACTACGTTCACAAGAGCGGCGTCCGGCAGTTCCTCTCGGAACCGGAGCTGGAGCGCATTACGAGCATGGCGGAAGCCTACCGGCCCGGGTACGAGCGTCACCAGATGCCCGACACACCGGGTCCTGGAAACTTGACTCCGGGCCCCGGAAACTTGACTCCGGGGTCCGGGGAGGAAGGGGAAGACGGGGAGGTGTCGCTCGCCTATTGGCCGGACCGATCCGAGGCCTCAGTGGCGGAGCTGGACCTGGGGTGGCCCGAGGCCAGTTCATACCGGGGGGTCACACGGGTGACCGTGTACACGCAGCCTCCAACGGAGGGCCAAACGCACATCAAAGAGGTGGTGCGCAAGAGCATAGCATCGGCCCAGAAGGTAAGTTAAAGAATGTTAGTGAAGTCATAACAGAGGTTTCCAAATAAAAATCAACATCTCTGAGCTAAAGTGAATGAAATGTAAAAGGTCAAAATAAACGGAACACAAACAGTCTCAACAATAGCAACGCATAAAAAAACGGATGTTTGTCACATTCAACAAGAAGAACTTGTCTGAGATTCAAACAATATTGCAAAAATAAACTTTAAAATGAACATGTCTATTCCAATAATTGGTTTATAGATGCACAATAAATGTAGCTGTATTGATAATAGATATTGTGTCTTATTGGCTCTGGCTAGTTTCCAGCTTCTCTCATTTCAGCACATTTGATGTTTATCAGTTTTGCCATCTAAAGGTATAATTACCATATCAACTAATTATAAACAGTTTGTTGCATCTTCCCATAATTCCACTTCCTTCATGTGGTTGAGTCTTTCAGACATGGCAGCTCATTTCGACTGCCTTTAATCCAGCGTCTCTAATTTCACCTAACCCAGAGATTACCTTTGCTGCTTTTGTAAGATTTCCGTTTAGCCTGAATCCCATGTCACAAACTGACTTCACCTCCCTACGTTCAGACAGAAAATTGTTCACAGGCAGGTCTGAGCTTGACTGACGGTTTCAAAAATGCACTTACGTCAGTGAACGTATCACTTTTATCTTTCATATGCATCATTTCTGGTACGTGGTCCTTTACCAGTCCAGGCTTGCGCTAGAGAAACAAAAGACATCTCTAGACTTAAAACAATTAGACCTTGTCTCAAAGTGAAAGAGGTTTCTACTGTTTAGAGGCACAAAATTATTTGGCAGTGTTTTTATAGGAACATGTTCTGACAGATGCTTATTTCTTGATTTATTTCATTTTGCACTCACTTACACCAAGTTCTGCAGTTTTAAACGTTCCAGCTGAGTTAGTGCTGCTGTCCTGTCTCCATTACTGTGCTGCAAGCAGTCAAGCTTCATTTTATCACCAACCTGCAAAACATTCTTTGCTTCTAACAGTCTCACGAAGAAACTTTTCCGTTTCTGGACAGGAATATAGTCTTCTTAATTTATTGTTTAATTTCTCTCGAGTTCTCTGCTTCCTTTGTGCGTTTTATGTAGTTTTATATATTGTTGATGTGGAACCCACCCTCAGACCAGGAAACACTAACACCAGCTCTGGTTTCCTGTGTGTGTTTTTCTTGTGTGTGTGTGTGTGTGTAGGTCATCGCTGTGGTAATGGATGTGTTTACAGATGTGGATATCTTTCGAGACCTTCTGGATGCATCCTACAAACGCAAAATTCCGGTGTACATAATTCTCGACATCGCCGCAGTGCCTTGCTTTCTTTCCATGTGTGGCAGAGCCGATATGCACCGCGGACATCTAAAGGTTTGTTTGCAACACGGACAAACTGCTGATATTTTTGATAACCTTCTCAGGACGGATGGCTGCAACGATTCTGTTTATCATAGATTTCAGATTCGTGCACAAAGCTTAATGGAACACACACACCATGTTTATGTGCTTGAGCTAAACTGGTTTAGTCGCTAACAGAAAATACTTAAGTGTTTTGTGGGAATTTCTAACCGCACTTAGACTAGAGGCCAGGAAGATACTGAGCACATTCCTATTTGTGCTGCAGGCAATTAAATGAGCCTCTCATGTGCTCCATCCTCACTTTACTTCCTCCATTAAGGTTTCTCTTTCAATTCCTTTTCTTCCTTCCTCGCAGCCTGACCCTTCAGATTTCCCTTCTCTTTCAACCCTTTTCTGATCTTCTCTCTGCCATTATTCTGAACCTTTTCTTCTGCTGCTCCTGTGAGATCTGGTACAGAAGCAGCGCTCGGCCTGAAACCACACCCTTATCACTGAGCCAAAGACAAACACCACAGGGTGTGTCTTACAAGCATGCACATACAGAGAGAGTCCAAGCTGTAACCTGTACAGTCACTCAACACGAGGTTACTAATGCCGAGCATCAACTCTTAAGTAAGAAGTGAAGTCATAATTTTCAGTCTCTTGTCATCTTTTTATCCTCTTTGTGCTTCAAATCCTTTCTCATATCAACATAAAACCCTCTTGTATTAGTAATAATCGTGTGTGTGTGTGTGTGTGCGTGTGCGTAGAATCTGCGAGTGCGCTGCTGTGGAGGGTTGGAGTTTTTTACACGATCAGCCCAGAAGGTGCGTGGGTCTTTGAGCCAAAAGTTCATCCTGGTGGACGGAGACAGAGCCATCTCAGGGTCATACAGGTGAGCTGGGCACTACTCTGCTATGGGAATTATTTGTACATTTAAAGCTTAACTAATGTAAAAAAAAAATCTTCTAACAAACCAGCAGCCTAATAAAACTAAACCACTCATCCCCTAAAGGATTTTCACTCAACTTTCCAGTTCCTCTCAGCCCTAATTAGCATTTTTATGTTTTTTTTTGATCGTCTTTGGTTTTGCTTTAATTACAGCCACTTATCCAAGTCTGCAGCTGCAGAAGAAAGCTGTTTGATTTTTCTTCTTCCTGTAAATCATGCACACACATCCTGCTCAGCAGAAAATAGCTGAGGGGAGACATTAGCGACCAGCTGATGAACCAAGAAGAATTTAGCAGCTACAAAGGCAGATATTGTTCTGCGTCGGCTGGAGAGTTAAACGGCTCCAAAAATCTGGTTGCTAATGTGTCAGGGTTGAGTTGGCTGTACTTTAGCACTACTGACAAACTGTCATTGACAAAATGATTAATTAAAGCCTCTGTGTTATTTCCATTTATTAGCATAAAGGAGTCTTTAGGACCCACAGCACATGACGCCATGTTTTCTCGCTGACATAAATAAGTAGAAAGCAAAACAGCTGATTTTATCGCTTATTAAATATTTGCACAAACCACATCATTGAACTAAACTGAATTACGCCATCATTTGGCTGGCTCATTGTTTTTCCGTTCAGAGCGGCCACGACTCCAGCAGCATGGCTGCTATCAGCTGAAGCTGCAGCTATCCAAGCATGCACACACAGAAAACTCCCTCATCCGTAACCGTGGAGCACGGGAGTCAGTACTTTCACATTGTCTCATAAACTGTATCCCATTATTAGCATCTCGATCAAAGAGCAGTATGTGATGCATGACTTCAGGGGACACTTTGGTGTAATAATTAAATGTTAGCAGTGCACTATGATTTGGGTTTTCTCCAAATAAAAGAACCCGGAAACAACAGCGCTGAAGTTACTGATGTGTGTCTGTCATGTTCCAGCTTCACGTGGTCGTCGTCTCGTTTGGACCGTAACCTCATCACAGTGATCACAGGGCAGGTAGTGGAGACCTTCGACTTGCAGTTTCGCGAGCTCTACCTCATGTCCAGAGGAGTGTCCCTGAATAAAGTTCCCATGGAGGACGAACCAATCCCTGACCCGCTCCCTCAGGCAGTTCCTGCTCCTGTGCCGGCATCTGTAGCAAGGAAGTTCTTCAATCCCAAATATGCTCTTGTTTCCACGGGGGCCCACACGAGTCCCACTCCCTCTGACCAGAACTCCAGCAACAAGAACTCCAATGCCCAGAATCCCACTGGGCTGAAAGTGATGAAAGGACGTCTTAAAGAGGTTATTGAAGAGCCGCCGATACATCCTGGTTTACTTAATCTGGAGAAGGCAAACTTGATCCCATATCTGCCCACCTGGCCAGAACCAGACCCACCAAGCGACGTGATTGGCTTCATTAACATCCGAGATGAAAAAAGGGCCAATCAGGTTCATCTACAGAGGTCAGAAAGGTTTGAGGTTAGTCAGGCTATACGCTTCAGCTCACCGCTGGCTCAACCAGCACCGGCCAAGGAACCGACATCCAGCCAGGAGGAAAAAGTTGCACTAACAACCGAAAATGTGTCTGGGAATATAAGCCCGACAACGTCCAGCCCCACGAATCCAACAGATAAAGGTGTCAAACAGGAAACGCCTCCGAGTAAAGACCAAACCAACTCCACAGATTCCACTCAACAGCCCGACACGTCTCCAACACAGGAGAACACACACCCTCCACATGAACACACACTCACATCTCCTACCGAAGCTGATTCACAGCCTACTGACAGTGTTAGACCAACTCCAGAGACACAAACTCTAGCGCCCCCCGTTCCTAAACGCCGCACGCTGCAGTTAGTCATAGAGCCCACCTCGTCAGAGCAGTCTGGAGAAGCGCAGGTCACTCTGGTAAAAATGGACCAACTGGAGACCTCAAACATAGAGCAAATCCAGCAGGAGCCGATCCCAAACCGCGGACGATTAACATCCAGGTGCAATGACAGAGACTCGGGCAGTAACGAGGAGGGTAGCCTGGACAGCACTAAGGTTATGTGTGACCGAGTGGTCAACGAAGACCCCTCAAGTGCCTCGGCTGGATCAGAAGAGGAATTTTATGACTGTTCACAGCAGGAGCCAGGCGACGCAGTCGTCAACGGGGGGAAGACGGGATCAGGCCGAGGACATCGCCAAGGAGATGGGCTAAACATGATGGCCCGCTTCTCCCAGAGCATGCTCGACCTGCGGGAGCCCAGCCAACCAGAGGACGGCGAGTTCCTCATCCGAGAGTCACAGCATCTGCGCAGACAACTGCACGGCTCTCCACCAAGGGTCACGGGACAGGTGAGCAGCTTTACTTCTACTCCCAACAGTAAATAGGCAAATTCAGGAAAATACCGATGGTTCACAATGAATGTTTAATCAAGTTTCATGATTTTGAATTTCGTTTGTTTTATTGAAAGTTCTTAAGAGATTGACCACAAGTCTAGACAGTTTCCAACCCGAACAGTGATGAGTGTTCTTCTAAAAATGTTCAGAAAATAAAATAAAATTGGTTTAATTTTTAAAAAAAGACAAACATTGGTTCCAGCCCTACGTGACACAATGCCTGACTTAATCTTTAAATGTTTAAGCTTAGTAGGCCATTACTGAAAAACGTCCAGAGATTTTCTGAAATCTAAGTATTAAGAACAGATTTACAGGAAAGACACAGACTTGCAAACATCTCTATTATGCAAACTTCTGTAGAAACAGGTGTGTTTCATCACGGGTAGCAAAGCAAGTCACTACCTGCCTACATTAAATCCATCTTACCTGTATTCTCCCTTTTAAAAAATGTGTGTGTGCGTATGTGTGTGTGTATTCTCACACTTGTCCACCCACGTGAAGAGCACACACCTGGATAGAGGGCTCGGCTGATCATACCAGGAACGATGATGAAAATGAAAGACAGCATCTTCAGATAGGCGGTGAAGATTGACGCTCCTTTGACATGACTCATGTTCTTAGCAGCAAGAGACCGTTGCACGATTACCTGTTTATACAGAAGCACGTTCGTTTTAAACACTTCAAAATCCATGGAATAAATGTGTTATTTCAACAATTCTGAACACTAATTTCCAACTAATATGCAAATATATGACCAAATATAGAAAAAATATTCTGGTTTACTATTATTTGTTTTAAGCCCTTAGCGTGTGTTCTTGATCTCGGCTCACCTACAATGTTTATGTTTTGATAGTCTCGATAAACCTTTTAATTCAAGGGCAGACTCTTTGGTGTGTTGAGGAAAGCAAAAACAAAGAACCGATGATAGAAACCAAAACACAGGCTTAAACTTCCCTTTAGTGGTGACTGGTTCTGTTTTAAGCAACAGTTTGTGACACAATTTCAGCTTGTTTATGTGACACAGGAGCGTTTTGCAGAAGATAAAGCAAAACTTAGGCTTCATCTGTGTTTTAAAACATCAAAACAGATTCCATTAGCCACACGTCACATTTAGGGGTGTAAGAAAATATCACTATGCTGAAATATCACAGTATTTTGTGTCATGACACTGAAACAACCTTTAAAAGCAGTGTATCGATTTTTAATCCAGAATTTACATGCAAACATTCACTGTATTTCTTATGTGTGGTGCAATTTAAACTCCGACTGCTAGGTGGCAGCAGTTTTTACTGCCTTCATTCTGACAGAACAACAAGACCTCGCAATAATAATGGATGTGTCTTGGAAGCGTCAGGCCTGAGTTTTCAAATATATTCAGTCTTAAAAATTGCTGATATCATCTGGCTTTAGTATCGCAATATATCTTATTGTCTCCCCTGTATTGTGATATGTATCGTATCGTCTCCCCTGTATTGTGATATGTATCGTATCGTCTCCCCTGTATTGTGATATGTATCGTATCGTCTCCCCTGTATTGTGATATGTATCGTATCGTCTCCCCTGTATTGTGATATGTATCGTATCGTCTCCCCTGTATTGTGATATGTATCGTATCGTCTCCCCTGTATTGTGATATGTATCGTATCGTCTCCCCTGTATTGTGATATGTATCGTATCGTCTCCCCTGTATTGTGATATGTATCGTATCGTCTCCCCTGTATTGTGATATGTATCGTATCGTCTCCCCTGTATTGTGATATGTATCGTATCGTCTCCCCTGTATTGTGATATG